>OZ014520.1:579061792-579476792 GCA_963966055.1 Lathyrus aphaca | reverse complement strand
GGTCGTACAGGCTCAACAGATTCGCAATGTATGATATATTGTTCAAAGAGCTTAAGTTCAGACTTTTATTCTCGGATATTCGGCAATCCGTGTTCGTACACTTAAAGTTTTCCCCTTCTCAACTACATCTGAACTCGTTCGCCTTCATTCGAGCCTTCGAGATGACGTGCGGGTACTTGAAGATAGGGGTGACACTTCCCTTATTTTTCCATATCTTCCACCTCCAACGACAAGTTGTACAGGGGAGGTTCGGGACGGTATCTGTTAAGCAACAAAAGAAAATCTTTAAGGCGAACTCTGAATCGATCAGAGATTTCAAAGATCGCTACTATCTGGTCGAGCCAATCTACGAGCTTGCTCTGAACACTTGCAAATTATGGGGAGTGGATACAGACGATGAAGGAAACATCTTGTTGGACAAGGATGGGAAGGAGGTCCCTCGTCTTATGTTGAGGTTCCAGTTATCCTGGTCGCGCGATCATTTTTTGCGCGGGACAGATGAATTCCTGGCTATTTCTTCTAAGCTGGATGAGGGCGATCATACCAGCTACAATGCCCTTATGAATTATGTTTCGCGGATCACCATGACTGTGCATGTCGATAAACATGGTCATGTGATCCTGGATAAAGACGGGGGTGCCAAAGTGACCCCTCGATTCATAGAAGTGTCTAAGCTCCTCGCTTGCGAAACGGACGAGGATGTTACTGATTATCTTGGTAGTTTTAATATTTAGGGTTAATATACTTTTTAGTCCCTATAAATTTTGAAATTTCATTTTTAGTCCCTCCCTGCCTTTTGGCAACAGTTTTTACAAAAAAAAATAGTTGCCAAAACCAGCTAAAACCGTTGTCAAAACTCATGAGGGACTAAAAATGAAATTTCAAAATTTATAGGGACTAAAAAGTATATTAACCCTAATATTTATCTGTTTGAATTAAATTTGTGCTTGTTTGTCTTTATGTTTTGACCATCTTATCTTTTCCTGTCTTTTTCAGACTCAGTGGTGGATGCACAAGACAAACTGATGGCCAACTCTAGCAGGCGACGAGGGTCCAAAAAGCTGAAATAGACTCGTCTTGGTGATTCGTTAACATCAGTGGCTACGGGCTCGGGCAACTCTTCATTAGCCCCTAATGGGTCGCTGGGAATTGCCTCTAAAATTGGGAAAATGTCCAGGGCAAACGAGGTTATACACCTGACTAATTCTCCTGTGAAACCTTCGTTAAAGCTCCACACCTGCTTTGTGAATCCTTACTTCTTCGAGGAGAACTCTCTTCGGGTTCATAGGGTGTAAATGGTCAAACTGGAAGAACTGAGTCAACCGGATATACGGTCTTGGTTGGCTCAAGACGCGAGCTCGATGATGCGGGTTCTGACAATGGCCTTCATCTATGTTGAGGGCACAACATCTCAGGAGTAGAAGATCCAGCAACTAAAGGCTCAATTTCCAGTCTTCGAGGATGTGGCCAAATCTTTCGTGAAATCATGGAAAGAAACTTCCAAGAAAATCAAAGAGCTGAAGGATTCTTCGGCCTCTGAGAGGAAATCGACTAAGGAGAAGATAACTCGTCTTAAGGTCGTTATGGTTCATACCAAGGATGAGCCTAAGGAGATGAAGTCCCTGAAGACTCAAGCTGAATTGATTTCAAATATCGAGGAGGGAGGAATACATCGAGGAAATGGCGGGTACAACATTTAAAAATGCGGTGGAGCAACCGGAGATTGTCAACCCCGGGATGACATTCAACGAGGAGGGCATCAATTTTCTGTACAGATCTAAGGACGGGGTTATCCTTATCCCTGATTTTCTTAACCAACCAGAGAAGGAGAATGTGGCCATCGATGAGAAGGATCAAGGGACCCCGCCGATACCCAATCAGTTGTTAATGTTAATTCGTGAAGACTTCGTCCGTTTTTTATTTTGTTAGTTGGCCTGCGTGCCATGGATTTTATTTTTGATGGGGGGATTGTTCCCCCCTTTATGTAATATGATAACAAGTCGATCCTTGTGGCCTCATTTTTAATGTCATTATCTTTCATGACCTTGGTGGTCGTTTCTTTACCATTTGTTGTGCATGCACGTACGTCCGTCAAAGGACACATTTTGTTTAATATTTTCGCTAAGTGTTTTACGATGCTCGATTGTTTCTATGTATGTGATGTTCTTACCGTATGTCCGCAGGGGACTGGGGTTATATTTATATGTTTGGGAAACTATGCTCGGTTTGTCCGTTTGTCCGTTTGGGAAATCGGGCATAATGCCAAAAGATATTTGGTTGGGGAATGGTGCTCAAATCATGGTAATAATATGTGCTCTGCAGCGTGAACGTTCCAACGCGAACTAGGTGTTCTGCCTGGTCATGGTACAAAGACGACGATGGACTCGGTTGAAGATTCATTTGTGTGATGGTGATCCCCCTTGTTCTTGAGGGGGATCTCATCGAAAGATAAGTTTAGTATGTGATACTTGTATCTAGGTATGCATGTTAGGTCGGTGTTGATGCTTCGTCGTTTGAATTAGAGCATGCTGACATATGCTTTCACTGTAGTATTGTTTCAATTTTTCAGTGTTCCAAGGACGAGCGAGTTCTTCCCCATTTAGATTCTCTAAGTAGTAGCCCCTATTCTCCGCTTTTGCTCGGACACAGTATGGACCTTTCCAGTTTGCGGCTAGCTTTCTTTCTCTGGAGTCTTTGTG
This sequence comes from Lathyrus aphaca, assembly GCA_963966055.1. Lineage (NCBI taxonomy): Eukaryota > Viridiplantae > Streptophyta > Magnoliopsida > Fabales > Fabaceae > Lathyrus > Lathyrus aphaca. The sequence goes on along the minus strand of OZ014520.1, from coordinate 579,474,093 downwards.
GTTTCTCCTTAGGACGAGGTTGCCGACCTCGAACGCCCGTTTTATAACTTTAGAGTCATGTCTGATGGCGATTTTTTATTTAAGTGATACCTCGCTGATCAATGAATTTTAATGCACAATCTTCCATTTATGAATTTAAGCATTTCTTTATTTTTATTTGTTTATTTTTATATTTTAATTTGTTTTCCCAATTTATTTTATTTTTGATTTAATTTGATTTTCGTATTTAATTTTCAGTTTTAGCAGTTTTTACGGAAACGGTCTTAACTAGAGTTCCAAGAATATGATTACGGTGTTCTAATAATCGCCGGAAAGCTAAGAGAGAGAGAGAGAGCTATGACTTTCGTGTTGGAGTCAAAGTCAGATTCAGAGTGTATATTTTCCAGAATTTTGTTTGAAGTTGCAACATTAATTTTATTTACTTTTGGGTCGTTAGTTTTGGGTCTGGGTTAACTTATCCGACCTGGTTTGTATCCGTATTTTGTTATAATATAGGGAAGGACACGGTACTGTTGACCTTCTTCTTTTTCACGATTTATTTTTACTTTTTCTTACGTTTGAAAGAACGATGGAGAACTAATCGCCTTTGAGTCGAACTACTGCATTTAAGTTCCAACACTTGAGATTATTATAATGTTAATTTTAGTTTAATTCCTTTCAATGATATTTTTTTGTTCTTGTATGCTCAATTCAATTGCATGAAATATATTGATTCAATTTGGTTGATTGTATGATCCTAACATAGACACAACACGTTTGCTTAATTCATTTTTGTGTCTGATCAATCATGTTTGCTTAATTCATGAAATTTTATCCAGTTTGCATAATTCAGACATTAGGATCGTACATCTTGCAAACCTCGTCGCGCTTGTCATTGAGTTTATATCTAGATAGGAATGAACAATCCTCTTAGGGTATTAAAATTATAATAATCAATGATAGTAGGAACTGAGTCGGTAGATTGACTTGTTTCATAATCACTTATTTCACAAGAACTTATTTAAATAATCACTTTTGTTAATCACTTTTTTTCTCAATCGAACACCAAACTAACCCCCCCTTAATTTGATTTACCTTCGGTTAGTAATAATCAAGAATTCGTGTGATACCACATCTGAGTCACTTTCGCTTTACTACTACATTTTCAAAGCACTCGTTTTTTATCTGTGCACGACACACGGATCACTCGCGTAGGGATGCTTCTGATCGAACTTCCTCGACCAAGTCAAGCTCTTCGCGTAACATTTCAGAATTGTTATCCTTATCCATCAGGGCTTTTGTACGTCTAGATGGTATATACATTTCTATGGGAATAACGATCTTTGTTATGTATGCTAGTCGGAAAGGGGTTTCCCCGGTTGTAGAATGGGATGTAGTTCGGAATGCCCACAAAACACTGTATAATTCTTCTACCCATTGTTTCTTGATTTCATCCAGCCTTCGTTTGAGTCCCTGGAGGACGACCTTGTTCGCAGCTTCGGCCTGCCCGTTGGTTTGTGGATACTCGAATGACGCGAAGTGTTGTTTGCTTCCAACATTGGCAACGAATTCTTGGAAGTTTTTGTCTATGAATTGGGTGCCATTGTCGGTAACTATGGCCTAAGATACTTTGAAACGAGCGAGGATGTTACGTTTGAAGAAACACAGTATGTTAAGGGATGTGATTTTGGCTAGAGGCTCAGCTTCTATCCATTTCGTGAAGTAGTCTACCCCGACTATTAAATATTTATTCTGGTTCGAACCGAAGACAAAAGGACCGAGGATATCCAGGCTACACCATGCAAATGGCCACGGGGAGTACGTTGTCTTAAGTTCGTTTGGGGGTGCCAAGTGCATGTCCCCATGTCGTTGGCATTTATCGCACCTTTTCATGTGTTCTTTGGTATCGTTTTGCATTGTTGGCCAATAATATCCTGCTCGAAGGTCTTTCCTTGCCAGGGATCTCCCACACAAATGTTGAGCATTTATGCCTTCTTGGATCTCACATAGGATATGTGGAAATAATTCTTCATCAACGCACTTGAGGAGGGGAATTGAAAATCCTCTCTGATAGAGTTTTCCTTCGACCAATACGTACGAGCAGACTCGTCGCTTGACTATACTGGCTTCCTTTGGGTCGTCTGGCAACTCATCACTAGTTAAGTATTTGTAGACAGAGTTCATCCAACAGTTGACGTCACCAATGACATTAATGTCTATATTCGAGGATATTTTTTTTATGCTAGGCCGAAGAAGTATCTCTTGAATGACAAATTTATTCCTGCCTTTTTTTTCGTGCTCACGAGTTTTGATAGCATATCTGCTCGTACATTATGTTCAAGAGGAACGTGTTTGACTTCTACGGATGTGAAATTTGCAATCTTCAACTTGACCAAGGTCAGTTATTCCTATAGGTTATCATTTTTGACTTGGTATTCACCTTTGACTTGCAAATCTACGAGTTATGAGTCTGTACAGATGGTTATCTCCTCAGCTCCAAGGTCGTCGACGAGTCTTAATCCTACAATGAAAGCCTCGTATTATGATTGGTTATATGAAGTGGGAAAAGATATTGTGAGGGATACTTCTATTAGGATTCCCTCATCGTTCTCTAAGATAATCCCTGCTCTGCTTCCCATTGAGCTCGAAGCTCCGTCCACGAAAATGGTCAATTTTCTGGCCGCACGGGTTTGGTTTTCCAAGGTGATCATTACGGCCACGAAGTCAGCCAAGGATTGCGCCTTGAGGGTTGTTCTGCCTTCATATCGAATGTCAAATTCCGATAACTCCAACGACCACTTAAGCATTCTTCCGACCATATTTGGCCGACCTAGAAGCTGCCTGATGGGTTGGTCAGTGCATACTACGATCGTATGTGCAAGAAGTAATGCCTAAGTCTCCTTGCTTCATGGAGGAGTGCTAAGGAAACCTTTTCAAAATGTTGATATCAAAGCTTGGGCCCTTGCAGGGCTTTTGTAACACGGTGGAAGAACTGACTTGGGTGTTTTTGTTTAACAAAAAGCATGTTGCGAATAGCAAGAGTCGCCACCGACTTTTATTTTATCCAATAAGGAGAAGGAATAAAAGAACAGTAAATACCTTTTTTTTAAATAAAAAATTGAGTTCGGGGGGTAAGTTATACAAAGGGAAGGTGTTATCACCCTTTGTATCCATGGTTATCCATGGGCTCTTAATTACTTAGCTCACTTTACTTTTGTTTGAAAAAAAGTGTAGCGTGTGTTTAGAAAATATTTTCATAAGTCTTTAACTTTGCAGTGATCCTTGTATGGATGTATACAAAGTGTTTAGTTTGAAAATTATTTTGAAAAATAGGGTGTAAAGAGTGTTTTGAAAGAGTGAGCAAGTATTTAAGAGTTACCTACCCTAAGTTTGTAAGGTCTTTCTTGTTATTTATTTCCTTTAAGGGTATGATTGTCCTTATTATTAGTGAGTAAGTAGTGTTTACCTTGGATGTTTAAAGGGACGGGCGTAGGGTCCTCGTATGGTCATACAAGGCAACATGTAGGGGTATCTTAGTAATTCGAATGGACGATCATCATTTTTCCGTAGGGTCATCGAGGGACAAGATCATTTGTTCGTAGGCAACTCGAAGGGACTATGATATTTTTGAAGGGGCTTGATGATTTTTTATTTGAAGAGACTTTTAATAAGATATCCTCACATTCGAGGGACTTGACCATGTTTTAAAGGCAACCAAGAGAGGAAACCCTAGGAGGTTCAGATGGCGATCGTAAAAGAAGCGACTTACGTGTGTGAATATCAATTTCAGTTATTTATCTTGAATTTAATGGGCTAAGTCCAATTATTTAAGCATACAATCTTTTACACACCCTAGTTTACTAACCACGCAATAATATTTTGCAAAAAATAAAAGCAGAAAGTAAAGTCCTACGCTATTATATGATGGGAGGGGGCACATTTGTCTTTTAGGGGGATTGCAGAAAATAAAAATGTGGAATTTAAACCTAATTAACTATTACATATGATGAGCAATTACATAATCGAAAAAAGAAGTGCAAGAAAATAAAATTACATAATATCGTGCGTCCTATACAAATTTTCTAATAAAATAATAATTAAGACAATTAAAATAAATTAGGTTAAGAAAATAGATTAATTGTTTTTTGAAAAAAAAATTAGGGTTATGAAAATTCAGGGTTTGGAAAATTAGGGTTGATTAAAATTAGGGTTTAGAAAATTAGGGTTAATTAAAATTAGGGTTTAGAAAATTAGGGTTTAAGGAAATTAATCTAAACCTAATTACTAAATTAATTTACAAATTTAATTAAAAAAAACTAATAAACTAAAGTTTATACAAATATTATTTAAAAATAATAATTAGGAGTCATTTGTGAAATTTTTTTTTAAGAAAATTAAAATGATTGTGTTAAGTTAATTAAAGGTTAATGATGGTTAATTAAGAAAATTATTAAAAATAAGAAAAACTAAGAAAAAGAGAAAATAAACCAGATTTTAAAAATAAGGGTGGAGGCAAGACTTGAACCCACGCCCTCTGTTTCACATACGCTCACTCCGTCCACTGGGCCAATGCGCACTTGGTGATATGAATATGAAACAAACAAATTATAAAATATACTGAAAATTTGAATTCTGGAAAACCGTGCGCTCGTCTTCAACCTCCAGCTACCTGGGATTAGCTACGAAAGTCCTGCGTTTTTGCTACGAATTTTCCGAAGCTAAAAGACCTGCATTTTTTTGAAACATCATATACACACAAAATTAATCCATTCCAAGTATTCCAATCGGTTGAAAAGGAGTTTAAGAGTTTAAATATCCCATCAACTCGTCCTTAAATTGCCTCAATCGAAAGTGCCCAAATTCGACCTTCAAACCCTAGCCATGGCATCTTTTGAATCCTGCAATGAAAACTTAATCCAACTATCCAGAAACGTTCTACACACAATGACAAACATATTTAAACAAGCAAAAGCAATTTATAATACACAAATCAATGAAATCGAAAATTTCAAGAAAAGCATAAAAACGCATTCGGTTGGCATGTTTGATCATGATTTTGATGATGGTAATGATTGAAACGTGTCCAGAATGCTTCAGTGAAGTGATTTCAACCTTTAGAAGTCTTTGAAAACGGCTAGAATGAGGAAACCGATTTTCACTTTTTCTTGAAAATACTTGAAGTTTGGAAGAGGTTCTTTTGCTCCCAAAATTCATCCCTTGTCCTTTGCATGTGTTGTATATTTATAGAGAAACAAAATTAGGTCAGAATTCTGGGCTATATGGATTGATTTTTGGTTGCTTAAAGATGAAGAAAATTGGTTTCTAAATTTGTCCAAATATTTGATAAAATCATGCCTATTTGGTTTTGCACGAATTTGATTTTTTCCAATCATCATAAACATCACATATATGATCCCAAAATAGATTTTAAATCAAAGATTTGATTTTTTTTATGATTTATCTTAATTAAAATTGAATTTAAATGATTTAAATCCAATATAATATAAAATAAAAAAAATCAGATAATATGATCATTGGGTCGTGAATGGTCTTATAATTGAGTTTGGGTTTAAAGATTATTGGCCCATTTGAAGAAAACTTGAGTTTTGGCCTTTTTTGCTTCATACACCTCCTCAAAATTGTCCAACTTCTACAATGCATAACTCCCTCAATTTTTATCCCATGAAGGTGTTCTAGGACTTTTTATAAATCTTAGAGTGTCCTCTAAAGTACAATTGACTTTTCCTACAAAAACCCTAATTTAATAACTCCTGATTCTTGATGATTATGAGGTTTCCTTGATGAATCATGATCAACCCTTGATCAAATTATGAATTTCACCTCATAATATTGATGTTGACCAAAAATATTGAAGTTTGACTTTGTGTTAACCACAGTTGACTTGTTGACTAAGTTAACAGAATTTTTAAGTATCTGGGTATCTGAGTGACCAAACTTGTAGGGAAAGCCTTGAAACTTGACATGAGGATTCTTTGAAGTATTTGGGATGTCATGAAGTCCACTTGAGACTTTATAAGTCCACTTTTCTTTGAGAAATTCAAAACCCTAGTTTCAGATCCATTGCTTAGGAGGAGGCTTTGTCTGATGAAACCTTGAATCCTTTTGAGCAATTGTGAATATTTTGACTATTAGGAGACCTCTTGAGACACGTTATCTTGAATATTTGAGGATAAATTTAGGGGTACAACAACTTTGCTCGTGAAATAGATTGGTCTTTATCCCTCAGGTGATTCTCGTATGAGGGCGGCGTTTACGGTCTCGTTAGCGACGACATGATATAGGAATAAGGTTTCCCCTGTCTTTGGTCGGCAGAGAACTAGGGGTTCTGACAGAGCCTTTTTAGGTGTGTCAGGGCTTGTTCGCACTCTTCCGTCCATTCGAAAGCGTCCTTCTTGAGGAGGAGCTTGAAGAGGGGTAGTGCGTGTTGGGCGAATTCTTCCACAAAGCGTGATAACAGTGTAAGCACCCCATTTAGCGATTGCATAGATTTTTTGAATTTCAGTGTGGGTGTTTTTGCGAAGGCCCGAAACTTGTCGGGGTTAGCTTTTATTCCTCTTCCGGTTAGATAAAACTAAAGAATTTACCTGCCCGTACTCCAAACGTGCATTTTACAGGGTTGAATTGCATTTTGCACTTGCGTGCTTGATCGAAAATTTTCTTTAGGTGGAGACCATAATGGGTTTACTTGTGGGATTTAACGATCATGTCCTCCATGTAAACTTTGAGCATTAAATTATAGTAATAGTTGCCTGATTCGGTCATGAAAGCGATATATTTCTTGTCGGTCACGACCATGGGTATTTGATTCTACCCGAAATAGGCATCAAGGAACGACAATATTTTAAAACTTGTAGAGTTATCGAACAACTTATCAATGTTAGGCAAAGGGTAAGCTTGCTTCGGGAACGCCCGATTGAGATCAGTGTAGTCAACACACATGCGCCATTTTCCATTATTCATTTTTACTAATAAAAATTTGAGATCCAAGTGGTATACATGGCCTTTATTACAAAATGTACCTCTAGGAGGTCTTTTATGACCTACTCGGAGACTTCTACCTTTTCTTGGGATTGCTTTCTCCTACGTTATGCAACTGCTCAGACCAAGGGATCTATGGACAGATGGTGGCAAGCTGTTTTTGAGTCCAAGCATGGCATCTCAGCAGCGCTCCACGTGAAAAAATCCGCATTCTCCATGAGGCATGCTTTGAGCCGCTTCCTTGCGAGGTCTGGAAGGTCTGTTCCGATCTTTACCCCTTTAGTATGATCTTGTCCTAACACAACCAGCTCGAAATCTCCGTCAGGCACGCGTGTTGCACCCCAAAATTTTCCCTCACAATACAAGATTTTGTGTGCTAAGAAGGTTCACAAGGTTCACAAGTTTCCCAATGTTTACAAGACCTTTCATGAGGTTCATGAAGTCTATAAGTCACTTTATGAAGGTTCACAAGGTTCACAAGTTTCCCAATGCTTTCAAGACCTTTCATGAGGTTCATGAAGTCTACAAGTTACTTTATGAAGGTTCACAAGGTTCACAAGATTCACAATGCTTACAAAACCTTTCATGAGGTTCATGAAGTCTACAAGTCACTTTATGAGGTTCACAAGGTTCACAAGGTTCACAATACCTCCCATGAGGTTCACAAGACATTTTATGATGGTTCACAAGGTTCACAATACCTCCCATGAGGTTCACAAGACATTTTATGATGGTTCACAAGGTTCACAAAATTCACAATTGGTCAGAAGAGTTGACAATTCCCTCAGACAATGCACCTCCTAAGCAGTGCATCCAAAACTAGGGTTTTGACTTTAATCAGGCTAAATGGACTTCCAAGACTTCAAGTGAGCTTCATAACATCTTATATGTGTGTAAGAACCCCCATGACAAGTTTCAAGACTTTTCTCAAAAGTTTGCTCAGTCAGATGATCAGATAAGTCAAAATCAGTCAATGCAGTTAAAAAGTCAAACTGAGGTCAACTGTGGTCAAACCAAAGTCAAACTTCATGATTTTTTGCCAAAATCAAGTATATGAAGTAAAATTCATCATTTGATCAAGGGTTGATCATGATTCATCAAGGAGATTTCAGATCATCAATAATCAGGAGTTTCTAAATTAGGGTTTCCTCAGTAAAAGTCAACTGAACTTTGACCAGCCATAACTTTCACATACTTCATCACCAAGTCTCCACTCAAAGCTCATTTTGAATGAAATTTAATTCTCTACAACTTTGTGTCTCACAAGCCAAGCCCAAAAATGCTTCATTTGGAAGGTATGAGCTAAGACATTATAGGTCCTTTTGAAAGTCAACAAAAAGTCAACAACTTCAAAAGGGCATAACTTGAGATTGGTAAATGATATGGACATGAAACCAGTGGGGTTGTTTAGAAGACTCTTCAAGATTTCCAAAATGTCCAAGAACACCCTCATATCATTAAAATTGAAGGATATGTGCCCTTGCAAAGTTGGGAAATTTTGAGTTGGTTTATGATGAAAAAGGGGGTCTAAAACCAATTTCTTCCAAATGGGCTTGCCAAATGATGACCCAATCCATACATTGACTTCATGCACGACCCAAACCATTAAAAATCAGAATTTTTATTATTTTATTTTTATTTATTTTGATTTAATTCATTAAAAATCATTTTAAATAAAAATAAAATATGAAAATGTAATATTTGATGGAGATTGAGTTTCTAGAAGATCTTAAATGATGATTGGAATTGAAGAGGAATGAAATCACAAGATTGGTCCAAAAATAGTAAGCCTTCATACAAGAATATTGGATTTTTAAGGCATGATCAATTTGAATCTTTTCATATCAAAATTTCCACACAACCATTCAATGTTATGACCTAAATTCATTTACCTATAAGTACTAAACACAACTCAATCACCAAGACAAAAAAAATTTTCTGCCTCCCAAGAGTAAGTTTCATAAACCAAAAAACCTCTCAAAAACTCACATTCGGTTTCAATCTTCCAGGACATTTGAAGGTAATTTGAGAACACAGCCATGATCCTTGGACCTCATTGAGTGGAAACCAACACTTATTTGCATCCAAAACACTCCATAATGCATGAACCGAATCATCCATGTGCTTCATATATTTTTTTTCGAATCATCATATTTACTTATTGATAATGAATTTTAATGATATATTGATGTTTGTTATTGGCTATAGATGAAGTCTGGATAGTTTGGTGAAGAGTTATGGCCGAATCATGAGTATACCATGTTTAGGGTTTAAAGCTCTAAATTTGGGTTCTTCAATTTACACAATATAAATGAATTTGGTTGACATAATTGGATTGTACAGGTTGCAAGGAAGTTAAAGATGTTTTTAATTTGATAAAATTGTGCTGTTTGAATAGTGTTTGATGTTCGCAGGTTGTATTGGTAGGAATAATCGCAGGAAAAGTTGTAGATAAATTCGCAGGAAAACCTGCGAACCCAAGGTTGAAGAAGAAGATCTTCGCGCGCTTCAGATTTTTGAATTTTGATTTGTATATTTATTGTGTTGTTTGTATATTATTTCATAGGATGATAAGTGGCCTGGTGATTGGTACGCGCATGAAAGAAGCTAAGGACCCTGGTGGTATGGCATGGGTGTTGTCAAGCAAGGCATCCTGGGTTCAATCCCTGCCCCAGGTAAGTTTCAATTTTTTTTATTATTTCATTGTTTTGTTAATTATATTGTTATATAATCATGTTTAGTATTTTTAGATAATTTTATAAAAAATAACATGTAAATGTTTTCTAATTCTAAACTTAGTTTTTATAATTATACATTTAAAATTAAAAACATGTATATAATAATAATTAGATTTATATTTTGTTGTATATAAAATTTAATTTATTTTTGCAAACTCTAATTTAATCATAATATCTTTTTAAAACCCTAATGCAATTTTATAAATTATTAAATCCTAATTATTTTCAAAACCCTAAAATATTTTTCTAAAAAAAACCTAATTGTAATTCTTGTTTATATTTTAATTAGTGAATAAAATTTTATTATAATCTTTAAATTTTGTAAATATAATCATAATTGATCCTATTTTTATAATATGTAAATATGACCTACATTGTTTATAATTTAAAATTTTGTACATAAAATCTAAAAATTAAAATGTTTAATTTATTTTTTTTATAATATGTAAATATTCTATAATTGTTTATAATCTAGTTATGTATGTAAATAATTTTTTTAATATATGTTTTAAAAAAATAATTAAAACTTGTTAATTTAATATAATTTATTTTCATAATATGTTTATAATTAACTTAATTTTTATAGCATTTAAGACTTTATGATAATTAATTGTTTATATTTTCTTCGCAATCTTAAATAATAATTGTTCATAAAAATTTGATCTTGTAATTATTATGCTAATATTCTTATTTATTTTATCATTAATGCTATTTATTTTCATATTTATTATTATTATTACTAACCCCATTTATAGATATTGTGATTTATTATTATTATTATTTCTAATCCCATTAATTTTGATATTATTTTTCTTATTATTATTTCACTAACCCTATTTAATTTTTTTATTATTATTACTAACCCTTATTATTATTGCTTATTTATTTATTTTTACTTATTTATTTATATTTTGCTTCTATATTTATTTTTGCTATTTATTTTTAATTGCTTATTATAATTATGTAATTGCTTCTTGGTGTAATTTTGTAAATATGTAATTTATTTAATTTTTATGCTATGGTTAGTAATTTAGGGAGTGTAAACATGTATTCTATTTTAAAAATTGAATGTAGATCACTTTAATTATAAGATAAATTAAATTAAACACTCACATACATAAGTCGATTTTTAATCGCCATCTCACTTTCTAAGGCTATCCCTCAATGTTGCCTAATCATAAGGTCAAGTGGGGTGTATAAAGCAAGTCCCTTAAAAGAAAAATCATCAAGTCCCTGATGGTTGCCTTAAAGATCAAGTCCCTTTTCGAATAATGATGATAGTCCCTCCTAAATGCTTAATACACCTCACAGTTGCCTTCATAAACAGATGTCCCTCATATGTCCCTCACATCCAAGGTAATGACTACCTATTCCTTAATAATAGGGATAGTCTTACCATTTAAAGGATAAAGAACAGAAAGACTTAAACTTTAGGGTAGGTTCCTTATAGTTACTTGCTCACTATTTCAAAACAAATTTCAAACACTTTACAATTTTCAAACAATTTTCAAACACAAGTTTTTTACGCATCCGTACATGGATCATTATCAAACTCTTATGAAAATTTCTATTCACACACTTCACCTTTTCAAAAACAATTTAAAGTGAGCTAAGTAACTAAGAGCCCATGGATAACCATGGATGTAAAGGGTGCTAACACCTTCCCTTTACATAACCTACCCCCCGGACCCAAAAATCTTTTTAAAAGGTCTTTCCTGTTCTTTTATGCCTTTCCTTTGGATAAAATAAAAGTCGGTGGCGACTCTTGCTATCCGCAACATAACTAAAGTCAGTTCTCCCACCGTGTTACAGAACTGGCGACTCTGCTGGGGATTTAATATAAAAGAGGGGTACCCTTAGGAATTAGATCACTTTAAATTGTTTGCCTTGTTTGCTTTATATTATCTTGTTGGGGTGCTCTTATGTGTGAAAGGTCCTAACCCGGATCTAGTGTACCTTAGGTAAATGACAATAGACCAAGGAAACTGTACGACGTATATCGATACGGTTGATCTGGTGGCCATAGTTAGTGCGACTTCTTGGTTGGTGCTTATGTTCCTTAAGTCAAGTTGAGGATAATATGAGGCTGCCATATGTTGTCAATGCACTAACTAACTTTTAGAACCCTAGTTAACTCATCTTGGCCTTTAGAAAGTAGTGAGGTAACCGGCTTTGGTACAGACTGAAGTTGGTTGACACTCGATACTACGCTCATTGAGATTCTAAACTTGGAGGGTTTTGGTTGGCAAGTAAGTTGCCTACTGAACAACCACCCTTGTGAAGGATCAATGATATTGAGATCCCTTAGAACCTGGTTACTTTCATAGGACAGGATGAACCAACTAACTTCAGGGGAGGGTACTTACCTTTAAACCTCATGCAAGCCTTCAAACCTAGGGCTATGGTGTGACTTGTTTGTGTGTGCCACATGTTTGTGATTGAACATAACATCATGACATCATCATGCATCATAAGCATAGCATTTTCACTAACCATTTAAAGGACCAAAGGATTTATCTTTGTTCTTTGTTGCAGGTCATGGCTTCTGCTCGTAGGAACACCATCAGGATCAACTTTGTGGGCATACCTGCTAAGCTTAAAGAGTTGGTTGCTCAAGTGTCTGATCATTCCCAGTTCATCAAGAGACATGGTCACCTATTGGATCTAGTCACTTCAGGGTTCAATGAAGACATGATGAGTGTTCTGTTCCAGTTCTTTGACCCTAAGCACCATTGCTTTACATTCCCTGACTACCAGCTGGTTCCAACCATGGAAGAGTTCTCTAAACTTCTGGGCATACCTGTTCTTGATCAAAGACCCTTCACAGGCCTGGAGAAAGAGCTTAAACCAGAGGTTATTGCTGTAGCTCTACATCTGAAAAAATCTGACATTGTTCTAGAAACGAGAAGCGGAGTTAAAGGTATTCTTGCTAAGGTATTAATGGATAAAGCTCAAGTGTTCTTGAAGGCCATGAGCTATGATGCTTTTGAGGAGATCTTAGCCCTGTTGATTTATGGCTTAGTATTGTTCCCCAATCCAGATCAGTTCATAGACGTTCATGCCATCAACATATTCCTGAGTCACAATCCAGTACCTACCTTACTTGGAGACATCCTGCATTCTCTTCACACCCGTACTACAAAGGCAAGAGGAACTTTGATGTGCTGCATACCTTTGCTTTCTAGGTGGTTTATTTCTCACCTTCCTCGCTCAGTAATGAAGAATGAGCAAGGGTTCAGATGGTCCAAGAGGATCATGTCACTCTCGCATTCAGATATCCATTGGTGTTCCAGATCTATGGAGAATGTCACTATTATTGATCGTTGTGGGGAATTTCCTAATGTGCCACTTCTAGGCATAAGAGGAGGCATCACCTACAACCCCTCTCTAGCTTTACGACAGTTTGGTTACGCTCGGAGTGATGGTCCACATGACATGTTGATTCAGGGCAGTGTGTTTGATTACGACAACGATCTTCAAGGTTACCGTCAGAGATTCATACGAGCTTGGGGAAAAGTAAACAGGGTTGACAGCAAGACACTAGAGCCTAAGTACACTATTCCTATGGAGGCTTATCTCAGATGGGTGCGATCTCGTGCTCAGACTCTCATGATGCCATGTCCTGCTATCCTGCCAGTTACCATGGAACCTGTTGCTGAAGGAGACACTGCTTATACCATCCTTCACCCAGACATGCCTACTGACATGGAAGACTTACAGAGATCCTGGATCCAGTTGAAGGAACAAAGGGATACTTTCGAGGCTCATTACAAAGCAAGCCAAGAAAGAATCCTGGAACTAACAAAGCAACTTCGTGAGGAACGGAATCTCAACTCATACCTCAACACAAAGAGGAAATGTCCATGGGAGACTTAAAACCCCATCTTTTGTATGCCCAAGAGGCAAAACAAAGTTATTACTAATAAAAGTTTACCTTCGTGTTTGTTTAAGCAAATTTAAATCCTGCGGTCCTTGAAAACATTGCATACGCATTTACATTCCATATCATTGCATCACAGGTTTATAATTGTGCACAGGTTTCTCATCTTCTCGCTGTTTATTTCAGCAATGGCTCTTGAACAAACAGTTAAGGATCTCCAGGCACAAAACGCACAGTTCCAAGAGTTGATCCTGAACCTGACCAAGGGGCAGGATGAATTGAAGACACTGCTGGCTAAAAAGAAGAATCCTGAGAACAACAATGATGATCAGCTGAAACAATTACAAGCTGAGATGACAGAAATGAGGACCCAGATGAATGACCAGGTGGTTCTAATTCAAAGTTTAGCTCAGGGACAAGAAGAGTTAAGAACCTTTGTCCGTAAACTTCAAAGTAATGGAGTCAGGAATCTAATTGTTAGTCAACCTCCATTAAAACAAGCTGATTTGGTTGGAAAAAAGATGAGGATAAAAGAAGGTAAGAAACCGGTTGCCATTGATTGTTCTTCAGTTGAAGAAGAAAGACCTGATAAGGTTAATCTACCCCAACACAAGGAATGTAAAAGGAAGTTCATCAAGTTCAGCACACCAATGCCACAAGTTTTGCAATGCCTGTTGGAGATGAAGCTAATTTCCTTGGAAAATGCTCCTAAAAATCCAAACACCTCTTCTCCTCGCTATAATCCCAAGGCAAAGTGTAAGTATCACTCCAACAGTCCTGGACACGATACTAATAACTGTTGGGCATTGAATAAGAAGGTTCAAGATCTGATTGACGAAGGAATCCTAGAGGTTACTCCAGAAGGTCAAGTTGAATTTTACCATCGTCCATCAAACACCGAAGCTGCAAGACAAGTAGCCCAAAATAACAAGAAAGGAAGAATACCTATGCCTGTTGAGATATGGGGCACCTTGGGGCATCCAAGTGGAAAATTTGATTTCATGGTGAAGTATACTGCTCCTCAAAGTTCACAGATTGCAATTGAAGACATTCAGCCAACTGGATGGGACAACATTTGAATTTTCATTTGTAATTTCTTTTATTTGTTTGAACACTTACTATTATGTTAAACTTTTGTTTTCATTAATGCATTGCATATGTTTGTCTTGAATTAATCCATTCGTTCCACTATATTTTGAATTATGCTTCTTATTTCTATCCTGTGATATTTAACTCCTGATAAAGCTATAAGCCTGTAGAGGGAGGATGACGAAAACAATACCATAATCTTATGCGGTATGCTTTTGAACAGACTATGCTGACGATGTACAGGCATTGTTTCAATTCCTAAACAATGGAGATATAAGGAAGTTAATCCCTATTATGAAGTAGGAGTTTTTATTCTCGCACAAATTAAACCCCTTATTCATAACCCGGGGCAGGGTAGTTACTCGGTTAACTCAAATATGCCAATTATCTGTGTTGTACACGACTAATGATGGTTCTCTGTAATCATTAAACCTGACAGTCAATATCCAGCAAAAGAAAAGTCTTGTTAAGTCAAAACCTATGAAGGAGACTTAGTAAAACATTAAGACATCCCGCTGACTGTAACCTTGAAATAAGCAGTTCAGGCAAAAAGAAGGGATAATAAAGTCAAAAGGAAAAAAAAAAAGAGGTCACTATGAATCCTCAACAAAGAAAGATGACTGAATGTTCAAATAAATTTTGGGTTTCTGAACCATCACAAATGTCAGTGTTACAATTCCAAACTCATTTGAGTCTCAATGCATAAGTTAACTGAGTATAGGACTGAAGAACATCATGGAGAATGGGATGGGTACAAATAAAATTTGAGCCTTTATCCTTTGTTTCTTAAACCGTGAACCAGGCCACGTTATAACCCTTTAAAAGTCCTAACTGAAGCATGGTTAGTTCGAAAGCGTACTGCTACACAAAGGTATCCTGACTCCTTTAGGGCTTATTATAAAACTTGAGTTAATATCACAGTTTTCTAAAAAAAAAAGTTTTAAAATAATTCTTTTTCAAAAGCTTCAAGACAAACATAAGCATTTCATTTTTGAATATATTTGTTTGCATATACCTGAGTATTTGACAAATGGAGAAACTTACAGGATGAATGTTCAATGAACCAAAGTCCTTCCGATAAACAAAGTTGCTTCCTGGATCAAAGCCCATGTATACAAAGGGGCATAGTCATTATCTCCCAGTCAAGGGGGCAAGCCATGATACTGCCTATCTCATGTGGGGCAATCAGGACAGGATTCAGTTATGTTTATGTATCCAGGGGCAGATCTCCACATCTGTCTAAATTACCGAGGGTAGCATTACAAAGTTCATAATGCCAGGGGCATAGTCACTGTTTCCCAATCAAGGGGCATACCAAGTTACTGTTCAATTCATTCGGGGCAATCAGGTCCAGATTCAACAATGCTTAATAGTCAGGGGCAGTTTTCCTCATACAGTTGAATTACCAAAGGTGACATTACAGAGTTCACAATACCAGGGGCATATGCTTATGGGGCATTCTGCTTGTTTCTCTTGAGGTAGCTCATTACAGATACTTCCATTATGGGACAATTCATCCTCAACCAAGGGGCAATGCTTTCTCTTCAAATCTAATACCTGGAGCGTATATGGTCCATTACAGTTTGAAGACACATTCCTCTCATTGTATTACCTTGATATTGGATTCTCAGCTGAAACCATGATGGAAATTAATTGTCTATGCCAGTAGTATCAGATGGTGTCAGTATCATGTCTTCAGATCCAGCTATGAGGATTTCGGGGAAGGTACTCAAGAAAGTTAAAGAATTTCAGGAGCTATGGATCCAATTGGCTGTACACTCTCAAAGTTGAAACAATTCTGCTTTCAAATTCAGCTTTACTTTTCCCTCTGAGTCCATATTTACTTTTACCCTAGCAAAAACGTCCATTGGTTGTGTTTAAATGCATGTATGCTTAATATGATTGATGTTTACCAGAAATGCATGAAAATGCAGTAATAGTATTTACTAAGGACGAACGAGGGAAGGATTCCAACGAAGCTTCATCAGGTTCACTCTTACAAGACAGTTACAAACCCTCAGTAGGACGAATCCATCTTCATAAGGTCACATCTCCCCTGGAATTTATATCCATCTCTTTTATCCTCATACGGATATACGGGAATTTACTTTCCAATAAGAGTACGACGAACGAAGACGGGAGGTTATATCTACCCTACTATCAAACGAAGACAAAGGTTATGTATACTTTACTATCCCTAGCAGACGGGAGGTTATCTATACCTTGCTATCCCCAGCATACGGGAGGTTATGTATAATATATTATCAAACAAGATGGGAATAAGTTCCTCATATCCTTCAACAACGAATCGGGATTTATTTTCCCTGGCCAGCAGTTGTTATACGAAGATATCCAGACGCTTCAGGAAGCATCATTTCATACATACATCATTTACATCATACCATAACATATATATCCATAAATACATAATACATTTACTTAGGTGCATCATACTATGCATGCATACATATAACATAAACTAACATTCTCCTTGCAGGAAGGTTATATGCAGATAAAGTTATATCAACAATTCACAACAGATCAGAAGTGATCCATACACTACTCAAGATGTCCTTGAATAGCAGGCAAACGGTCTGTAAAAAGATCCATTCCCTGGTTCAAGACATTCCTCAGAAGAACAAATCCTGACGTTCTTTTGAACCTTAAGAGCAAATCCTGACGCTCTTTTGGCCCCTTGTTCAAGACTTTTTCAGAAGAACAAATCCTGACGTTCTTTTGACCCTTAAGAGCAAATCCTGACGCTCTTTTGGCCCCTTGTTCAAGACTTTTTCAGAAGAACAAATCCTGACGTTCTTTTGACCCTTAAGAGAGCAAATCCTGATGCTCTTTTGGCCCCTTGTTCAAGACTTTTTCAGAAGAACAAATCCTGACGTTCTTTTGACCCTTAAGAGCAAATCCTGACGCTCTTTTGGCCCCTTGTTCAAGATTTTTTCAGAAGAACAAATCCTGACGTTCTTTTGACCCTTAAGAGCAAATCCTGACGCTCTTTTGGCCCCTTGTTCAAGATACTTTTTCAGAAGAACAAATCCTGACGTTCTTTTGACCCTTAAGAGCAAATCCTGACGCTCTTTTGGCCCCTTGTTCAAGATACTTTTTCAGAAGAACAAATCCTGACGTTCTTTTGACCCTTAAGAGCAAATCCTGACGCTCTTTTGGCCCCTTGTTCAAGATACTTTTTCAGAAGAACAAATCCTGACGTTCTTTTGACCCTTAAGAGCAAATCCTGACGCTCTTTTGGCCCCTTGTCCAAGACTTTTTCAGAAGAACAAATCCTGACGTTCTTTTGACCCTTAAGAGCAAATCCTGACGCTCTTTTGACCCCTTTGTTCAAGACTTTTTCAGAAGAACAAATCCTGACGTTCTTTTGACCCTTAAGAGCAAATCTTGACGCTCTTTTGGCCCCTTGTCCAAGACTTTTTCAGAAGAACAAATCCTGACGTTCTTTTGACCCTTAAGAGCAAATCCTGACGCTCTTTTGGCCCCTTGTTCAAGATACTTTTTCAGAAGAACAAATCCTGACGTTCTTTTGACCCTTAAGAGCAAATCCTGACGCTGTTTTGGCCCCTTGTTCAAGATACTTTTTCAGAAGAACAAATCCTGACGTTCTTTTGACCCTTAAGAGCAAATCCTGACGCTCTTTTGGCCCCTTGTTCAAGACTTTTTCAGAAGAACAAATCCTGACGTTCTTTTGACCCTTAAGAGCAAATCCTGACGCTCTTTTGGCCCCTTGTCCAAGACTTTTTCAGAAGAACAAATCCTGACGTTCTTTTGACCCTTAAGAGCAAATCCTGACGCTCTTTTGACCCCTTGTTCAAGACTTTTTCAGAAGAACAAATCCTGACGTTCTTTTGACTCTTAAGAACAAATCCTGACGTTCTTTTGACCTTGGAGAGTAGGCAAACGGTCTGTATAAAGGTCCGCTCCCTAGTTCAAGATATTTCCAGAAGAGATAATCGCCACGAAGATTTATTTCTACTGGTCCATTCAACAAGTCAAATCATGTTGCATAAATGATTCAGAGACGGCCTATACAAAGACCTAGTACTGAGATCCAGTATCAACACAAAGCTATCATCATATCCGGTTCTTTAGATGGCATCTCTAAGCCCATCTCCAGTTCTTCCAAGTGGCATCTTTAAGCCCACTCAAGTATATTCAACTAGCCATCTGTATTACTCTACGCACTGGTGAGTGCAAATTTTTGGGCTTTTGTGTTCAATCCCCTTCAACCTTCCAGGTCACGATTGGAAAATATACCAATCTAACCCCTCAGGTTTCAGAAAATTGAACAGGGGCAGCTGTTGCACCCCAAAATTTGCCCTCACAATACAAGATTTTGTGTGCTAAGAAGGTTCACAAGGTTCACAAGTTTCCCAATGTTTACAAGACCTTTCATGAGGTTCATGAAGTCTACAAGTCACTTTATGAAGGTTCACAAGGTTCACAAGCTTCCCAATGCTTTCAAGACCTTTCATGAGGTTCATGAAGTCTACAAGTTACTTTATGAAGGTTCACAAGGTTCACAAGATTCACAATGCTTACAAAACCTTTCATGAGGTTCATGAAGTCTACAAGTCACTTTATGAGGTTCACAAGGTTCACAATACCTCCCATGAGGTTCACAAGACATTTTATGATGGTTCACAAGGTTCACAATACCTCCCATGAGGTTCACAAGACATTTTATGATGGTTCACAAGGTTCACAAAATTCACAATTGGTCAGAAGAGTTGACAATTCCCTCAGACAATGCACCTCCTAAGCAGTGCATCCAAAACTAGGGTTTTGACTTTAATCAGGCTAAATGGACTTCCAAGACTTCAAGTGAGCTTCATAACATCTTATATGTGTGTAAGAACCCCCATGACAAGTTTCAAGACTTTTCTCAAAAGTTTGCTCAGTCAGATGATCAGATAAGTCAAAATCAGTCAATGCAGTTAAAAAGTCAAACTGAGGTCAACTGTGGTCAAACCAAAGTCAAACTTCATGATTTTTTGCCAACATCAAGTATATGAAGTAAAATTCATCATTTGATCAAGGGTTGATCATGATTCATCAAGGAGATTCCAGATCATCAATAATCAGGAGTTTCTAAATTAGGGTTTCCTCAGTAAAAGTCAACTGAACTTTGACCAGCCATAACTTTCACATACTTCATCACCAAGTCTCAACTCAAAGCTCATTTTGAATGAAATTGAATTCTCTACAACTTTGTGTCTCACAAGCCAAGCCCAAAAATGCTTCATTTGGAAGGTATGAGCTAAGACATTATAGGTCCTTTTGAAAGTCAACAAAAAGTCAACAACTTCAAAAGGGCATAACTTGAGATTGGTAAATGATATGGACATGAAACCAGTGGGGTTGTTTAGAAGACTCTTCAAGATTTCCAAAATGTCCAAGAACACCCTCATATCATTAAAATTGAAGGATATGTGCCCTTGCAAAGTTGGGAAATTTTGAGTTGGTTTATGATGAAAAAGGGGGTCTAAAACCAATTTCTTCCAAATGGGCTTGCCAAATGATGACCCAATCCATACATTGACTTCATGCACGACCCAAACCATTAAAAATCAGAATTTTTATTATTTTATTTTTATTTATTTTGATTTAATTCATTAAAAATCATTTTAAATAAAAATAAAATATGAAAATGTAATATTTGATGGAGATTGAGTTTCTAGAAGATCTTAAATGATGATTGGAATTGAAGAGGAATGAAATCACAAGATTGGTCCAAAAATAGTAAGCCTTCATACAAGAATATTGGATTTTTAAGGCATGATCAATTTGAATCTTTTCATATCAAAATTTCCACACAACCATTCAATGTTATGACCTAAATTCATTTACCTATAAGTACTAAACACAACTCAATCACCAAGACAAAAAAAAAATTCTGCCTCCCAAGAGTAAGTTTCATAAACCAAAAAACCTCTCAAAAACTCACATTCGGTTTCAATCTTCCAGGACATTTGAAGGTAATTTGAGAACACAGCCATGATCCTTGGACCTCATTGAGTGGAAACCAACACTTATTTGCATCCAAAACACTCCATAATGCATGAACCGAATCATCCATGTGCTTCATATATTTTTTTCCGAATCATCATATTTACTTATTGACAATGAATTTTAATGATATATTGATGTTTGTTATTGGCTATAGATGAAGTCTGGATAGTTTGGTGAAAAGTTATGGCCGAATCATGAGTATACCATGTTTAGGGTTTAAAGCTCTAAATTTGGGTTCTTCAATTTACACAATATAAATGAATTTGGTTGACATAATTGGATTGTACAGGTTGCAAGGAAGTTAAAGATGTTTTTAATTTGATAAAATTGTGCTGTTTGAATAGTGTTTGATGTTCGCAGGTTGTATTGGTAGGAATAATCGCAGGAAAAGTTGTAGATAAATTCGCAGGAAAACTTGTGAACCCAAGGTTGAAGATGAAGATTTTCGCGCGCTTCAGATTTTTGAATTTTGATTTGTATATTTATTGTGTTGTTTGTATATTATTTCATAGGATGATAAGTGGCCTGGTGGTTGGTACGCGCATGAAAGAAGCTAAGGACCCTGGTGGTATGGCATGGGTGTTGTCAAGCAAGGCATCCTGGGTTCAATCCCTGCCCCAGGTAAGTTTCAATTTTTTTTATTATTTCATTGTTTTGTTAATTATATTGTTATATAATCATGTTTAGTATTTTTAGATAATTTTATAAAAAATAACATGTAAATGTTTTCTAATTCTAAACTTAGTTTTTATAATTATACATTTAAAATTAAAAACATGTATATAATAATAATTAGATTTATATTTTGTTGTATATAAAATTTAATTTATTTTTGCAAACTCTAATTTAATCATAATATCTTTTTAAAACCCTAATGCAATTTTATAAATTATTAAATCCTAATTATTTTCAAAACCCTAAAATATTTTTCTAAAAAAAACCTAATTGTAATTCTTGTTTATATTTTAATTAGTGAATAAAATTTTATTATAATCTTTAAATTTTGTAAATATAATCATAATTGATCCTATTTTTATAATATGTAAATATGACCTACATTGTTTATAATTTAAAATTTTGTACATAAAATCTAAAAATTAAAATGTTTAATTTATTTTTTTTATAATATGTAAATATTCTATAATTGTTTATAATCTAGTTATGTATGTAAATAATTTTTTTAATATATGTTTTAAAAAAATAATTAAAACTTGTTAATTTAATATAATTTATTTTCATAATATGTTTATAATTAACTTAATTTTTATAGCATTTAAGACTTTATGATAATTAATTGTTTATATTTTCTTCGCAATCTTAAATAATAATTGTTCATAAAAATTTGATCTTGTAATTATTATGCTAATATTCTTATTTATTTTATCATTAATGCTATTTATTTTCATATTTATTATTATTATTACTAACCCCATTTATAGATATTGTGATTTATTATTATTATTATTTCTAATCCCATTAATTTTGATATTATTTTTCTTATTATTATTTCACTAACCCTATTTAATTTTTTTATTATTATTACTAACCCTTATTATTATTGCTTATTTATTTATTTTTACTTATTTATTTATATTTTGCTTCTATATTTATTTTTGCTATTTATTTTTAATTGCTTATTATAATTATGTAATTGCTTCTTGGTGTAATTTTGTAAATATGTAATTTATTTAATTTTTATGCTATGGTTAGTAATTTAGGGAGTGTAAACATGTATTCTATTTTAAAAATTGAATGTAGATCACTTTAATTATAAGATAAATTAAATTAAACACTCACATACATAAGTCGATTTTTAATCGCCATCTCACTTTCTAAGGCTATCCCTCAATGTTGCCTAATCATAAGGTCAAGTGGGGTGTATAAAGCAAGTCCCTTAAAAGAAAAATCATCAAGTCCCTGATGGTTGCCTTAAAGATCAAGTCCCTTTTCGAATAATGATGATAGTCCCTCCTAAATGCTTAATACACCTCACAGTTGCCTTCATAAACAGATGTCCCTCATATGTCCCTCACATCCAAGGTAATGACTACCTATTCCTTAATAATAGGGATAGTCTTACCATTTAAAGGATAAAGAACAGAAAGACTTAAACTTTAGGGTAGGTTCCTTATAGTTACTTGCTCACTATTTCAAAACAAATTTCAAACACTTTACAATTTTCAAACAATTTTCAAACACAAGTTTTTTACGCATCCGTACATGGATCATTATCAAACTCTTATGAAAATTTCTATTCACACACTTCACCTTTTCAAAAACAATTTAAAGTGAGCTAAGTAACTAAGAGCCCATGGATAACCATGGATGTAAAGGGTGCTAACACCTTCCCTTTACATAACCTACCCCCCGGACCCAAAAATCTTTTTAAAAGGTCTTTCCTGTTCTTTTATGCCTTTCCTTTGGATAAAATAAAAGTCGGTGGCGACTCTTGCTATCCGCAACATAACTAAAGTCAGTTCTCCCACCGTGTTACAACGCGGCGTGCAGATGAAGAGGACTTTGCGACCAACTGAGTCTGCTCCTCTTCGCCGGTGAACCTGCTATCGAGGTGGATGGAATCTATTCGTGGGAGTGACTTTGGTTATTTGGAGCTGCAGGAGAGAGCGACCTCGGCTTGCTTTGGCAACAATGGTGTTGAGCCCTTTGGATACAGCTTCATAGCACCAGTGAGAAACTTCTATGTCTCCTTGAAGGGTGGCCACTCGTCCTGATGAGGTATTAGACTTCATTTTCAAGTGCACCGTGGAAGGTGCATCGATGAGCTCGGCTAGAGTAGGTCGTCCCAAGATACATTGGTATAAAGACGGGCAGTCAATCATGAGGAATTATACTTTGATGAAACTGGAGGTTTCCCCTGCTCCAAAGGTTACAATCAGATCGACGTAACCCCAAGGTCTATAGATAGTCTCGTTAAACCCTTGAAGGTCTGAGCCCATGTAAGGCGTCAGATATGTCTCACTGAGTTGTGGGGTTGCGAACAGTTGGGAATACATGCTGTCAACGGAGCTTCCTTGGTCGACTAGGATCCTCTGGACATCAAAGTTGTCTATCTGCGCACGCACGAGTAGAGGGAAACTGGAGTTGGGTACTCCACCAATAAGGTTTTCTTTGTAGAAGGAGATGGGAATAGATCCTCCTCGGGGAGGGTCAAGAGTTGGGCTCTAGTTAGAATTGGTGTTGATTAGTTTATCGAAGCGTCGTTTTACTGATCCCACCATAACTTTGTTGGGCCCTCCCCCTGATATGACCATTTTAGACAGAAATATTCCCACGGGTTATAGGCGACGAAGTACGTGGGACCGGTGTATGGCTCGGGGATATAAAATTCCTCTGGTCGCGTGATGCTGAGAGTAACTTGAAGATTGGTTTCCGTGGTCGGTGGTGCGATTTCTTCGACTTTTCGGGCTTCTTGTACATCTTGCCGATGAGCCTCATAGTTCGTAGTGAATTGCTTTAGATGTCTGTCGCGAATGAGGATTTTAATGGCATCCTTCAAGTATATGCAATTTTCGGTGTTGTGCTCGTGAGATTTATGGAACCGACATTATTTTGTCTTGTCCGTGAAATCGTGAAAACTCCCGATCGGGCCTTTATGCTCCCAAGGTTCGCGGGAGCACTCTTCCTTTCGTATTTATACTCCCCAAAGGGATATCAAGGGGTCGTCCTGCTTAGATGATTTGGCGTCCTCGTTACGCTTTGTGTCGCGGGCGGAACTGACTAACTCTTTCTCCTTGTATTGAATGTATGCTTGAGCCTTGAGGAGGAAGGCGTCAAGCGTAGCGGTTGTCTCGATGCCCACAACTCTCCTGAAGTCGATGTGGGGGCGGAGCCTTCGCTCAAGAAGGTATTTCTTCACATCATCCATGGTCGAAACATGGACGGCTCCTTTGTTGAACCTATCGTTGTAAGAGCGCATGGGTTCTTCTTTGCCATTGATGATTGCTTCCAAGGAGGCCTCCGTCTTCGGATGACATCGGGAAGCAGTAAAGTGTTGAGAGAATGTTCTCCCAAGTTGCCTCCAGGATGTGATGGATTTATGAGGAAGATTCTTATACTAAGACATATCTATTTTCTTCAACATTGTAGGGAAGAGGCGACACTTAATTGCTCCTCGGATGCCTCTGTAATCTAGCAGAGCGTCGATGTTCTCGATGTTCTCGTCTGGGTCTGTCGTTCCATCATAGGTTCCCAGGGGTGGGGGCTTCTTTATCCCCCCTTTTGGAAGCCTAGTAGACATGATCTCTTCAGAGAGAGGGCCATGAGGCTCATCCTCTTCACTAGACAACGAGGAGATGAAGCGGGAGAGATCGTCCTTGTATCAGCAAGGGGGAGGGGATCTCGAGCGATTTCTCGAGCCCTCTAGAGACGGTCGCACTCCTGGTTGTAGATTTCTTCGAGTTTTCTTTGTTTGTGGGGACTTGTTTCGTCGAGGAGACTAACGAGTTCTCTTTTTGATAGACCCAATGACCTCTGGGTGGTGGTGGTCCCTCTTTTTCCTGAGTGATCTGCTGCGGGATCTGCAAGGCCTCCTCGTAGGAGAGGGGGACCTGGTGCATCTCGCTTCTTCTAGAACATCCATTCTTTCTCCCTGACGCAAGATAAAGAGGTTAATGTTGTTGGTCATTTCGACCAAAGCAGCAAGTGTCGAATTCGTTCCTTCAGGGATGGGAATCAATGGGAGATCAGCAGGCGTGATCTCAGGCTGCATGGATGGTTTCGGTGACAGGGAGGAAGTACGTCCGTCTTGGAAACGATCAAGCTCCCTGAGGGGAGGGTTGGTTATGTCGCTTTCCCATTGCTTAACGGGGATATTTGAGAGGACTCGAGCATTGACGAAGTCATCTTAATGAGCCATCGAGAGAGAATGGACAATGATTTTTTTTTGTTTTCATGATCTTAAGATTAGAAAACGGGGCAACCAAAAGATTCCCACAGACGGAGCCACTGATCGTAACAATGATCAGAATCTTCAACATCTGTTGGTGCTGACGTGGTCTTAAAGTCTTTGCTCGATTGTTGAGGAGAACGGGGGGTGTATCTGCAAGGTACTCCGATGCCAAAGTAATAACGAGAAAGAGAGTGAACAAGTACAAGTAAAAGTGTTCAGGGAGTGAATATTCGATACCTAACCCTCTCAAGTGAGAGGGTTTATATAGAGATCCCCCAATGCGTGGCTAACGGTTTCTATTTTGGGTCTGGAACGCGGATCCCCCGAAAATAGGTAACTGTCAGAAACTAATTGTTGGACGGATAACCCTGATCAGGATATGAGTACGTCGAGAACATGAATATCCGAGCAGGAGATGTCTTGGCTGAATCTGGGTGACTTTTGTCGGTGTCGAGTAGAGGTCAAGAATGAGAAGAGAGAACCGACCACGGGAAGATGTGGTCGACGAGTACAGGTTATTTAAGGAGCATGGATTTGGTGGGTCCCTTTGACGTTTGGGCTATTGGGTCATCTCATGAGCAGAAGAGGATTGGACCATGCCTAGTCATTGGGCCAGTCCAGAACAATATATATATATATATATATATATATATATATATATATATATATATATATATATATATATATATATATATATATATATATATATATATATATATATATATATATATATATATATATATATATATTCTATGAGAAAGAGATTTTTATGTGAGAACATGAGAATGAATGTGAACCATTAGATTTTAAAATAAATGGTAGAGATTATGTGTCATTTTATGAAGGTCTATTTTAGCAAGTTTTAACTAAAACATGCTTAAATGCACCTTAAGGTGCATGTTGCTAGTACACATTTTCATAAAAACAAGTAGATTTATGGGGTTTGTTATAACACACACCTATTTTTATGAATGTATGTGTTTTAACATGCTTTAACTTAAAAAAGTTAAAAAAACCCTAAGACAATGTTTTAAAAACCGGATCGGTCATCAAATCGGTGAGGGTACTAGGTCACTGATTTATTGATCGAACTATCGGGTCATTGGTCGAACCGCATGACCAAATCGGATTAAACTGTATAACCTGGATGAATAGATCGGTCTTTATAACAAAACTATATAGGTATAAAAGTGATAGAACTATATGATTCAGTCTCTACAAAATATAACTAACACTTTCTTTTTTTTAAAATATCATATCATAAATTAACAAGTTCGTAATTTAAATTCAAATTTTAAACAAAGGTATCACACATAACAAAATAGTATAAAATTACAAAGTCTAATTGCAATATAATTGAATTGAATAATTTCAATGTTGGAATCTCCTTCCTTAATATTAAAATAATCTGAAGTGAAATCAACAACATCCGCAACAATTTATTCGTCAATAATATCATTACTTTGTTTTATTTTTAATTTTATTTATTTCATTTTATATTTTATATTTTAATTTTAATTTTAATTTTTATTTCATTTATTATTTTAATTAAAATTATTAAAATAATTAATTTTTAAAAAATGCAATTAAACCGCCGGTTTATGAAAACCACCGGTTTATGAAAACCACCAGTTTTTTTCAGTTTTCCCGATTTACACCGGTTTTTACCTGTTCACACTGGTTCAATGAAATATGCGATCCAAAATTTGAACCAGAATGATTACCTGGCCGGTTCCCAGTACGATCGGCCGGTCCGGTCCGATTTTTAAAACACTGTCCTAAGGTGCATGTTATAAAAATAGATTTTCGTAAAATCAAGTGGATATATATATATATATATATATATATATATATATATATATATATATATATATATATATATATATATATATATATATATATATATATATATATATATATGATTAAGATGTGGAGTAAATGTTAATAACTTACTCTTAGATCAATAAGAATATTCTCACTAATATATATATATATATATATATATATATATATATATATATATATATATATATATATATGATTAAGATGTGGAGTAAATGTTAATAACTTACTCTTAGATCAATAAGAATATTCTCACTAATATATATATATATATATATATATATATATATATATATATATATATATATATATATATATATATATATATATATATATATATATATATATCAAGTGACTGGTTTTATAATGAGATTTGATTGGAATAAATAGCAGTCATTAGATCAATCACATAATTATGATTAAATTATTTATTAAATAATTAAAGTGGTCATTAAATTGTCCCTCGCTCTTATTAAATAGTGATATGATTGATCTAATGACCGCTATTTATTCCTATCACCGAACCAGACTGGATGGTTCAAACGGGAACCGGGCCTATGTTGGATCTATTAAACCCTTTAAATCGGCCTATCAAGAAATTGGGGCAAAAGCCGAAAAACCGAGTGGAAACGGAGAAAATCGTTCAAAATCGAGGGTTCGTCCAATTACAAGGGTTGAACCGGATTTTAACTTTCATCAGTAACCCTAGCATCCATCTCTTTCTAACAACCGTTTCTCCCAAATAGAAACTATAACATATTCACTATTCTCTCTCATAACATAACCCTAACATGTTTGAACATACTTCAACCTTCAAATTCTTCTTCACCAATCGTTATGATACACTATAATCATATTTCATGTTCATTTATTAAACTTAATATTAGATTTCATTTATATTTCTTGTTAAAAATGGATTCTAATTTTTTTTATTTACTGAATCTTTTCATTGTTTCAGATTCGTCTTCACCACTTTAACAAAGCGCAATACATTGAATATGATACATATGGTTTTTGTAGCTATGAAAAAAAGTACAAGAAATATGAAGTTGTCTTAACTTCATTCACCTTATACTTCTTCATGGCTTCATAAACTATATGAAATTTATAAATTTTCTAGATCAACAATAAAAAAGGTGTGTTCTTTAAACATTACATAATATCTTGTTGTTGTATGATGTTGTGTTGTTGATAAATATGTTTATGTATGTCACTTTTGTATGTTGTTGTATTGTTGATAAATGTTTATGTATGTTGTTGTTGATTAATGTTTCAAGAAAAAGAACAAAACATTGCTATGTTACTAGAGAAAAGCTTCTCGTGACTTAACAATGTTTTGTACTTTAAATTCGTATAACATTACATAATATGTTGTATTGTCACTAGAAAGAAGCTTGTTGTATGTTGTATGTTGTTGTATGAAGATGAGTTTATCATATGATAAGTAGATTGATTTTTTCCACTAAATATTCATTGAAAATACATTTTATTTAAATTGATATAGAAACTTATAATATGAAATTTAAGTTGTATTGGAAAACCAACTTATATGAATCAATATTTTCCGAATTGCATCTGTCTCATCATTTATCTCCCGTTATTTGACATATAGGAAGTAATTAAATGATCGAATTCCTTCAAAACACACACACACACACACGCACGCGCGCACACACACACACACACACACACACACACACACACACACACACACACACACACACACACACATATATATATATATATATATATATATATATATATATATATATATATATATATATATATATATGCTCTTAAAGTAGAATAAAAGGAATTGATGTGATGAAGGACTTCGACCACTGAACCACATTCTAAGGAATTGATGTGATGAAGGACTTCGACCACTGAACCACATTCTATATGTTAAAGAGTGTGAAATGAATGATGAAACTAATATAATTTGAAAAAACAATGGTTTATGTAAGTTGGTTTTCAAGAATAGGTTTAATTTTCAGATTATATATTTCATCAATTTGAATAGTTGTATGTTGTTGTGAGGTTTAATGAAAAAAGCAGTCTGCATATTTTATAATAAACCCTAATACTTTTAACAACAGTTATTTATTTTAACCGTGATTTAATCAATATGAAATAAATGTATATACCACAATGATTGAGACTTTTAACCGTTGTGGAAGGTAGCGTGCATTTAGTCTTACTATCATGATTTCACGACCGTGATAAAAATACATGACATAACCCGTACCTTACAACGGATGGTGAGACGTTGTGGTATCCATTCCTAATTGTGGTTTTTTGGCTTTTCGATTATAGTGTATAAATTATATTAGAGTGAGTATTACTTTTTTACAATTACACAACATATTTATCTACACAAATAAAAAAATAGAATTATATACTTATCATTTCAATTTAATAAAAAAAATATTAACTAAATAAATATAAATATCTTACTTAAAAACATTTTAAATTCATTTTTAATCCACGGACCACTAAAGTAATCCTTCTTTTTTTTCTTCATTTGTATGGCCCTACCGGTTATACTTCTTTTTTAAGAAATACTTTACTTTTATTTTTAAAAATACTTTTCATGAGAATTTTGTTAAAAATAGTACAAATAATTTTGAACTTCTTTTTTTTTTTAATTTGAAAAAAGTAATTTTTATATTCATTGTAAGATATGTTAACATAGTAAAAATATCATCCTTTAAAAATTTATAAAACTATTTTTTTATAAAAAAACTATTTCATTTTAAGTTTTCTTTTTTGAATTTTTATTAGTAAAAAAATTATAATAAAAAAATGAAATTCATGAAATGACTTTTCTCTTAAAAAAAATACTTAAACTACTTATTTTTTTTAAATTTAAATTTTACTTTTTAGAAAAAAAATTGTGATTTTTTTTATGAGAAAATATATAATTCTAAAAAAGGTTCAGTAATTCTTTTAGAATCATTCAATTATTAAAATATTCAAATTTAATCATATAAGAGTTATTTGTAGTTGAATAAAAATTATATATATATATATATATATATATATATATATATATATATATATATATATATATATATATATGTATATATATATATATATGTATATATATATATATATATGTATATGTATATATATATATATATATATATATATATATATATATATATATATATATATATATATATATATATATATATATATATATATATATATATATATATATATATATATAAAAGTCATGCTAACTAGTGCCCCGAACATTGGATATATATATATATATATATATATATATATATATATATATATATATATATATATATATATATATAACATGCTTTTCATGAAGGTCGTCTGTCTCTTATCTGTCCCCGACATGAGAATTTGATTGTATCTACTGTAAGCGCCCATGCAGGACATAAGTTTGAAAAATGCAGAGTTGTCTATTAATCTATCAATGTTAGGTAAGGGGTAAATATCTTTGGGACATGCCCTATTAAAATCGGTGTAATCAACGTACATTCGCCACTTTTTATTATTTTTCTTAACAAGTACAACATTAGATAGCTAGGTTGTGTATTGGGCTTCAGAAATAAAATTTTCTTCCAAGAGGTCTTTTACAGCTTGTTCAGCAACCTTCACTTTCTCGGGAGATTGTTTATGCCTACATTATGATATCTCCCTAGCAGTATGATCTATGGCGAGCTCGTGGCAGGCGACCTTGTGGTCAAGTCCAGGCATCTCGGCAACGCTTCATGTGAACATATCAACATTTTCTTTAAGGCAGGTCGCGAGCTGCTCCTACGTTGGCATTAGTAGACCGACGCCAATCTTCACGCTTCTTCCAGGCTTGTCACAGAGAGGGATAAGCTCGAACTCACTGTATGGGATGGGCCAGATTGGATGAGAATGTGCCTATTTGCTAGTGGGGATCTGAACAGTCTCTCGCCCCGTGTCGTCTTTGACAAGGTGGAAGTCGAGGTCAATAGAATTGATCCGAGGTGGTGGCATCTTCTCTTCGGCCCATGACTTCTTGTTTTCTTTGGGGCGCTGTGCTGACCATGGCTTGCCCTCTAACGACTGCGTCAAAACACCTTTTGGCCGCCTCAATGTCGTCGTGCAGTGTGACTACGCGGCCTAACTTGGTGTAATACTTCATTTTCAGGTGGACTTTTGAGGGTACAACGGTTAGTTTGGCCAATGTTGGTCGACCAAGGATGCAATTGTAAAGAGATGGGCATTCTATCACCAGGAATTGGATTTTGAATTCTCTGGAAGTCTTGTTTTCCCCGAACATGATGAAGAGTTCCACGTAGCCTCGTGGTTGTGTTGTTGCCACATTGAATCCCTAAAGGTCGGATTTGACGTATGGTGAAAGATTCCTCTCGTCGGGCTTGAGGGTCTTGAACAAACGGGCATACATGATGTCGACGGAGCTGCCCTGGTCGACCAGGATACGACAGACATCGAAACACGTCACTTTTTCCTTATCAGCCAAAGGATGCTTGAGTTAGGGGATCCTCCGGGGAGTTCTTCAACGTAGAAGAAAATGGGTTTAGATTTTCCATGAGCTTTGATTAGTGTTTCCAGTTGGTCGGGGTGGTTAGCAGGAGTTCGTCGAATTTCCTCTTCACCGAAACTACGACGTTCTCGTTGTGCATCCCGCCACCATATATCACCAGGGCTGTCGGAAAGCTTTCTCAGGGGTTATGCATCGGGAAGTGGTGAAGCGCCTCGTGAACTCCTCTTTCATGTATCTCCACGAGGTGATGGATTATGGAGAAGATTTTTGTACCAGGTCATGGCGCCCTTTCTTAATTTCGTGGAGAAGAGTCTGCACTTGAGGTGTTAGAACAAGATTTTAATTCTACTTCTCTGATAGAGTTTTGATGATAACAATATTTTCTAAGAACAAATTATAGAACTAAAATTATCTTCTATGTGCAGGATATAATTTCTTATGAGAAGACAATCTCTATGTTGATCAGCATATTCTAATGGCATACAAAGTTAAGCGCATCACTCGTAGAAGATCTGATGGTAGAAAGAAGTTCTCATCAACTACGTTTTTATAGATGTGAAATTTAAACATACTCTGATGTGAATTAAGTACATTCTGATTCTCATAATAAAGGGCAATTAAGAGGGAATCAAGAATAATGGTTGGGAACAATATCTTTTATTTTTGGAAGGATATTATGACTATTTACAATCTTCCAAAAATGGCACCAGATGTTCTCAATGGATCTCTCCATCAAAGGCTTATAAAAGGAGATCATTTGAAGAAATTGAAGCTTACTCTTCCGCGCGTAAATATTCATTATCAATTTCTTTTTATGTGTTCTTAACTTTGTAAAATCTATCACTGTGTGATAATAGCTTTTTGAAGCAATTCTGTTACAACTTTTGTAAAACTCTTTGAAAAATTCCTTGAGTGACTAGTGTAGTCAGTTGACTCAAGAAGCCTTTGACTATAGGTCTTAGTGGTTGTATTCAAGTTTTGAATAGTGGATTAAGACCTTATTGAGAGAGGCAAGTCACCTTGGCGGGTGAACTGGATGTAGTTTGAGTTAAAACGAACCAGGATAAATCAAAGTATCTTTTATTATCATTGTTTTTTAAAACCCAATTCCAACCCCCCTTCCTTGTGTTTTTCGCTCCTTTAATTGGCATCAAAGCTATAGGTTCTGAGAAGTACACTTAACCGTGTCAGTAAAAGATCCAGAAGATAAACACAATGGCAGATTCAGTCAACAACAACAATGATTATCAAAATGACAAGATCAATGGAAAACCTCCTGTGTTCAATGATTACAACTTTGACTAGTGGAAGGATGTTCTGGAGAGTTTCTTTCTGGATCTAGATGGAGATCTTTGGGATATGGTGACTGATGGATACATTCACCCTGTTGGAGCAGATAGTTAGAAGATTGAAAGAAAGAATATGTCAGCTCAACAAAAGAAGGAATTTAGAAACCATCACAAGGCTAGAACCATACTTCTGAGTGTTATTTCTTACACAGAATATGAGAAGAACACAAACAGAGAATCCTCCAAACATATGTTCGACTCCCTAAGGATGACACCTGAAGGAAACGCTCAAGTCAAGGAGACAAAAGCTCTGGCTCTTATCCAGAAGTATGAAGCTTTCAAGATGGTAGAGGATGAAACAATTGAGAAGATGTTCTCAAGGTTTCAAATTCTAGTTGTTGGTCTAAAAGTTCTGGACAAAGGCTACTCAACAACAGATCATGTGAAGAAGATCATCAAAAGCTTACCAAAGGCTTGGAGACCCATGGTCACTGCTTTGAAGCTATCAAAAATCTGAACAAGATATCTCTTGAAGAATTGATCAGCTCACTGAGGAGTCATGAAATAGAACTAGAAGAAGATGAACCCCAGAAGAAAGGTAAGTATGTCGTTGTTGTACCCCAAAATTTGCCCTCCCACAATCAAATAAATGTATCCCAATAGTTCTTTCAAGGTTCACAAGGTTCACAATTGGTCAAAGAGTTTCAGGGTTTCATCAGACAAAGCATCCTTCTAAACAATGGATCCAGAATTAGGGTTTTGAGTTTCTCCAAGCTAAATGGACTTCCAAGGCCTCAAGTGAGTTTCATAAAATCCCACAGGTCTTCAAGAATCCCCATGTCAAGTTTCAGAGCTTTCCCAATAAGTTTGACTAGTCAGATATTCAGATATTCAAAAATCAGTCAAGTTTGTTAAAAAGTCAAACTGAGGTCAACTGTGGTCAAATTAAAGTCAAGCTTTAAGGTTTTTTTTACAACATCAAGATTATGAAGTAAAATTCATCATTTGATCAAGGGTTGATCATGATTCATCAAGGAAATTTCAGATCATCAAGAATCAGGAGTTTCTATATTAGGGTTTCATAGGAAAAGTCAACTGAACTTTGACCAGCCATAACTTTCACATACTTCATCAAAAATTTCCCATCCAAAGCTTACTTTTGAGGAAATTAAATTCTCTACAACTTTTTGTATCACAAGCCAAGCCTAAAAATGCTTCATTTTGAA
Organism: Lathyrus aphaca; assembly: GCA_963966055.1. Taxonomy (NCBI): domain Eukaryota; kingdom Viridiplantae; phylum Streptophyta; class Magnoliopsida; order Fabales; family Fabaceae; genus Lathyrus; species Lathyrus aphaca. The sequence continues at coordinate 579,439,590 of OZ014520.1, read as the reverse complement.
GGTATGAGCTAAGACATTATAGGTCCTTTCAAAAGTCAACTTTTTCCAAAGAGCATAATTTGGAAATGGTAAGAGATATGGACATGATACCAAAGAGGTTTGTTAGAGGACTCTCAAAGCTTTCTAAAAAGTCCAAGATATCCATATAACTTTAAAATTGAAGGAGTTGTTGTAACACCCTTCTACCCCAAAATAAAATATTTAAATAATATCAGAGTAATCATCGAGAAAGGGTATCACATTTCATCATAATTCGAACAAAAAGTGTCCTGTCCCGTAACACGGGTTAATCAATATCAAGAATAACATATAGCATTTTTGCAGCGGAATTTAAACTTCATAATTCAAAACTTCATTAGTTTACTTCATAAACATAATTTTCACCGTCCTGAATTTAACATCATAAAATGGAAAACATTTATCCAAATAATAACATAACTGAAAACCGTTTAGCAAAAGAAAACCCATCCCAGTGTTACATGACATAGAGCAGGACACATAGACAGAACCACTTCTAAAGAACACTAAAGCACGCTCCGAGACTCATGAAAAACTCCTCTTGCACTGCAAGCCTATTCTTTATCATCTGCAAGTTACCCACGAAAGAGGCAACATTTCCAAGCAGGCAGGGTGAGTAATCATAATATATCATAAACATACAAGAATATAGGACATAAATAAATTAGTGCAACATATCATGACATCATCAACTATAAAATTCAGCACAACAACAACACGATCATGAAATTAAACAACACCAACAAAGTCATGAAAATTCGTCCAGAATATGTAATTCTAACATCCTGATATGCAATATGCATGTGGTACAATTTTCATCGTGAGATGGATACATGACCATCAATCCTCCACAAAGGAGCACATCGTAAATCATCGAGACACTTCAATCCACACAATGGGATTGAAGCAAATAACTAGGCCGAAGCCCCATCGTGAATGTTATGAAATGCAATGATGCGCTACATCGTAAATTCATCAAAATAATTCGCATCATTCATTTCAATCAGCATAACAATCATCAAATAATCATACATATATATATATATATATCATAATGACATTACACCCAGAACACTGGTTCTATAACCACTCTGACACATCAAGAATTGACTCATACCCGGTAAATTATAAGGCAGTTACAAGGTTATTTCATAAATTCATTTATAAAAACTATTGCATTTTCTCATTTTTATTCATCAAAATAAATTTCAGTTTATGCTCTTTCTGACGCTTCAAACGGAATGCGAATCGGACTTACAGTTTGAAAGTTACGGATTTTTCAAGAATTAAAATTTGTCATCCAAACAGTGTTAACCGGTTAACCCATAGCGTTAACCGGTTAACGCCTACGAAATTTCCAGAAATTCACCAAAATTACAATGGTTAACCGGTTAACCCATAGCGTTAACCGGTTAACGAACGTTTTATAGCAGAAATCTGCTGCTTCGTACAGACTGTTCTAAAATCCCCAAAATCCCAATTATTTCCAATACGGGTTCATCTTATTTCACCTCAAAATCATTCCAATACATCAAACAAAACACCATAACATCAGAACAATCATTTATACCATCATTTATAGGATTCAACACATTTTTCTAACTCTATTTCATCAAGGTTTCACTCATAAACTCAACCTAACTCAAAAACCCCTAAACTCACCAAACTCTTACAAATTTAATCTACTCATAATCCAATTCTCATACAATTACAATAGATTATGAAAACTCCCCATACCTTAGAGAATTTCGCCGCTTTACACTCTTCTCTGGGGTTCTCCACAACCTCCTGACTCTGAGCTTCCTCTTTCTTCGGAGCACTTCACCAAACACGATAGAAAACCAAAATGAGAAAACTAATCGTGTATTCCTTTTTACCAAAACACATTCCAATTGAGTCTTTTCCCTCTTTACCCTCATATATTTCACAAAAGGACCACCTTACCCTTTTTCTTTAATATATTTTTAATAATAATAATAAAATAGTATAATAAAACACTATTTATTCTTATTATATAAAAATACTCTTTTTCTCAAAAATTCTCTAATTAATCTCAAACTCTCCAATTTTTCTAAATTAATTAAATAAATGGCTAAATAATTAAATTTAGATTATCGGGGTGTTACAGTTGTGTCTTGTCAAAGTTGGGAAAATTTCAAGGGGTGTATGAAGCAAATAAGGTCTAAACTTCAAAAGTTTCCAAATGGGCCCATCAAATTGCAACCCAATCTCAAATTTAAGACCATTCACGACCCAATAACCAATTGTTATGATTTTTATAAATTATTTTTTATTTATTTGGATTTTATTTGTTAAAATTCAATTTAAATAAAAATAAAATATAAAAAGTTGATATTTAGATCAAATATTGGTTTTAGAAGGAATCTTATAACATTTAAAGTGATTGAAAAAGATCCAAATTCGTGTAAGACTTTTGAAGCATGAAAATATTTGATTTTTTCTCACATTTATGACCATGGATTCCTTCATGATGAAGTAACATCAAAAGACCACCCAAAGCCCAACTCTTGACCTAATTTGATCCCTCACATATATACAAACAAAAACAACATAAGAAGGGACGAAATTCAGCAGCCACAAACTTTGTTCAAACTCAAAAAATGTTCACACCAAGTCAAATTTGGTTTCAAAGCTAGAGGCACTTTCAGGGCAATTTAAATGTTGCGTTGGCTTCCTTGAACATCACTGAACGTAAACCAATCATCATCATCCATAACACACTGAAATGCCATAACCGAACCATAATGTTCTTTTTTTTTTTCGATTCTTGATTTTTATGCATCATTAATGAATTCTAACCTTATGGTGTTGTTTGTGATGTTGTTTAGATGATTTATGCATAGTGGCTTGGAGTTTTATGGCCGGATTGGATAGTTGCCATTGTTAGGGTCCATCCTTTCAATTTAGGGTTTTACGATTTAACGATTATAAATAATTTCTAAGACCATAAATGAATCGTATGAGTTGTGTAGATCATGTTGGTATGATCAATTGGACAAAACTGTGCGTGTTTGGCATTGTGTGTGTTTCGCAGGTTATCGCGCGCAGGAAAATCCGCAAGAGAATTCGCAAGAAATTTCGCAGGAAAACTTGCGAAATCCCAAGGAAGAAGACGACTCAGATGACGCCAACCTGGAAATTCAAATTTAAGTATTATATTTTATGTTTTTGTTTCTATTTTATTTCATAATATGCTTGATAGCCTGGTGGCTAGAACACGCGCACGTGGAGCTCTGGACCTGTGTTCGATTCCCAGGTCCTCCGTTATTTTTTTTTTAATTTCGTCCTATTTTTGCAGGTTTCATATATTATGTGTTTTTGTCACCCCCTTACCAAACTGTGTGCGCAACCTAGTGGTCCATGCTTATCCCTGGTAATGGGGAGGTCCTGGGTTCAAAACCAGGCCTCCCCCATTTATTTTTTCTAGTCTTTTCTTTTTATTTATTTATTTATTTTTAACTTATTATTATTCAAATAGTTTAATATTTTTATATATAATAACCCTAATAGTTTTAAATAGATTAATCGATAACTTTTTTATATTACTTTTATATACAGTAAAATTAATTTGTATATAATTTATTTTAATTCATAAAAACTAGTAATTATTATTTTTTAAATCAATTTTCTCCAATAAATTTTTTTTTTGAACCCTAATATTTTTAAGAAAACTTTTAAAACTTATTTTCATAAACCCTAAAAATGTTTATTTTAAAAAACATTAAACCTTATTACTCTTTTTTATTTTATTCATAACCTGCCTTGTTATTGTTGCCTTATTACGTTTCTTTTCGTCATTAATTATGTAATTGTTTCTCGCTTGTAAATATTTCATTTTATTTTTTGCCTCATAATTATGTATCTGCCCAGAAGCCATGTAATAACTTAGAATTTTATTTTTCTGCTTTTTATTTCTGTAAATATTTAATTGTTTGGTTAGTAAATAGGGAGTGGAAACTTAATTGAAATTAATCGGACTTAGAAAATTAAATAAAAAGAATAAATATATGAAAATAAACATTCACACACGTAAGTCGATTTATGATCGCTGTCTGCACCTCCTAGGGTATTCCTCTTAAGTTGCCTTTTAAACGGTCAAGTCCCTCAAAAGTGGGGTGTCTTAAGCAAAACCCTACAGTTAAAAAATCATCTTGTCCCTCCACTCGGTTAAAAGATCAAGTCCCTATGATGTTGCCTAGAATGATCTTGTCCCTTCGGTTTAAGAGATGATAGCCCCCCCCCCCCCCCCAATTACTAAAGACACCATCCAGTTGCCTTCGTTGACCGTACGATGATCCTACGTCCGTCCCTTAATAAAATCCAAGGTAATGACTACCTATTCCTTAATAATAGGGATAGTCTTACCCTTGAAAGAACATATAAGAACATGAATGACTTAGTCTAGGATAGGTACCTCATAGTTACTTGCTCACGCTTTAAAAATAGTTTTCACACCTCACTATTTTCAAATATTTTTAAAACAAAGGCTTTGTATATATCCATACGAGGATCATTACAAAGTACTTAGAAAATTTTCTAATCACACACTTCACACTTTCAAAAAGATTAAGTGAGCTAAGTAACTAAGAGCCCATGGATAACCATGGATATATAAGATGCTAACACCTTCCCTTTATATAACCTACCCCCCGAACTCGAGTCTTTTAAAACGGTCTTTCCTGTTCTTTTATGTCTCTTCCTTATGGATAAAATAAAAGTCGGTGGCGACTCTTGCTATCCGCAACATTTATAGAAAGTAAGTTCTCCTACCGTGTTACAGTCGCTCTTAAATATAACAAATCCGATTCTAAAGCTTTGCAGGCAGAAGAAGAAGACATTTCTGGAGGCTCATCAGAAGAAGACAAACTATCTCTTTTATCCAGAAGAGTTCAACAACTCTGGAAGCATCTCCAAAAGAAGTTCAGAAATCCCAGAAGATCAAGCAATCACTCAGAATCATCCTCTGGCCACAGGAAACCTAGAATCAAAGAAGTAGTGTGCTATGAATGCAAGGAACCTGGACACCACAAGAGTGACTGCCCAAAACTTCAGAAAGAAAAGCCTAGAAAGAAGTTCAACAAAGAGAATAAGAAAAGTCTTATGCCAACATTGATGAACATGCCAACATTGCATTAATGGCAAAGGAACCTGGATGATTAAGGAACCTGGATGATTCAAAATATTCTGAAGCAGACTCAGACTTAGAAGATGAACATGCCAACATTGCATTAATGGCAAAGATACCAGAAGACGTCAACTAATCAGAATCAGAATCAGATTCTAATACAGAAGAGGTATTCTCTAAACTCTCTAGATCTAAATTAGAAGATAACCTCTCAGAAATTCTTAAAAAATATCAGAAACTTCCCTATGTTCTCTACTGAAACACCACCAGAGGTTGTAGTCAGATACTTGGAATCCTGCAAGTTGGATGGTGGTGATCCTCTATTCAATCCAGAAGAGCTCATAAAACCTGCACCAGAAGTTGCTCAGAAGAAGAACAAGAAGAGGAAAGCTTCTGAAGGAACCTCTCAGAAGGCTCCAAAGAAACTCAGAAAGAAAGGTACTTCCTCTTCTCAATCTGAGTTTAATTCTATTGTAGAATTGGTAACGGTAGTCACATCTGAAAACCCTCCTTCTGATACCACTCCTTCTATTACACCTACACCTTCTAATCCTATAACTTCTGAAATTCCCATTATACATTCTCCTTCACAAAATACTCAACATGAAAACACCTCATCACCATAAAAAACATCCGAACATCACTTTCCTCAAACTCTAGAAGATTTTGACATGCCTATAGAACCAACACCACCTTTTGATCTTAACACTTCATCCTTTGTTGAAACTCATTTAGAACTTCAACAAGTCCTATCAGATATTAATGTTTTTCCTACCTTTGTTGTTGCCTCTGAAGCTCAGTCCTCTAATCCACTTCCAACTGAATTCACTCAACAAACACATGGCTTTAACACTTCTCTAAACTCTGACACTCATAGAGTTGTTTTTTACCTATCCCCCATTCGTGAAGAATCCTTATCTTCTTATGTGCAGAAAACCTTGATCCTGCAGCTTTTGATTTTCTTTGGACCTCCTTCAGAAAGTGGTTTAATTCTGAGACCAAGAAGCTGAAAAATATATGTTATGATATTGCTCAGTAGAATTTCGGTGCTAGTCTGAAAGAAGTGGTCACCAGCCTTGAGAAGAAGAGAACTCCCCTTCTGGATGACAAGCCTTGGAAAGAACATGAACCAAAGGAATCATCTTATGCTCATCAGCTAAAAATTGTTCCTTTTGTTGAAGACAAAGGCAAAGAAACTGCTGAAGCACCTTCTGCCGAAGAATCTTCTGAGGAACACTCTACTCAAGCTGATGCAACAGTTGAAGAACCAACTCCAACATCCTTGGTGCTGAAAACTCTGGACGAACTAAAGAAAGAAAATGCATCTGTCAAGCAGAGGTTGGACAAGCAAGATGAGACTAATGCTGAACTCAAATCTATGATTGGACAACAAGTTGAATCAACTTCTCAGATCAAGTCTCTTCTAGAAGCTTTAGTTACTAAGATTAACCCACAACCTTGATTATGTCTTATGATTTTTTTTCCTTTTGTTTGTTTGTTTGTTTTCTTGTTTTTCTGGTATTTTAATGTTTTGTCCAATGTTTTCCATGATTATCTGATTAATGAAGATCTTATCTTTTGTCTTTGTTTACTTTATTTTTGTATGTCTTTTTGAGTAATGACAAAAAGGGGGAGAAAAGTAAATGATTCTGATCTATAACAATTTATCAAGTCTAAGCCTCAAACATTTTAATATTCTGATCAAACTGTCTAAGTTGTTTTTAGAACAGGATAAGTAATCAACTCAGGGGGAGCATAAGTTAAATAACTTCTTATGAAAATTCTGAAAGAATATATCACCATCTAAAGGGAGTTTCCTTATCTTTTAATTCTTTGTTCTAAATTAAAATTAATGTTTTGTCATCATAAAAAAGGGGGAGATTGTTAGAATAAGATTTTGATTCTACTTCTCTGATAGAGTTTTGATGATAACAATATTTTCTAAGAACAAATTATAGCACTAAAATTATCTTCTATGTGCAGGATAAAAGTTCTTATGAGAAGACAATCTCTATGTTGATCAACATATTCTAATGGCATACAAAGCTAAGCGCATCACTCGTAGAAGATCTGATGGTAGAAAGAAGTTCTCATCAACTATGTTTTTTATAGCTGTGAAATTCAAACATACTCTGATGTGAATTAAGTACATTCTGATTCTCATAATAAAGGGCAATTAAGAGGGAATCAAGAATAATGGCTGGGAACAATATCTTTTATTTTTGGAAGGATATTATGACTATTTACAATCTTCCAAAAATGACACCAGATGTTTTCAACGGATCTTTCCATCAAACGCTTATAAAAGGAGATCATTTGAAGAAATTGAAGCTTCTTCTTCCGCGCGCAAATATTCATTATCAATTTCTTTTTATCTGTTCTTAACTTTGTAAAATCTATCACTGTGTGATAATAGCTTTTTGAAGCAATTTTGTTACAACTTTTGTAAAACTCTTTGAAAAATTCCTTGAGTGACTAGTGTAGTCAGTAGACCCAATAAGACTTTGACTATAGGTCTTAGTGGTTGTATTCAAGTTTTGAATAATGGATTAAGACCTCATTGAGAGAGGCAAATCACCTTAGCGGGTGGACTGAATGTAGTTTGAGTTCAAACGAACCAGGATAAATATAAGTGTCTTTTATTATCATTGTTTTTGAAAACTCAATTCCAACCCCCCCTCCTTGTGTTTTCGCTCCTTCATACGGCGCCCCCGACATTACGGTAGTCGAGCATGGCGTTGATATTTTCTATGTGGTCATCTGGGTCGGTGGTCCCGTCGTAGGTCGAGAGGTTTATGGGTTTCTCCATGTTCGCGGGGAGCTGGATCTCCAAGACGGCCCGAGACAGCGGGCAACGAGGGTCCTCTTCGTCTCTCCTCAGGGGTGAGAGGGGGTCATTCCTAAGGCTTCTGCTATGGCAGGGGGATCCTCTGGGCCGACTAGTGATCTGCTCGGAGCACTCACTGGCTTTGTTCTTCTTAGGATTCAGGAAGTGTCATCCCCAACGCGGAGGGGAGCGACCGTGCTTCTTGGTGGTTCGGGCTGAGTCCTCTCAAGCTGAGATTCGCGTTTGTGACCGCGGAGAGATAGACTGCATGAACGTCGAGGTCTCCACTGAGGAGATTCGGCGTTACAGTTGGTTTCTAGTAAAATGATTCTCTCGTGTTGTTGGAACAACATGAGGTTTGTTCGGTTGAGGGCGTGGACCATGACTATCATCTTCGTCCCCCCCCCAACGGGTACCAGAATGGACTCGAAAGTGGTTGCTGCATGTTGTCGGGTAGATCTGTTGGCAACTGGTTCAGGTGACGGGGTGACAGTCTTCTCATCTCTAGAATCGACTTCGTGAACGATATAGAGACTGTCGTCGTCGCCAGTGGCGTAGTTGACAAGGGTTGCACCGTGATTGTCACCGTATCCGCTAATCATGATGATCAGTTGAGAGAGCAAATACAAAAGAAAAGTAGAAGAATTGTAATTTACATTTTTATTATATATCTAAGACTACAAATATAATGAATAACAAAACTCTTCAAAAAAAATTTTAACAATCTTATATATCTAAGACTACAAATTTATTAAATTTAAAATAGTGATTAATTTCTTAATTAAATTAAAATCAGAGATCAAAACTATAATATAAATTCACATTATTTCAAATTCAAGTAACATATAAAGCTACAAAAAACCATCCATTTTTATTATACATAAAATAAACAGAAAAATGTTAGTACCAAATTACTCTCAAGTTTCATCATACAACACTTGATGGTGATGTCCTCCAACTCTCATCATATACTAGTTACCAAACTTATATAACTCCACGGAAATCACTAACATGCACGTGTATACATAACTTTTTTATAGAAAAGTGAACAACCTCAAAATGAATATAGTTTTCTCGATAAATCAGATTTAACAGAATGAGGAAGAAACTACCTTCCCAAGAGCGACAGTCAACTGAAGAGCTTCGTGCACATCTATCGAGGTCTTCCTCAAACAGTCACAGTCACATGGATACTAAGTGCTTCTTGAAACTAGATCAATTTTGGAGTACTTCGAGCCAGAATTTATTTACTATTACTATACTTATCGAGATTCATACGTTAAGTAAATTAGGTTAAGATTTTTCCAAAAAAAGAATATAAATTTGATAAACTTTTTTTTTCATACTCCTTACTCTTGGTATGAATTTGGATGTTTTTTATATGGATATATTCTCCTTCTAAAAAATATCTGTAATTCAAGTTATTCAAAGTTGTCATAGGAAAATTAAATAATTGTATTTAAGTTTGTATGTTGAATTGAGTCAGTCCGTGGAATCAATTGTTTAATATGTTAGTTGAAAGTTAAGATTTAATTCTCTTATAAATAATATACTAATTAGAGGCAGAAAGCAGTGTGGTTGAGATTCAATTATAAACATTGTTACTTAATGTGTAATTGAATTAAAAATCAATATTTAACCAATTTTAATTGTCTTTCTCTTCTCTTCTCTTTTTTCTTTTACTTTGTGATTTTCTTATTAAAAAGGAAACTAATTATACTCTATTTTCTTGGGTATCAATTTCACAACAAAGTGGAGGAGAAGATGTCGTCAACTAAGTATGAGATTGAGAAATTCACTGGTGTGAATATGAATTCAATTTGTGACGCTTGAAGATGCAATTCCTACTGGTTCAACAGAGTTTGTAAGAAGTGTTGAAATGATCAAAGAAGATGGATATTTCCCTAACGGAGAAGGAGAAGACGACGATCATCGAGAAAGCCCGCATCGCCATCATAATGAGCCTTGGTAATAAGGTTCTCCGAATGGTTTCGAAGGAGAAGACCACAACGAGTGTGTGAAGAAAACTCAAGGGTTTGTATATGACCAAATTCTCGGTCACTCGTCTCTACCTAAAGCAAGTTTTGTATTCATTCAAGATGAGTGAAGACAAAGTCTTGGATGAGCAGCTGGATATGTTCAACAAAATGATTCTTGATCTTGAAAATATCGAGGTCAAGATTGATGATGAAAATCAAACATTGTTGTTGTTATGTGTCTTACCAAGATCTCATACTCACTTCAAAGAAATCCTCTTGTATGGAACATAGTCCATGAACTTTGAAGAAGTTCAATCAACTTTGTACTCATAGGACTTGAATGAAAGAAAAAAGCGAAAACCATCATCTATTGGTGAAGGTTTGTTCGTAAAAGGAAAGTTCTCAAATGAAAATGGTAAGTATGAGAGGAAGAATGATATAGTTCTAGAAACTTTTTGTGGTAATAATGCTCCTGCATTTAGGTGTTATCATTGTAAGAAGGAGGGTCATACAAGAAAGATTCGATGAAAAATTGACTAAAGAATTCATCTCAGGTTTGGTTTGATCAACACAAATGAGAATAATATAAAGAAAGATATCAACAAGATTCTAAACACAAAGGAATAAGAATCTTGTCAGAAGGACATAAAAGGTGACAAGAAATGATGTTACACAAAGACACAAGATAAATACCATATATGTAATAAAAAGAAAACATCATTACCCAAGAGTTCTTACCCAACAAATTTCTTGAACATATTAGATGTTATCAACTTTATGAAATTTAAGTAAGACAAGGATTTTAAAAGAAATTTTTACATAAATTTCTTATTAGAAGCAAATATTCCTTTTCTGAATCTCAGAGACTGACAAATTTTTAGAAGCTATATGTCATCAGAGTCTAATAATATTAGACTTCGAGTGAGTCATTTTTTGTTAGTCATCAATATTTGATATTCCATTTAGAGTTAAGTATTTTCTCTTGAAACTAGAGTTTAGTTTTTCAGATAGATGTGCTTGATTCATGAATGTTAAATTGGTTTCTCTGACTACTAACTAACAACAATATTATCACAAAAGGTGAGAATATTATTTCCATAAACTTGATCATCTTCTAGTTAATGTCGTATTCAGTATAGTCAAGTACAACATAGTTTATTTTTAAGGATTTCCGAAGATTATTTTGTTATCAGCAAAAAGAATTTCTCTAGAGATCTAACAGATACTTTGTATTCACTCATACTTAAATATTTCATTGAGGCAAGGAGTTTGCAAAGTAAATAACTCAACATAACTTTTTTTAAATAGTTTTTCTAGGTCAAATTTTAGGAGAGTATTTCAGATTTGACCATGGAATTTGAATTTTGTATTAAGTGGATCTTGAGTCAATAGTACTTATACCAGCGATTCCACTTTCTTCTCCAAACTCCACACTTTTTGCATCTTTTAACTTTTGAGTTTGGTGTGTAGGATTTTCTTCCATCATATGTTCTAAGCAACCATTGGTCAGGTATCATGGAAGATTCCTTGCTCATTTCTTTTGTAATATCTCCAACAAATACAATTTTGAATTTGGTACCTATATATTTGTGGGTCCTATAATGTTAGTGATGACATGCTTTCTTTTACTTCGTGCCTTAGTCTGACAGTAGTGCCTTGATTCATTTCAGAATTTAAGTCTAGGATGGGTTTTGGCTCTGACAAAATCCGTTCTTTATGGAGTCTTTGATTTCATTATCTTGGATTCATCTATTATAAAATCTTTTGACTTTATAATCCTTAATTTTGAAATATCTTACTGACATAGATTTAGATAGTGTTTGCTATCAGAGGTTAGCATATAATAAGTTTTCAACATTATCTGAGTATTGCCAGAATAAAAAGAATTGAAAAATTTCTCAAGGAATTATTATTTAACACAAATTCTATGATATCCTTCAACTTCCTTAGGAGCCATGAAATCACTTAAGATTTGATCTTGAGAAGAAAAATCCTTATAATCAAAACAAAATTTTCGAGAGACTTGATTTTCTCTTGAGATATTTTTAGATATTCTTTTAGATGATCAATCTCTAGCTTCATGATTACAGATTGTTTGTTAAAACAACTTGAGAGATCATGAGCTCATATAAAAAATATTGAATCAAGATAGATTTCGAAATTACCTATTTCTCCTAAATATTTGATTCGCTCCTGGATTCAGATGCTCCTTCATAAGATGTAATGGCCAACAGTGCCAGATGACTCTTTTAATCTCTTTCTGAATCCTCAAGTTTGTCAGCTTCATCAGAACATGCTTTAAAGCTCTTTGACATTCTTTTTTTTGTATGGTAGCTTTTCTCCTTACTTAGAAGATTGGGATAATCAGTTGAAATTTGATTATTTATGAAGCTTCTGAAGTTACTCTTTCCTTTTAGCCAGCTGATAGAATCTTTTGATAAGGAATGCCATTTTCTCATCATCAGACATTCCATAGGAATTTTCTTTGACAGGCTTGAGGGAAGTTGATTTCTTTGACAGTTCATCTTCATATAATTCTATTCATTGCTTTGAAGATTACTAATCAAATTTTCAAGATTCAACATATTCAAATTTTTTGACTTCTCGAATAGATGTGACTTTTGATCTGAATCTAGTAGGCAGACTTCTTAGAATTTTCTTGGAATGAATAGATGAATTTTAACTTGTTAAACACTTGTTATTTACCTTCATATTTAGAACACTAGGATTCAAAGATAGTCTTATCATTATACTGGTCAATGATTTTGATATACTCAGAATGAGGTAGAACATCTACCAAAATGCTTCTAACTCCAAGATGATTTATGTATAGCTTCTTCTGAGCTGGTGTGAGATATTTTCTATCTTTGATCATTCCAACACCATCAACTTCTATAATAATACCTTTTTCAAGGGTATCCCATAGTTCTTCATCGAAACCTTTCATAAAGACCAATGATATATGAGTATGTTTTGCTTTTCCACCATTCAAATTCAACGGAGTCACCACTAAAAATGGTAGGATTAATAAAGTAATATTTTTTCTCATATGGTATTTGATTCCTTATTGAAAAATCTCCAGCATCTATATTTTTCTCTTTGGATCTTTATCTTCACCATTCTTAAGTGTTACACACAGACCATACTTCGATGCCAACTGAATGTGAGAAAAATACACAAGAAATGGGGGTGGGTTGAATTGTATCTCCAATTTATGTTGCTTCTGAACAGAGTTCAGATTCTGATTATATGGATTCAACGAAATAATAATCAAAAGAAAGTAAATGACAAAAGAACACACAAAATTTTCCAAGGTTCCCCTCAAACCAAGAGTAGTCCAGTCCCCTTGCAGCACAAGAGATTTTCCACCATAATCAAATAATGATTACAACTGCTTATGCCCTCGAGCATAAGACTTTTCTTTGCTCAGACCTTCAACTTAAGACTTGCTTGCTCAATCAACACCTGACCTAGAATTCCTGCTTAGATCCTCAGATCCTAAGATTTCCTGCTTATGCCCTCAAGTACAAGAGTTCATTGCTCAGACTCACAACCTGAGACTTCCTTTCTTAAATCCCACAGATTCAAAACTTCCTACTTATACCCTCGAGTACAAGACTTCTTACTTATATCCTTATATCTTAAGACTTCCTTGCTTAAATCTCTCTGATTCAAGACTTCTGCTTATACCCTTGAGTACAAGACTTCCTTTTTCATATTCCACAAATCCAAAACTTCCTTACTTAAACCCCTCGAATTTAAGACTTTTTGCTTATACTCTCGAGTACAAGACTTTCCTGATTAATCAATAATTTGATCAAGGCTTCAATGCTCAAGCACATAATAAGAGACTTACTTGGATCAAGCTCACAACAAGAGACTTTGATGCTCAAGCACATATCAAGAGAATTACTTTCTAAACTACTAAATAACATGTTTAGCATAATAGATAACAAGGTGTACTTGATATACAATCAAAGGTACATGGAAATAACTATAACATGATCATAACACTTAAGATTTCTAAGATATTCATTGTTTATGAAATCTTAAGGCTTTGTACAATTTACAACAGATAACAAAAACTCTGCATACTCGATGTTGTTATTGATCTTGTTATTTTTCCATTTTGATATAAGCGTAAAACACTTTTTTTATGATAGACCCTCTTTCTTTATTCCTTGTTAATTATTCAGATTGAATCTTCAATTACTTAAATAGAAGATACAAAAGAATAGCTGTTGGAAGAGATAACTTGTACAAGTGTCTTTGTTAATTCATAGTACTAAGAGACGTTGAAAATAAATACACAAACAAATATTTATTCATTGTGTAACTTATTTAACCGTAGCGTCTTTCTTGTGAGATGTACTATAGATCCGTTGAGAGAGGGTATTCCTAAAACATGTCAACTATCCTTAAGCCATGTGAACACAGACTCTAGCTGACAAATTGATTTAACATTGTAGTTTGTTTTATGCAGTACAAATCACTCAGCTTTGTCTATGATTCTGAATGATCACCATAAACTTATACATTCAATAAGTGTAGATATAATATATTTCACTTGTGATGTTGATACATTCAACTTCGGGTTCTACGCAATCATATATCATCAGAACTCACTTAAGAACGTCCTTCTGTTTAGAACCATATGAAGTCAAGAACTCAGTCTCTCTCAAATGCACTCTATTAATATATTCTGAATAGATTCTCTTTAAATTTTGAAATCTGCGTACTTAGAACACATATTAAATAACACCATTGGTCTTTCAATATTTTTTTATAATCAAAATCTAAAATATATATACCATAAACAAATCTTGTTCTAAAAATCTCAATTGAAACCATCACCTAACTCCTAAGAAGAAGTATCACCTAACTCCTAAGAAGAAGTCTTCACTAATGACTTCACCCATACAAAAGTCAATTAAGGCCTTAGTAGACCAAAAGATCAAATAATAAATGTATGTTCAAGATCACATCACAATGTATCTAAAATTGTTGTCCAAAACAAAGATTCATTTATGAATTTCCTTTCAAAAACATAATCATTCTTGCATTCATTGTCCCTACTAACTTGATTGTGGCATATTTGCTGACACACCTCCTCTTCAAAAGAGCAAATATATTCTTTTGCATAAACTTGGAGCAACCCTTTTTAAATATTCTATATATTGTACCATTCGTATAAAGAATTTCATCAACCAAAGACAATTCGATCAAATTGCATTGCATAGTTCTTTTATTGTCTCTACTTGCTTTATCTTTTATCCACTATGTGTTAAATTAAAGTTTAGTAATCATATACTCAATTTGTGAAGAAGTTGAAAAAATTTAGAGCTCAAATGACTTGCATGACAAGTTACCCAATTTATTCACTTGCCAATACCGACATCATCAATCAAACTTTCTTTAAAGTGTATTGAAAAGACATTGACTTGCCCCACTTTGTCTTGGTTGAAGAATTTACTATTGTACCTTTGTATCGTTTTGTTGTAAATGCAAATGTTCTCTCATATTTTAAATAATTATTTGTATTATATTATTTGTCACTTTGTTGTTGACAAAATGAATTTTTTTTTTTTTTTGGAATAATGATACTTTAAGACATTAAGAAAATATTTGTTACTAATTGTTTTCAATAATATTTTTGTTGATATAAACCATCTATTAAGCTCACACTTTAGAAAAATGGCTAATTATGGAGAGTTCTATATTAAATATTAAATGAGTCTATTTTGTTGGGATAGTAACTCTCTAAAAATTAAATATAAATAAAATAAAATAAATTCATAATAAAAGAGCTATCAGTTTTTGAAAAAAAAAATTGTAAATTATTTTGAAGAAAAAATTATAAATCTTCTCGATAGTTATTTTTGGATGGAACAATAAAAACTCCTCTCAACCACGTTTTTTGGATGAAAAAATTGTAAACCCTTTCCGAACACACAATTATTCAAATTTCAAATCACTCAAAAGATTAGAGTTGTTGTGGTGAGTACACTCAAACTAACTCTTTGTATTTATAATAATTTATGCTTCTTTTTTCCTACACATTACTTGATATGAGTATCCATGTTAACACAACCTATCCTCCATTCATTCAAAGTTTCACATATATTCACTTCATAGTCACATTCATCCTCACATACTAAAATATCATCTTCACGATTAACCATGTTTGCAGAAAGAGTGCATTTCAATTATTTTGTCTTATTGTTTATGCTTCACACATCCTCTATGAATTCTTGACATCTAGATTACATGGAACCAATTGTCGACAATAATAACACTTGACATAACTCATATCTCTTGGTTGACAATTTCTACCATATTGATCACCATAGTTATTTCTTTGTCTCATTTGACTACTAGTACATGATTTTCTTAGGAAGATCTATCAATGTCCATCATTTGTTAATTCTCTTTCAATGATTTCACTACTTGATATAACAATTCCCCGAATTTAAGGACATGAAGGCCTCCTAAGAAGAAATATAGGGAGAAATAATGGATATTTTATTTGATGCTTATCCAAATGCAATTATAGTCATTATAAAACAAATTTTTTCCAGCTAGATTCTACCAAATGCAATAACAAACTCATGAGGTCAATTTGATTATTACTTCTATAACTAGTGAGACACTTTTGTCAATAAGTGACATAATCTTCAAACTTCCTGGACCTAATGCTAAGTATCTATTTGGTATAACATCATGTTTTCCAAAACCGCATAGCAAAATCATGTTAATGTGAAAACTAAAAAAAACACATCTTCTTTGTTTTCACATTATAAATCCTTTGGGATGTGAAAATCCAACTCCAAATGCATATCCAAACGTGCACTAAGTGTCTTGGATTTGCTCTCACAAGCAGCTCCACTCAACTTTGGGCTTTTCTCGACATCATTCCTTTGGGCCTTGTTCATAACAATACCACTCTCGTCTAAATAAACCTTCTTCTCAAGGTTATAAGTGGGGCATAATTCACTCCAAACCTCCCAAGAAGTATCGTCCGGGGAAAGACATTTTCACTGAATTGAAGTGTATTGAATAAATTTACCAAAAATCTCTCAGAAATGGAATTTTAACACAGCACATGGAATGACAATAGGGTGATGATCAACAAAAAAAAGGAGGAGGTTGAATAAAGTGAAACACATTATGGATTTTGGAGTATTCATGTATGACTAACTTGTATGCAATATTCCAGATACGCTCCAAAATCAGATACAATCCATAATAACGCTTGTCAAGCTTGTGGTATTTAGCCATGGAAAGAGATGATTGTAGACATGGTTGAAGATTGACATACGCCCAAGAATTGACAGTGAATTAAACCTCACAACATTTTTTATCAACGGCCGTCTTCATGTAAACCTGGGCTTTGAGCAAATGCTTCTTTAAACGAGCCTGTATCTCTTTGGGAGAGGACAATAATGAGTCACGAGAATCAATGGAAGAATACCACGAAAGGTAAGATGGGATTAGTGGAGGAGGCTTACCAAAAGTGGCTTGATACGGAGAGACACCAGAAGTAAAATGCATGGAAGTGTTGTAATGATATTCCACCCAAGGAAGAAATCATAACCAAAGAGAAGTTCGATCATGGACAAAGGCATGTAGGTACTACTCTACGATCCGATTTAAAGTTACATTGCATATCTCTAGTACCTCAATGGTTATTATATTGAGATCTTGTCTTTTAAGCTTTGGATTTTGTGTATATTTCTCATTGAGTCTTATAACACTCTCTAAAAACCAACTCTAATACGTCATAAATCAGAGTAATATAACATGCATATCAATTAAAGATGTTACACATAATTCAAATATCATAGCATATAGCATCAAAATCACTTTCATTCAAATGAATATAATATTCAAGTCTCAAAATAATTCATTCATTTAATACCCCTGGGTATCAAAATCCAATTCTCCACATAATTCAAATAACAATAACAAAATAAAATAGAGTACATAAAGTATCTCTCAAAAATATAAACCTAAATGTTTCCCATTGTTACATGACTAGAGCATGACTCAAACCCAAAATAAATACGAAACTAAAATAGGTTACTCTACCAACTACTCTCTTGCTAGAAGCAACACTAATCTTCAGTACCCGAGTGATGTCATTATCAAACATCATTCCAATAGAAGGATGAGAACTCACATAATCATCGAAATCGTATAATAATATATAATACATAGTATTCTTGTATAAAGATAACATTCTTACACATCATATGATTCAAAGACATAACATCACTTAATTAGTCATATTATTTATAATGGCACATTCACAGTTTCACAATTCCACCAGTACATCAATTCCACATAGTTCACACAACTTCATATTGCAAACATAAACACAATATGACTCAATGCAACTCAAATGAAATACTCATGCATGTGGTACCAATCACTGTTATTTTTATTTGGTTTTTACTTTGAACCGGTTCGTTCCCTAGAATAATAACACATAAAATCCCGTTCCCTAATCTTTCAAACCCCACTCTAGGTTTAGGACAAGTCACTAGCTCCAACAGTACTAATAAGCATTACCTATTGACAACAATGATGCATGTGCAATTACAACAATCATATGCAATTATGACCATTATCTAATCTTAACATCCATTCATATCTTCAATAATTCATCATACTGGAATTACCACCTAGTTGTACATACACACATACTCATGAATTATTCACATAAAATTCATGTCCAAAGTATCACTGCACCAAAACAGCACCACAACACATAGTAAACAATACACAAAATATCATTACAATTTAATCTAATCCATCATAAAAATAAATAACCTACTTCTTGACCAGAAACCATTTTTATAAGGAAGTTTGTCTCGTTGGCTTTCCAATGCTTCGAACAACAGCCAAAACGGACTTACGAATCAAAAGTTATGGCAAAAATCCTCGAAACGACAATTTTACATTTACACAGCATGCGTCGACCTCTAGCGAAGGAATGCGCAATGCATATAAGGCAGGGAAAAAATCCAGAAAAACACACAATATGTGTCAACCTCTGCGACAGATGGATCGACGCAAACCGAACAAAAATGCAGAATTTTTCGTGTTTTCACTGTTGGAGGCATTTCGGACCTCCGATTTCAATTTCGTAAAAATTCCCAGTTCAAGTATTCGAAATGCTACCATTATATAACAATGATAACAACCCATAACACATATTTAGATATTTTACCATCATACTACATCATGAAATCATCAATTTCATGTTTATGTTCAAACCCTCAAAACTCAACATCAAAATTCTCAATAATACACAATTCCAACAAAATTTATCACAAACATATTTAATCATCAGATTCAAGGATTTATCATCAAAACCTAACTACTTCAAAACCATGGAAATTTTGTTATTTCATCCTAAATATGAATCTACCCATCATATATCATCATACAATTCCCATAACAATGAATAAATCCACCCTTACCTTGATTCCGATGAACTCTTTGAACTTTTTACTTAGGGTTTCTCTTCTCTTCTTCTCCTTTCTCTACTTAGCTTATTTTCACCTTATTCTCTTAATAACCCTATTTTCTCGTTTTTGTTAAACCCTTAAATAACACTAACTCTAGTAATCACTAATGGGCTTCCTCATCACACCTAACATTTTACTCTTCACATTCTCATCATTAGGCCCAAATATCTATATTGTACTATTTCTATATAATTCTCAATAAATAAAATAATTCTTCACTAACCGATATTATTACTAATTATAATTATACAGTTCGACATTCTTAACTCGACTAATCCACCATATAACACCTATCTAATAATTCAAATAAACCAATTACGCACATTATCACATAATTAATTAGTTAATATAATATATATAGCTAATTACTAAAATTGGGGTGCAACAACTCTCCCCCATTTAAAAGATTTTTCGTCCTCGAAAAATACCTCAAACGAACAGATCAGGATATGACTCCCTAATCTAACTCTCAAGCTCCCAAGTCACGTTTCCACCCGCTGGTCGTGATAATTCTTCTTGTCATGATAACTCTTCTTGTCATGATAACTCTTCTGAAGACTCTGAGAAATCTTAATCTTCCCCTAAATCATCTTAATCTTATTAGTAGTCTGCTAAATTATCTTGGGTCCAACCACAACACTCTCTCCCGACTCATACCAACACAATGACGTCCTACACCTCCTACCATACATGAAATCATCCTCAAAAGGAGTAAAGGGGATAAAATCCCAAAACTCTTGAATAATAGGCACGTAAAAATAAAAATAGGGGACAAATGCCTCACTGACGGTGTTCTTGTTAGATCTTTCCACTCTTGAACAGGATTCAAGGACCACGTCCTCTTCGTGACCTATATTGGAAAATCCAATGCCCAATAAAACCTGTCGACATTGGAATACAAAGACGCAATATCTTGAGCATGAATAAGTTTGATCTTTTTATCCATTATTATCTTGATTATATGAACATGGTTTATGATGTATTTTCCCTAGGAAGAATAACATATTTCTCACCCTTTCTTTCTTCCCTATTGTTACCTTAAGACTGTATATTTTTCTAGAAAGGTGAAAATAGAAAAGAAGAAGAGAAAAAGGTTTTTTCCAAGACAATATTTATGTTGTTGTACATAAACCCAAAAGTGCAAGCCATATATTCACCCAATGGGATAACTGTCAAGAGAAGTGAAAAAATCCTTACACATGGAAGACATGTGTAAGTAAAAAAAGGCTAGGTTGATTTTTTGTAGAGTGCCATCATAAGTTACATTAAATACAACCCACACTCTTTTCCAATAAAGTACTCAAGCTTTCATGATTGATTGACGTTTTAATATCTTAGGGTTCAATCAAGAGAAACTTAATATATCCCACTACAACCTAGTTATTTAAGAAACACTTAGCTAAAGATTAATAAGGTTGTCTTTAGTTGAGGAACTTGCCATAAGATGAGGGACTCACTTCACATTAATAAGATCGTCTTCAACTAAGGGACTCGTCCCAAGTTGAAAGACTCATCTCACAAAACAAAAGGGTTGTACCCCATTGTTGCGAGACAAAGTCCGAAAAAATCTTTAAAAAACTTTATGCTTTTACAAGCCCTCGTGCCTGAGGGACGATATAAGGTTATATTTGTGAAAGTCCCAAATAGGGGCAACTCTGGAGTTCCCGTGTGGCACGATATCACCCAGGAGACCTCTTCACAGAACGTGGGGGCTCACTCTCTGGGAAGGTGACACGTATAATGTCATTATCTTCCATTACTCACATGAAATGATGTCATACCACGACACCCTGGAAAATAGGTAGTCAACAATCTCCCCTATTTACGAGAGAGCAATTACTACCTCTAAGGGTTTCTAAACCATAGGCCCAAAAGGTCCATATATATATATATATATATATATATATATATATATATATATATATATATATATATATATATATATATATATATATTTCCCCCCTAACGAGATAACATATGATAACTTACACATAACACCAAAATTAATACGCTAACAGACAAAGCCTTCACCTCATACGAGCAAAATTTCTCGTCGTCGCGGCCAAATATCTGCCACCCTAAATTGTTATAAACTTATTGAGATATCTCAGTATCCCTTTCCATTACAAAGATACCATACACACTTGTAAGTTTTAATCAGTACAACATATAAAATAATATACAATTAATATTATATCTTATAAATATGGTTTATGATATTATATTTTATCATTCTTGGTGATCAGAACCTTGTGTGGGCCACAGACGTTGTTGATGATGCTGGGTCGTCGAGGAGAGGAATGAGTGTACCTGCAAGACACTCTGATGCCAAAGTAAGAAAAGGGGCAGAAGAATGATCAAGTACAAGAAAGTTTATTATGAGAGTGAATATTAGATACCTGGCCTCTCATGTGAGAGGGTTTATATAATGCCCATAGCGCGTGGCTAACGGTCCCTATTTTGGGCTTGGATCGTGGATCACCCGAAAATAGAAAACTGCCAGAAACTAGTTGTTGGGTCGAGCATGCCTGGTCAGATGGGATGTGCGTCGGGAAGAGGTATATCAGAGCAGGATATGATTTTGGGTAGAATTATTCTGACCGTCCCTTGATTTATGCCTTATGCGTAAGGGGCAAGAATGCTATAGATGGGCAGAGATGACCATCTGGCCATCTCTCCCCGGCGGAGGGGCAGAAGGTAAATTGGTTCTATCTATCCTCAATTGGATGAACCTAGGTTATTGGGTCATTCTGGATGCAGAAGTGGATTGGGCCATGCCTAGTCATTGGGCCAGTCCAGAACATGAGCCCCTAAGTCGTTGCTCCTGAGCATAAGAGTGATGACTTAAGTGTAGCTCGCAATCTCGGGGAGAAATGTGCATGGTCGGTGCGTGCTCGAGGATATGGTGACATTCCATGGTGTCTGTATGGGGACGTGCCTGAGGAACATAAGTGTTGCCTCGTCTGTTGGAGACAATTTTACCCGTTTATTATTGCTAAGTTTTACATGATACTCAGTGTGAATGCTCATGTGTATGAGTAGTATCGTATGGATAATTCACAGAGTTTTGGGTTTTGCATGGTAGTTATTTTATTTGTTCGACTAGTTTGGGGAACTAGTTCGAAGAGGCATGGGTTGTTTCTGGGCATGAGAACGGTGCTCAGACCACGATTGTGGCCCGGGCTCCATGGTGTGAATGTCCCATCGTGAGATGGGTGTTCTGCCAATCATGGTACGATGACAACTTCGGATTCGGTCGAGTATCCAACGTGTGACAGGGTCTTCTCGTTCGAGAGTAGAAGTTTGCCTTGTTAAACTCTTAGGTATGCAATGCTTGTATCGAAGCATGCATTTGTGGTCGGTACGTTGCACTTTGTTGCTTAGACGAGCACGCTGACTGTAGTGGCCTTATTAGTGATATGTCGAGCAAGTTGTTCCCTGTTGAGGTGTTATAGGTAGTGGGCCCCATTTCCCATTTTTGCTCGAACGAGATAGGGAGTCTTCCAGCTTGTGACGAGTTTTTTCCTTAGCAAAAATATGTGATTTCTCCTAAGGATGAGACTGTCGACTTTGATGTTTTGTCATATGACTTTGGTTGTCTATGCGTGAAGGGCAAAGAGGAGACGAAGGGCAAAGATGGACAGCCTCCCTTTGAGGTAATTCCTGATTGGTCCTCAATTTACATGAAGTAGTCGTTGTAATAGGCATACATGCTCGAAACTATTTGTTTGCTCTGGGAAGGGGGATGAGTCTGAGCAGATGCATTATGGACAGGTTCTTGATGATTGTCCCGTGTATGACTGGTAGAGATGGAATGGAAGGCAGAGCTGGCCTACTGTGCTATTATGGGCAGGAGCATTTTGGTCATTCATGGGTGGGTGTGCATGCATGACGGACAAAAATGTGAAGGAGGGCAATTGTGGTCCTGCTGATCTTGGGTGTCAGTTGACCAACCTTCCTCAATTAAGGTGTTCGTAGATAACATATGTCTTTTTGGCTTGTGTGTTAGTGGGGAACAATTTTTTTATGAGCTCCGCTCATCGGGGAGGCTGGTTAGGCCATCTATGCTTCGTTCGGGTCATTGTCAAGGATAATAACCTTGAATTCTATGTGTGGAATGAGAAGTAGGGGACCGGAAGGTTCCGCGCCATTCGGTTCTTGGACACCGGATGGGCATCCATGCAGGGAAGCAAAAATCGGCAGAATTATCAACTATTTTTATTTATGTCATGGAGGAGATATGCGTCTTTCAGGAAAGGCCGATCAATATAGTCCACACACATTATTTTTCATTATGTTTTTTCATAAGTACAATATATGGACAACCATGTAATGTGTTCGGCTTCTGAAATACAATTTTCCTATAGGAGGTCTTTGGTAAAACGGTTGCCTGGGTCGATAGAGTCGACGCTGGGCAATGTTTTTGGCTCTTTGGAGTTGTAGGGAAAAGTACGCCGACCGAATATCCTCGGTTGTATGGTGATGGTGCTCATCCATTTTGAGGTTGCTTCAAAGCACCTCCTCGAAGCTACTATGTCCTCATGTAGGGTGCTCCTCGGGTAGTGTTTGCAGCCTCCTTATCCTTGTATTGGATGTACGCTTGAGCTTTGAGAAAGAGGGAATCCAATGTTACTGGGACCTCGATGCCAACAGCCTTGGCAAAATTGCTGTGGGGGAGGAGCCATCGCTCAAGCAAGTATTTATTCATGTCATCAGTCGTGGAGACATGGACTGCTTCTTTGTTGAATCTCTCTATGTATGCTTGTAGATATTTGTCCTTCTCTTGGATGATGGCCTCGAGTGAGGCTTCAGTCTTAGGGTGGCAGCGGGATGTTGTGAAGTGTTTGGAGAACGTGCTCCCCTACTGTCCCCATGATGTTATGGACTCGTCAGGCAGACTTTCATACCAGGCCATCGCCCTTTTCCTGGGGGTGGTCGTGAATAGTCTGCACTTTATAGCTCCTCGAACGCCGTGGTAGTCGTGAATAGTCTGCACTTTATAGCTCCTCGAATGCCGCGGTAGTCGAGCATGGCATCGATATTTTCAATGTGTTTGTCATGATCTATTGTGTCGTCGTATGTGCCCAAGGGTGGATGCTTTTCTAGTCGGACGAGGAAGGGAGTATCCATGATAGCCCGAGACACTGGACTGCAGGGGCCGTCCTCGTCGCTCTAGCCTGGTGATGACGGTGGATAATAGTTTTCATTACTGCTCCTCCGTCGGGGATAATTTTCTCGTCGAGGAGATGGGTTTCTTGGCCCGCCCCTCAATTTCTTGGTCACCGGGGAGAGATGGTTTCTCCGAGGAGGGGTGTGATCACGTTTTATGATTGTCTAGATTTCTGGTCCTTCCAGCCTCCGACGATTATCTCTTCGTCGGGGAGGAACACTGCGATACCTCTTGTGATCGTGCCTTGATGGGGAAGATCTTGGACGCCGGGCATCTTCCAACTCTATAATCCTCTCATTTTGTTGGAGGATTAGGATGTTCGTATGGTTAAGAGCGTCGATCAGGGTTGCCATGGTCAGATCGACGTTGGGGAGCACTTGGATGAGGGGGATATCCTCTGGTGTGGTTTCTACGGTATTGATTAAAAATATATATAGCGGGGATATTCTAACTTCAGAAGTAAGTTTATGAAACTTACTCCACATCATGACCATTAAATCATTTTTAATCAATGACTGAAAATATCAATAATTAAATATGGAGAGAGAAAAACAAAATTATAATAATTATGGCTTATTTTCAGTCATTGATTAAAAATGATTTAAAGGTGAAGATGTGAAGTAAGTTTTATAAACTTACTCATGAAGCAGGGACGGATCCAGACATTAGATAATGGTGTGGCTAAATATGAAATAAATTATGAAATAAATTATACTAAAAATAAAAAAATAATGTTATTTAATGCAATAAATTTATAATGAATATTATATATCATCTATTTTTAGAAATTGAGCTAAAATAACATCATTGTAAATTGTTTCGAGAACATCTATTTCTGTAAAAGTTACAAGACGGTCATTTAACCATTGATCGTTCATTTTGTTACATAGTCGACTCTTCATGTTAAATATATTTTTGATTAGGTTCTAAATTTTCTGCAATTTAATTTAACCACTACACAAATTTTATGTTAAATATTTTAACCCATACACGACCATAAGCCCAAACCAAACAAAACAAGGACAAACCGACTGGTCACAACCTAGGTCTTTGTCTCACATTTCTCCTTGTTACACGAAATTTCCTTATCTCTTCTAATAGAAACTCTACCGCCCAACGCGCGACGATGTTGTCTTTTCTCCGAACGTGCTCTACCATGGCTTTGTCAAAAACCTTCAATTTCTTGTACATTCTTCTACACACAAGACTGAAGGTATTTCGAGGTAGGTCATCTTCTTCTCCATTCATCATTTCTACAACTTATTTATTGTCAGCTTAGAATCTAACTATGGTATATCTTTGACACGACTTTAAAATATTATTGCTCTAATAATTTAATTATTTAAACTTTATTAATTTATCTATAATTTTAAATAACTTCAAAATTATATAACTTAATTATTAAACTATTATAAGTTTAATTATTTAGTTATTCAAACTATAGTTTAAAATTTTCAAACAATTTAACCATCTTCTCGATTCTTTGCGCTGAAATATAAGAACTAATTTCTTGAATGAGATAAACAGTAGCAAAAATTGTAATTAAATTTAGATAATTTAAATATTAAAATAAGTTTAGTAATTCATCTATAATTTAAATAATTTTAAACAATTTTAAAATAAAGAACATTATTAGAAAATATTGATTGTATTCTTCAATATTAACTTTATAATAATTAAATTATATATAATTTTGAAGTTATTTAAAATTATAGATAAATTAATAAAGTTTAAATAATTAAACTTTTAAACTATAATATGTTAAGGACTTATCAATTCATTTTAAAATATTCACTTAAAATATACAACATAAAAAATTGTGTAGTGATATAAATAAATTGCAAGAAATTAAGAGTTAAACTAAAATTATATTTAACATGAAATATTAATCTAAAATATTATTATATAAAAATTACTAATGATGTTTTTCTTGATAAATAAAGATAAGTCGGATTTGTAAATAAGTGAAACCAGTTTCAATTTTTAATTAATAATAATTGATATGGTCAGTTATTAATGTGTTGCAATTAAAAGTTGTCGTGAGAGCATATTATTGAGTGGTATATATTATTATATTTATTTTATAATTAAATACTTTTATTACTAAGCTAGTGGTATATAAAAGATTGAAAATAATTGTTTTGGTGTGGTTATAGCCACACTATGCCTATATGTAGGTCCGTCCATGTCATGAAGTAAGAATATCTCCACTCATATATATATATATAACACTTGGTTATTATAAGAAATGAGAACAATTAATTATAGCTATTAATTTTTTATTTATTGAAACCAATAATTTATTTATTATGAAAAGAAAAATTAATGTAGTCCATTGATTTCTAAATAAAAAATTAATGGTTATGATTAAGCATGATTTTATTAGAGAAAAAGCATCTTAATTTCTAATATACTTTTTTTTTTTAAATTAAGCATTATGTTTAAAAGAAGAAAAATAAAGTAAAAGAGGTTTGTAGTAAAATAGTACAATTCTATGGATTTTAACGAACTTGATAATATTTCTACACTACATACATGTGCTTCTAGTTCTAGATTTATTCAAAGTCAACATCAATAAAGTTGAATACTACAAATTTCAATGCTTAAATAAGGACTAAATCACATATCACACGTAAAAAGGAAAAAAGTGATCAGTTATTTAGAAGTAGCATTTTACTTCAATTGAAGAGAAACCATGACTTTTTTTAAATACAAAACTCTATAATTTTATTTAATAATCTAAGTCGACAACAATCTTATCTTAAAATGAAATAAACATAGCTATCTCACATAGTTTACTTTTCACCAATAAATAAATAATAATATACAAATTAAGCCCATGGTTTAATAAATATGGTTGGTCAACGTATATTAAATTATGAATTAAATCAATATAACACGTCAATGTAATGTGACGTGAACAATATATCAAATGCGGCATATCGAAAAAGTTGCATGAAATTTATCTATTTTGAAATAAAAATACTGGATATTATGTTATATATTCACGACATTGAAATAATCGACCATTCTTAAGAAGCTAAATTTGTCTACGTAGGATAGTGGTCGGTGTCATAATCTATTACAAATGAACGTATACGACACGACACCGTTTTGTTTGCAACTTGAACAAATTCCTAAAGTTTGAATAAATACAAAGCTCTTTCATGTATCTGTGTCTATATAAGTACTGTATGCATAAGCACTTTAACAGCTCATGTTTTTTTGTTTTTATATTATAGTATTAAAATCGGTGGAAGAGTTTTGGTTTGGTCGTTTGGTTCGTTGAGGAGGTTCTTTTGGGGTTAAGGTGGGGCCCTCAGTTACTCTTTCAGTGATTCTAAGAGTCCTTTACAACGTGGATGTGAAGTAACATTCACTTGGTGCTTGACCTAATGTTAGGAAAATGTAGTGATAAAGATTCAAATATGGTTTGTGTTGCAATATATAGAATTTTTTTTATAAATAATTTAGTTTAATAAAAATAATACTGAAATAATTTAATTTTTGGAATAATTACACAAATAACGTAATGTGAATTGTATTCGCCAATTGGAATGACGAATGCTTAAAATCTTTTTTAAGAAACATATTTAATATATTAATTACAAAGATATGATATTTATCACGGTTAATGAAATTGATATCATAATAATTATTGTTATTTAAATAGTTGGTTTTATAAATGGAAATTATATTTAACATTGAAGAAGTTAAACCATATTTTTAAAAATAACATATAAAGTTAAACCATATTCTTAAAATAATATCATTATATAATATTAATATAGGTTAGTTATATATATTGAATTATATTATAATAGTTCATTTAATTATTATTATTTTTCTCTTGACTTATATAGAAGTTATAATTATAAAAATAGTGTGTCTTACGGACATAGGTTGATATTAACCATATTATCATATATCATAAAAACAATATATCGCAACTGATAAATTAAAATCTTAATAATTCTGATATTAACAAATTTTATAAATGATAACTTTATCACATAGTTAATTGATATATTTTAAAATAAAATATATTTTGAAACTATTTAAATTTTTATAAAAAAATTAATAAAACAAAATAAAATCGAGATTTTGTAATCTTTTTAAATTTATAAAATAACTAAAACTTATTTGAATTTTTTCAAATTAACTTTATATAGTAATCAATGATACAATTATTTTTATAAATTGAATAAGTTATCATTGTTTTTATAAATGTCACGTCTTTGTAATTAATATAAAGATTCAATGGTCAAATTGGGCTGACAGATTCCATGGTAAAATTGTTTATAAAATAAATGCATACTAAATATAAAAAAATAAAATTGTGTAGTTAATTTAATTGGCGAATGTATACTAATTTTTTTAAGAAAAAATTAGACCATTTCACCATATGAATTGACGAATCTTTGTATTTGAAAAAATAATAATTGGCTTACACACATTAGCCATACCAATTGGCGAGTTTGTATGTTTCTTAAAAAAAAAGTCAAACATTCGTCATTCCAATTGGCGAATGCAATTCAAACTATTTTCGTAATTATTCCAAAAATTAAGTTATTTCAGTATTATTTTTATTAAACTAAGTTATTTTTATAAAACAAATTCAAGATATAAGTGTTTGGTAATCGAGGGAAATGGTATATACAAAAATCAAAATTACATGTTTTGGAAATAAGTTAGTAATATTTAAGTTTTGGATACACCCTTCGAAGGATCATAAATAATAAAACTCAGTAAAAATATTAAGAAAACTCAGTAAAAATTAAAAATAAGAAAACTCAGTAATATTTAAGTTAGTTATACATATTGTAGTCGAAATCAATTTTAGTATGTATTTCTAATTGGACTTTGTGTTATAGATTCAATTGTTTAAGTTAGCTTATATCATAAGTTAGCTTGTAATGAATAATTGTTAAAAAGCTCATTAGGTTAGTGTGTTAGTTTTTTCATAAATAACATACTAGTAATATTGTTTTAAGAAAAAAGAAAGAATAACAGTTTATAACCAATTCTTGTTGTTATCCTTGTTTTACCCTAAACCTTAACCCTTGTGGGTTTCTTGATCCTAAAGAAATCGTTTATATTTTGTTTCTAGGGCATCCAATTCACAACAATTTGGTGCCGTGAGCGTGGAGAAGATGCCTTCAACAAAGCATGAGATTGAAAATTTCACTGGTGTGAACGACTTCGTTCTGTGGCGCTTGAAGATGAAAGCCCTATTATTCAGCAAGATTGTTTGGAAGCGTTGAAAGGAGAGGCAACCATGAATGTTGCGTTAACGACAACTGAAAAGACGACCATGATTGTGAAAGCACACAACGTAATATTGTTGAGCCTTGGTGATAAGGTTCTCCGACAGGTATCAAAGGAGACGACGACGTCAGAGTTATGGTTGAAACTTGAAGGTTTGTACATGACCAAATCGCTGGTGAATCAACTCTACTTGAAGCAAGCTTTTTATTCATTCAAGATGATCAAAGACAAAGTGTTGGCTGAGCCCGTTGGATATGTTCAACAAGTTGATTCTTGATCTTGAAAATATTGATGTGAAGATCGATGATGAATATCAAACGATATTGTTGTTATGCGTTTTGCCCATAACACATGCTCACTTCAAGGAAACCCTCTTGTATGGAAGATAGTCTTTGGCCTTTGAAGATGTTTAATTTTCCTTGTACTATAAGTACTTAAATGAACGAAATAAGCATAAACCTCCGAAAGGTGGTGAAAGTTTGGCCGCTAAGGAGAATTTCTTGCGAAATGATGGCAAGTTCGACAAGAAAAAGAGTAAAAGTAAGTAGAAGTCTTATAGTGGTGAAGCATCTGGTGTTCGATGCTATAATTGTAAGAAGGAGGTTCACATTCAAAAGGTGTATCCTAAATGCCTGAAAGATCATAAAGGTAAGGATAATGGCAACTCTGCCATTGTTCAAGATGATTTTGACTCATCTGATGTTCTTGTGGTTTCAAGCGGTGACTCGAGAAAAGAGTGGATTATGGATTTAGGTTGCACTTGGCACATGACTCCAAACAAAGACGCGTTTGAGGAACTATGTGATCAAGATGGTGGATCTGTGCTGCTTGTAACACCCTTTTTCTATACCCCCAAATAATCAAATAATCATTTAGGCACATATTAAAATTTCATTAGAGTATAATTTAAACATAGTATAAAAGAGGTATGTCACATTATACATGAAATTAAAACATCCAACACCTGCTCAACAATAGATATGCAACAATGTGGTAACTTGCAACAGAGGGATTTAATCCTTACACCCATACCTCAATATTAAAATAACAGCGAAAACTAAACATTAATCAACATCAAACATATATACATATATATATATATATATATATATATATATATATCATCAAGTTTGATCCCCCACATAATTCATATTTACTTAAACATTCATCACCAAGATACATATACAAATGCATCACAAAAAGGCATTAAGCCAACCCTAACTACCCGGTGCTACATATCAGAGTCGACCGACCAAAAGAATAAAGACACGCTTCACAAAAAGACCTCTAGCAAACCTACGCTGCAATGCCTCATAGAGCATCATAAAACAGTAGAATGGTGAGAAATATTATCATAATAACAATCCAAATAATTATATATCTTAACATAAAAATAAACATATACATATTCTCACCACAATTAATCACCCATCACACATATACATCACAATGTATATATACAAACCAAGCATATTCATCATGCACAATTTCACCATTTCACATCATTCTACATAAACATATACATTCATGTTTATTCACCAATTTCTATCACTCCGCATAAACATACATTATTCATGTTTATTCACCAATTTTCAATTATAGATGATGAATGCAAATCATAGAGACCGACTCACGACTCTATGCAAATGTAATACAGTACCGACTCAATCATCTCAAGTTCACTCAGAAACTTATTGGAACCATCGCTCGTTACCTAAAGTAACTCCCCGTAGGGCATACGATGTTCACCAATTGTTCACACCCCACATGGGCACACAATGTTTATGGATTGCTCACACCCCTCACGGGCACATAATCTGATTGCTCACACCCCACACGGACACACAATCATTCGTGATTAGATCACCCATTGCTCACACCTCACATAGGCACACAATGTTTATGGATTGCCCATACCCCACACGAGCACACAATCTGATTACTCACACCCCACACGGGCACACAATCATGTCGTAATCATCGCTCACACCCCACATGGGCACACGATGTTACAACGGATTCACATAGAATCCCATAATACAAGAATGCATACATTATGCTTCACATGCAAAATTACCCACAAAATTCTTGAAAATGCATACATATTCACAATATAATTATGCATTCATCTCATACAATCACAAACAAACTATACACATTCGCATCAATTACGCCAAACGACAATGAACTCTTTCATTATCAACATGCATTCATATTCACTTCATGAAATGCATTTATTTGCCAAACGACCACTATACCAGAATCAATCCAACAATTCCTTAACTAACATAATTACATTTTATCGGAAAAGTCGGGTAAAAGTCGGCTAAAAATTACATCTTTTAGCATCATTAGTTTCTACATATTTTTAGCTTCGAATCAATATAAAGAACACCAAAAACGGATAAACGAAACTCAAGTTACGAATTAAAAACACCAAACTAAAAAGTTCCAAGCTCGCTGAGCAAAAGGTTCGCTCGCTGAGCGAGAAAAATTCTGGATAGCTCGCTGAGCGAGGAATTGCTCGCGGAGCGAACACTACGATTTCAACAGCAGCTCAGTCGCACAACAGTCTACACAAAAGCTCCCAAAACTCAACCAAACTTCCACAAACATAGTCATTAACATGTATTAGTTATCATACTTCGATTATATCAAGTTTCAACCGATTAATCTACCAATTTCTTAGATTTCCATCAAAAACCCTAAAACCTCATATTCTCTAAACTTCTCTAAAACAAAACCCAATCAATCTAACACATACATAATCATACATAATGATAAGATAACAATATTTCACACCCTTATCCGATTGTTTCGATTCCTAGGAGCTATCTTGAATAATTTCCAAGCCTTCCCTCTTTTCCTTATCTTTTCTCTTCCTCTCCTTTTCTTTCCTTTCTATTTCTTTCTATCTCTCTTCTTCTTCTCTTTCTACTCTTATATCTTTCTATCTATTTCTATTTTTCTACCAAATATCATTTTTCTCACAAAATATAATTCTACATAATTTCTAACTTAACATTAATTAGCAAATGTCTAAAATACCCTCCAATCTAATTTTACCCGAAAATTCTCAAAACGGTAAAATAATATAACACATCAACATATCACATAAACACACCAATTTCATAATTAAAACAATTATCACTCAATTTAAATAAAATACTCAACAAAAATGGGAAATAATCGAATCGAGGCGTTACAACTCTCCCCCACTTTAGCAATTCTCGTCCTCGAAAATATTACCTGATTCAAACAACTCCAGATACGACTCTCGCATCCCACTATCTAATTCCCAAGTCATATTTCCTTCTGAAGCACCTCCCCACGCTACTTTCACAAGCGTAATATCCTTTCCTCTTAGCTTCTTGACTTCACGGTCCAAAATCCTAATCGGTAAAGCTTCAATCGTAAGGTTATCTCTCACTTCAACCTCGTCCATAGGAATAACATGTGACGGATCCGGAACATACTTCCGAAGTTGCGAAATATGCAACACATCATGCAAATTCGAAAGATTCGGAGGCAACGCCACACGGTAAGCCACAACACCAACTCGTGCAGTAATCTGATACGGTCCAATAAAACGAGAAGTCAACTTCTTCGACTTCAAAGCATGACCCACACCGGTAACTGGTGTAACCCTCAAAAACACATGGTCGCGTTCCTGAAACTCAAGATCTTTCCTTATCTTGTCATGATATCTCTTTTGTCTACTTTGAGAAGCTCTCATCTTCTCCAGAATAAACTTCACCTTCTCCGTCGTTTGTTGTACCATCTCCGGTCCAACTACCGTTCTCTCACCGGTTTCATGCCAACACAAAGGCGTTCGACATCTCCGACCATACAAAGCCTCAAATGGTGTCATGCCTATACTTGAATGAAAACTGTTATTGTAGGTGAACTCAATCAACGCTAAATAACTATCCCAAGCACCACCTTTCTCTAGC
Source organism: Lathyrus aphaca (assembly GCA_963966055.1). Classification (NCBI taxonomy): domain Eukaryota; kingdom Viridiplantae; phylum Streptophyta; class Magnoliopsida; order Fabales; family Fabaceae; genus Lathyrus; species Lathyrus aphaca. The sequence continues at coordinate 579,405,696 of OZ014520.1, read as the reverse complement.
ACACAAGCACACAACAAATCCTCCAACGATTGAATTGTCCTCTCGGTTTGACCGTCCGTTTGCGGATGGTAAGCCGATCTCAATCTTAACTTAGAACCCAAAGCCTTTTGCAATATCTCCCAAAACCTCGATGTAAATCTAGGATCTCTATCCGATACAAAACTCTTAGGAACCCCATGCAACTTCACAACCACAAAAACATAAATCTCGGCTAACTTCTCCAAAGGATAACTAATATCAACCGGAATAAAGTGAGCAGATTTAGTAAGACTATCAACAACCACCCAAATAACATTATGACCTCTTTGCGTATTCGACAATCCCATAGCGAAATCCATAGATATACTATCCCATTTCCACTCCGGAATATCCAACGGTTGCATCAAACCACTAGGCTTCTGATGTTCTACCTTAGACTTCTGACAAGTCAAACAAGCATACAAATTGAGCTACATCTCTCTTCAATTCGGACCACCAAAAGATCTTCTTTAAATCTTGATACATCTTATTCGCTCCCGGATGAATACTTAAATTACCTTGGTGTCCCTCTTCTAATATCATCTTTTTCAACTCCACATCATCGGGAATACAAATACGACCACAGAATCTCAAAACTCCAAAATTATCAACCTTGAAATCCTCATTCTCATTCATCATCAAATCAACAAACTTCAAATCCAACTTTTGATTTTCACATACGGTTGCAAGAAAATCATTCGTAACACGTAGCATACCAAGTCTCACACTTTTCGGCGTCATTTCACAAACTAAACTCAAGTCTCTAAAATCCTCCAAAAAATTCCCATTCTCTTATCATCAATGCAGACATATGTAACAACTTGCGACTTAAGGCAACGGCCACCATATTTGCCTTACCCGGATGGTAATTCAAGCCAAACTCATAATCCTTCAAAAGCTCTAACCACCTTCTTTGTCTCATGTTCAATTCCTTTTGATCAAATAAATACTTCAAACTCTTGTGATCACTAAAAACTTTGAATCTTGCACCATAACGATAATGCCTATAAATTTTCAAAACAAACACCACGACCGCTAATTCCAAGTCATGCGTAGGATAATTCTTTTCATGCACTCTCAATTGTCTTGAAGCATAAGCCACAACTTTTCCATCTTGCATCAAAACACCACCTAACCCAAACAATGAAGCATCAAAAAACACCACAAATGGTTCCGTCGGATTTTTCAAAATCAAGATCTGAGTCGTTGTCAACCTTCTCTTAAGTTTAATGAAACTCTCTTCACAATGAATATCCCAAATGAAAGCCTTTACCTTACAAGTCAACTGCGTTAACGGAAGTGCCAACTTTGAAAATCCCTTAATAAACCTCGGATAATAACCCGTCAAGCCTAAAAAGCTCCGAATCTCCGTAACCGATCTAGGAACTTCCCATTGTATTACCGCATCAATCTTGGATGGATCAACACTAATACCACCATCGGAAATAACATGTCCAAGGAAACTTACTTTCGACAACTTAGCATACAATTTTTTCTCTTTCAAAATCTATAACATAATCCTTAAATGCTCTTCATGCTCCTCTTGAGACTTAGAATAAGTCAAAATATCGTCGATGAACACAACCACAAAACGATCCAACTGCTCATGAAAAATACGGTTCATGTATTCCATAAACACACCCGGTGCATTATAAACTCCGAATGGCATCACAGAATATTCATAATGACCATACCGTGTGTTGCACCCCAAAATTTGCCCTCACAAGACAAGATTTTGTATACTAAGAGGTTAACAAGGTTCACAAGACCTCTCATGAGGTTCACAAGGTTCACAAGACATCTTATGAGGATCACAAAGTTCACAAAGTTCACAATTAGTCAGAAAGTTTGACAATTCCCTCAGACAATGCATCCTCCTAAGCACTGCATCCTAAACTAGGGTTTTGACTTTAATCAGGCTAAATGAACTTCCAAGACTTCAAGTGAGCTTAATAACATATTATATGTGTTTTAAAATCTCCATGACAAGTTTCAAGACTTTTCCCAAAGGTTTGCTCAGTCAGATGATCAGATAGGTCAAAATCAGTCAAAGTAGTTAAGAAGTCAAACTATGGTCAAACCAAAGTCAAACTTCATGATTTTTTGCCAACATCAAGTATATGAAGTAAAATTCATCATTTGATCAAGGGTTGATCATGATTCATCAAGGAGATTTCAGATCATCAAGAATCAGGAGTTTCTAAATTAGGGTTTCCACAGGGAAAGTCAACTGAACTTTGACCAGCCATAACTTTCACATGCTTCATCAAATTTTTCCCATCCAAATCTCATTTTGAAGTCAATTTAATTCTCTACAACTTTGTGTCTCACAAGCCAAGCCCAAAAATGCTTCATTTGGAAGGTATGAGCTAAGACATTATAGGTCCTTTTGAAAGTCAACAAAAAGTCAACAACTTCAAAAGAGCATAACTTGAGAATGGTAAAAGATATGGACATGAAACCAATGGGGTTGGTTATAGGACTCTTTAAGATTTCTAAAATGTCCAAGAACACCCTCATAGCATTAAAATTGAAGGATTTGTGCCCTTGCAAAGTTGGGAAATTTTAGGGAAGTTTATGAAGCAAATAAGACCTAAAATCAAATTTTTGCTAAATGAGCCCACCAAATTGCCATCCCATCTTTATGAAAACACCAAGCACGACCCAACCCACTTATTTTCTGAATTTGTATTTTTTATTTTATATTTATTTGAATTTTATTCATTAAAATATCATTTAAATTAAAATAAAATATGAAATCAAATATTTAAAAGGGGATATTGCTTCTAGAAAGTCATAAACATTGTTTGGATCAGATTGATATACAAATTATGATGATTGTCCTAAAATAGCAATGTTATATCAAAGAATATTTAAATTTTAAGGCATGATCTTTCTCAATCTCAATGATCCAAAAAGTCCAAAGAGTGCTAGCTTTTCTTGACCTAATTTTGTTCACTTATAAGTATAGAACTTATCACAACCAAAAGGACACGAATTTCCTGCCTCCAAGAACACATTTGATCTTCAATTTTTCTCACAAAAAGTCACATTCGGATTTTTGATTGCAGGTCATATCAAGAGGTTTTGAAGGTTGCAATACCTTCCTGGATGTTTATTGAAACTATTTGCATCATTTTCATCATCTAAAACATCATCATATGCCCTAACCGAATCATTCTTATTCAAGAACAATGTCTTTTTCGATTCCATACTTTTATGCATTATCAATTGATTCTAATGATTGTTTTGTGTTTGTAATGATCTTAGCAAGCTTTCTGGATAATTAGAGTGAAGATTAATGACCTGAATCGTAAATGGCCATTGCTAGGGTTTCGGCCAAGCTTTTAGGGTTTCATGATAAACCAAATATAAATAAATTTTAAGGACATAGGAAGATTGAATAATCTCTGAGGATCATAATGCACTAATCAATTGGAAGAAATTTTACTGTTTCAATGATGTTTGATTTTCGCAGGTTATAGACATTGAAAAATTCGCAGGTACATTCGTAGAAGAAAATGCAAGAGAATTCGCAGGTAATTTAGAGAAGACGAAGTCCAGTGGCGCCAAAATCTGATTTTAAAATTTGTTTTAATATTTTATTGATTTGTTTGAGGTTTACCACACAAACGCGTTGGTGGCTCAGTTGGTTAAGGTGTGCGCATGTGAGACAAGGGTCCAGGGATCAAATCTCAGTCTCAGCAATTTTTTTTGCTTTATTTCATTTAATTTTCAGGCTTAAAATATAATGATTCACAACCATTCATTATCACCAAACATGCGCTGGCCTAGTGGAGAGCTTGCTGGTCTTGGAGATTGCAAAGCCTAGGGCCTGGGTTCGAATCCCAGCCCTAGGTAAGTCTTTTTCTCACTTTTTTTTCTTATTTTTTTTATTTTTGTTTATATTTTAATTAATTTAATAAATGGATAAATGTTTAAAACAAAAAATGTTATTTTCTTGTGTATAATTCAACAAAAACTTATAATCTCAAATTTTATTAATAAAATTATTTAATATTTATTTTATTGTATATTATTAATATTATATGTTTTGGATAAATAAATTAATTCATAAACCCTAATATTTTCATATAAAACCTAATTTTGTTTATAAACCCTAATTATGTTATAAATATTAATTTATTTGTTTGTAAATTTTAATTATATATATATATATATATATATATATATTTATTTTATAATTTGTTTATATTATTATTATATGTAGTTTTTATATAAATAATATAATTAGGATTAGATTAAGTAGTTAACCCTAATTTATTTTTTCTAAACAATTAAAAACCCTAACTTTATTTTATGAGTTTAATTTCTATTTTTTTATGTTTACTTAATTATAATTAACAAATATTTTTTATAATATGTACATAAAATTAAACTATTAAAATTATTAGTCATATTTATATAATATTTATTATTTATCTCTTTTTCTTAAATTCTTAAAAAATTTAATTATTTATTGAATTTTTAATTTATTATTATATTATTATGTTAATTTCTTCTTCTTATATTTATTTTGTTTATTATTACTAACCTCTTTATTTATTATGTGATTATTTATTTAATTTATTTTATTATTATTATTATCACTAACCTCTTTATTTATTTATTTATTATGTGATTATTTATTTAATTTATTTTATTATTACTAACCAATCTAATTATTGATTTACATGCTTCTTTATCTAAATTATTATTATAATGTAATTGTACCAATTATGTAATAGTTGTAGAATTATTTTTATTATTTATTTAAATTGCCATGGTTAGTAAAATAGGGAGTGTAAAACATGTTTGTATTTAAAATTGAATTTAGATCATTAATCTCAAGATAAATATATGAATTTGTACACGCACACACGTAAGTCGATTTTGGATCGCCATCTCACATTCTTAAGGATACCTCTCATGTTGCTTAAACAAAAAGGTCAAGTAAGGTGTAAAGCAAAGTCCCTTCTCTCATATCATCTAGTCCCTTAAAAGATAAAAAGATCAAGTCCCTTCATGGTTGCCTTCGTAAATGATCTTGTCCCTTTCGAATAAAGATGATAAGTCCCTTCGAATTGCTAAATACACCTTACAGTTGCCTAATCACAGTTGTCCCTTCATTTGTCCCTCACACATCCAAGGTAATGACTACCTATTCCTTAATAATAGGGATAGTCTTAACATTGAAAGAACATTTAAGAACAATAAAGATTTAACTTAGGGTAGGTTCCTCTTAAGTACTTGCTCACTTTTTTCATCAAATTACTTCATTACACTTTACATTTTAAACAATTTTCAAAACAAAGTCTTTATATATATTCGTACATGGATCATTATAAAGTACTTAAGAAAATTTCTAATCACACACTACACTTCTCAAAAACATTTTAAAGTGAGCTAAGTAACTAAGAGCCCATGGATAACCATGGATATAAAGGGTGCTAACACCTTCCCTTTACATAACCTACCCCCCGAACCCAAAAATCTTTTAAGGTCTTTCCTGTTCTTTTATGCCCTTTCCTTTGGATAAAATAAAAGTCGGTGGCGACTCTTGCTATCCGCAACATTTAAATAAAGTCAGTTATCCCACCGTGTTACACCGTGTCCTAAAAGCCGTCTTTTGAATATCCTCTTCTTTCACACAAATCTGGTGATATCCTGATCTCAAATCAATCTTACTAAAAACACGCACATCAACCAATTGGTCCATCAAATCATCGATCCTTGGAAGCGGATACTTGTTATTAATTGTCACCTTGTTCAACTGTCGATAATCAATGCATAACTGCATACTCCCATCCTTCTTCTTTACCAACAATATCGGAGCACCCCAAGGAGAAACACTTGGCCTTATAAATCTCTTGTCCAACAAGTCATTCAATTGTTTCTTCAAATCTACCAACTCTGATGCTGACATACGATACGGTGCCATCGAAATCGGTCTAGTACCCGGAACTAGATCAATAGAAAACTCAACTTCTCTTTCCGAAGGTACATCCTTAATATCCTCCGGAAACACTTCTGGAAAATCACACACCACTGGGAACCCATTGAGTTCAACTTCACTCTCCACCGACAATGATGCAAACAAACCGAACAATTGAGCTTCGTCCGCTAAAAGTTTCTTCAACTCTTTAGTGGATAGGAAACTCTCATCTTCATCATCATCCAAAGAAGGAAACCTTACTAACTTGTGGTAGCAATCTATATGAACTCGATTAAATTGCAACCAGTTCATACTTAAGATTATGTCCAATCCCTCCAACGGCAAACAAACCAAATCCATGACGAAGTCTTTACCATACATGGTCAAAGAACAACTTACACACACCAAAGAAGTAGTTACTGGCCCTGAAGCAGGAGTCTCAATAACCATCTCTCCACCCCAAGAAGATATAAACAAATTCAAACGCTTATCGCACTCAAGAGAAATGAACGAATGAGTCGCACTTGTATCAATAATAGTAACTAAAGGCGTACTATTAATAAATCATGCACCTTTAATCAAATGGTCTGCATTAGTAGTGTCCTTCCCTGCTAATGCAAACACCTTTCTGCCCGCTTGAGCTTGCTTCGGCTTAGTACACTTAGTAATAATGTGACCCACTTCTCCACAATTGAAACACTTCACAACATTCCTTCTACACTTGGTAGTAGCATGTCCAAGACCTCCACAATTAGAACATTTCACTATGTTCTTCCCACTCTCAAAAGACTTATGACACAAATCACCACACTTGTAACACTTAATGGGACCATAACTCCCTCCACCAGATCTCTTATCAAAGTTTCCCCTATGCTTGCCCTTATCAGCGGGTGTCACATAAGATCCACTTATAGCTTGTTGCTTTCCTTTCCTCCCATTCAAACTCTTGTAATGTGTAGAACGAGCTTTGTTATCCTCCTCGAAAACTCTAAAACATTCCGTCAAATCCGAAAACCTTCTTATTCTTTGATATTCCACAACTTGCTTAATCTCATAACGCAATCCATTCTCGTACTTAATACACTTCGAGAACTCAGCAGTAGTAGCAACATAATGAGGATGAAATTGAACCAACTCCACAAACTTAGCAGTATAGTCAACAACAGACATACTACCTTGTTTCAGTTCAAGGAACTCAATCTCCTTCTTCCCTTTCACACTTTCAGGGTAATACTTCCTCAAGAACTCAGTACGAAAAACATCCCAAGTTATCTCGTCATCTTCTTCCTCAAGAGCTTGACTTCTACCGACCCAATAATCATCGACTTCTTCCTTCAGCATGTGAGAACCAAACCTCACCTTACTGTCTTCAGCATAGTCCATGACTCTGAAGATTCTTTTAATTTCCTTCAACCAAACTTGAGCACCATCGGGATCAAATCTTCCTTTGAAGACCGATGGTTGATTCTTCCTGAACTCATCATTAGCATTCACATTCGGTGCACCCTGTACCGCCCTAGCCATTGCTTCCAAAGAAGCAACCATCGCATTGTAATTTCTACCAACCATATTCTGATTATTCCCAAAAACAACAACAATGGTAAACAACAGTTCAACCAACACGACAACAAGAAAGACACAACTGACTCGACACTGACTCGACACTGGCTCTGATACCACTTAATGTAACACCCCCTTTCTATATCCCAAAATAATCAAATAATCATTTAGGCACATATTAAAATTTCATTAGAGTATAATTTAAACATAATATAAAGGAGTTATGTCACATTATACATGAAATTAAAACATCCAACACCTGCTCAACAATAGATATGCAACAATGGGATAACTTGCAACAGAGGGATTTAATCCTTACACCCATATCTCAACATTAAAATAACAGCGAAAACTAAACATTAATCAACATCAAACATATATATATATATATATATATATATATATATATATATATATATATATATATATCATCAAGTTTGATCCACCACATAATTCATGTTTACTTAAACATCCATCACCAAGATACATATACAAATGCATCACAAAAAAGGCATCAAGCCAACCCTAGCTACCTGATGCTACATATCAGAGCCGACCGACCAAAATAATGAAGACACGCTTCACAAAAAGACCTCCAGCAAACCTACTCTGCAATGCCTCATAGAGCATCATAAAACAACAGAAGGGTGAGAAATATTATCACAATAACAATGCATATAATTATATATCTTAACATAAAAATACACATATACATATTCTCACCACAATCCATCACCCATCACACATATACATCACAATGTATATATACAAACCAAGCATATTCATCATGCACAATTTCACCATTTCACATCATTCTACATAAACATATACATTCATGTTTATTCACAATTTTTCTATCACTCTGCATAAATATACATTATTCATGTTTATTCACCAATTTTCAATTATAGATGATAAATGCAATTCATAGAGACCAACTCACGACTCTATGCAAATGAAATGTGGTACCGACTCAATCATCTCAAGTTCACTAAGGAAATTATTGGAACCATCGCTCGTTACCTAAAGTAACTCCCCGTCGGGCATACGATGTTCACCAATTGCTCACACCCCGCATAGGCACACAATGTTTATGGATTGCTCACACCCCACACGGGCACACAATCCGATTGCTCACACCCCAAACGGACACACAATCATTCGTGATTAAATCACCCATTGCTCACACCCCACATGGGCACACAATGTTTATGGATTACTCACACCCACACGGGTACACAATCTGATTGCTCACACCCCACATGTGCACACAATCATGTTGTAATCATCGCTCACACCCCACATGGGCACACGATGTTACAACGGATTCACATAGAATCCCACAATACAAGAATGCATACATTATGCTTCACATGCAAAATGACCCACAACATTCTTGAAAATGCATACATATTCACAATATAATTATGCATTCATCTCATACAATCACAAACAAACTATACACATTCGCATCAATTACGCCAAACGGCAATAAACTCTTTCACTATCAACATGCATTCATATTCACTTCACGAAATGCATTTATTTTCCAAACGGCCACTATACCACATTCAATCCCACAATTCCTTAACTAACATAATTACGTTTTATCGGAAAATTCAGGTAAAAGTCGGCTAAAAATTACATCTTTTAGCATCATTAGTTTCTACATGTTTTTAGCTTCGAATCAATATAAAGAACACCAAAAACAGATAACCGAAACTCAAGTTACGAATTAAAAACACCAAACCAAAAAGTTCCAGGCTCGCTGAGCGAGAAAAGTTCTGGATAGCTCGTTGAGCGAGGAATCGCTCGCTGAGCGAACACTGCGATTTCAGCAGCAGCTCAGTCGTGCAACAATCTACACAAAAACTCCCAAAACTCAACTAAACTTCCACAAACATAGTCATTAACATGTATTAGTTATCATACTTCGATTATATCAAGTTTCAACCGATTAATCTACTAATTTCTTAGATTTTCATCAAAAACCTTACAACCTCATATTCTCTAAACTTCTCCAAGACAAAAACTCAATCAATCTAACACATACATAATCATACACAATGATAAGATAACAATATTTCACACCCTTACCCGATTGTTTCGATTCCTAGGAGCTATCTTGAAGAATTTCCAAGTTTTCCCTCTTTTCATTCTCTTTTCTCTTCTTCTCCTTTTCTTTCCTTTCTATTTCTTTTTATCTCTCGTTTTCTTCTCTTTCTACTCTTATATCTTTCTATCTATTTCTATTTTCTATTTTTCTACCAAATATCATTTTTCTCACAAAAATAATTCTACATAATTTCTAACTTAACATTAATTAGCAAATGTCTAAAATACCCTCCAATCTAATTTTACCCGAAAATTCTCAAAACGGTAAAATAATATAACACATAAACATATTACATAAACACACAAATTTCATAATTAAAACAATTATCACTCAATTTAAATAAAATACTCAACAAAATGGGAAATAATCGAATCGGGGCGTTACACTGCTGGGAAACAACAAAGCTTTCAAAATTGTAGGTATCAGATATGTGAGATTCAAGCTCCTTGATGAGTCAAAAAGGTTATTGACTAAAGTTAGGTATGTACCTGACTTAAAGAGAGATTTGACTTCTTTTGGTGAATTCGACAAGAAGGGATATGTTTTTCAAGGAGAGAAAAGTAACCTAAGAGTCATGCAGGGGTCGAAGGAAGTCTTAAAAGGCGTGAAGAAACAAGGTTTGTATACCCTCAAGGCTGAGGTTGTAAGTTGTTTGAAAAATGTAGTATCCATGAAACCTATGTCGAGAACAAAATTATGGCACAAAAGATTGGGCCATTTCAGCAAAAGAAACCTGGTCGAACTGGGGAAATAGAACCTGCTAGGTGATGACAAAGTCGAGAAATTGCTCCTGTAGGGTGAAGTTTAACAAAGGTAAACAAAGAACACATGGATCCCTTGATTACACCCATTCTAATCTTTGGGGGCCTTCAAAGAATCCTTCACATTCATGTGCAAGGTATTTTCTATCTATAGCTTATTACTATTCCATAAATTTATGGGTATTCATTCAGAAGACTATGGATGAAACTTTTGAGAATTTCAAGAGTTGAAAGGTTCTAGTCGAAACTCAAACAGGAAGAAAGGTCAAGAGGTTAAGAGTCGACAATGGCCTTGAATTTTGCAATGAATATTTCGACAACTATTATGTTAAATTTGGGATTAATAGGCATAATAATATAGTAGGTACTCCTCAACAAAACGGTCTAGCTGAAAGATTCAATCGAACAATCCTTGAAATGGTTAGATGCATGTTGGTTAGTGCTGGATTGAATAAGGTTTTTTGGATTGAGGTTGTTTCGATAACAACATATCTGATAAACATATGTCCTTCAACTGAGTTAGATATGAAGACACCTGAAGAAGTTTGGTCGGGACATCCACTGGATCTCGACAAACTGAGAGTATTTGGCTGTGTGGCCTATGCTCATATTAGGTAAGACACGGTCTAACCTAGAGCTATGAAATGCATGTTCATGGGATACCTTTAATGAGTGAAAGATTATAGGATATGATGCCTAGAGCTAGGTCACAGAAGGTGTATCACCAGTCGAGATATTTTTTTTAATGAAGCTGAGATGGCCTTTAAGAAAACGGATGATGTTGACGAAGAGCTAGAACAAGGAGAAATTCCTATTGAGGTAGAGTATAGTGATGCTGAATTGCATGACCTAGATGAAGTCGGAGAAGAAGCGAGAACTACTGTCAAATATGAAGAGACTGATAATGACTACCTGCTGGCAAGAGACAGAACGAGAAGAGTCATCAAGCCACCGCAGAGACTTGGGGATGCAGATCTTATATCTTATGCCTTAATATCTGCAAGTGAGGTTCTGGACGAAGAACCTAAAGACTATAAGGGAGTTATGAGGATTCTGTTGCACCCTAATTTTTGCCCTAAGTTTTCTTCGCATTTCATCTGCATCTTGCATGCAAACAAGATCGCACTAGTTGCTCGGTTCTTCTCGAAGTTGATCCGCAAATAATTCAAAGTTTATCTGATCCAGGATTTCCCAAGTTAATTGATTCATTCAAAAGATTTCCAAGTTTCATGTGTTTATTTCCATGCCTTCTTCGACGAACAAAAAGAATCGGGCCACAATAACCAAGCAACCTCATTTGAATAAAATATTCAAATTTTGGCTTGGTTAACCGGTTAACCATATGGTTAACCGGTTAACCAGTGAAAAATTTGAATATTTTATTCAAATTCAGCACCATTAGATCATTGATTTAATTGGAATATTCTAGATCCATTGGTTTCTGATTTCTCTACATCACTTTGATCATTTCCTACCATAAACCCTCACTAATCACCACTATTTTCCATTTCCCACCAAATTTGCAATTACCAAGCCTAATTTTAATTACCAAATCAAGATTCATTCCACAAAATTCTCATACCTAAAGTCTTTAAATAGGACCATAATTTCATTCATTTACCAAGCTTTTGAGAGTCAAAAAACCCCTTGCAAAACATTCTCCCAAAACCAAAAATTTACTGAAGCTATTTTTCTTTATTTTGAAGTTATCAAGAATTCACATTGAATTTTTGACTAACTTGAGCTAAACCTTCATCCTTTCCTTCTCTTGTTTATCAATTTCAGTAGATCTAGCTTGATTTGGTCCAATTTGAAGAAGTGTTTTTGGTAATTCATCTATTTCCATAAACCCATATTAATGATCAACATTCAAGATGTAAATCTTTGGTTCCTTTGTTTCTAGATCCTTTTGATATTTATTTGTTTTTTGATTGCGGGGATTCCACTGTATTTTGGTTGTAAAATTCGTGCAAATTCAGATCATGATCATCAAATGTTTGAGAAAAGGTTTCAAAATGGATCATGCTGAATTTTCTGTATTTTTCTGCCTCTGGTACAACGTTAACCATTTGGTTAACCGGTTAATCATCTTTAAACTTTCAATTTTGGAGGGAAGTTATGTAATTTTCCATTCAGATGCAAGGACAAGTGGCACAGAGATCAAACTTCTTCAGCACGTTAGTGGGACAAGTGTCATCATCTTAGCATAGTATTAGGAAGAACTCGTCGAATACAGTTACTTTGTAATGTATGTAAATAGCTTAGTCTAGTGTTAGAATAAGTGTGTGGAAATCATATGTACTAGTAACTCCGTATGCTCAAAGTATTTGCGTGTAGAGAAAAGAGTGCATTGAGAATGTACATGATTGAAACGCCACCAATTTATCTTCAAATGTCAATTTATCTTCAAGTTATTTATCTTTGAAAACATTTAAACTTTCAAGTCTTTTATGTTTAAAGCATTTATCTTTCAAAGTCATTTACCTTTTTAAGCACTTTTACTGCATTTCTTTTACAATTCTCGCTTCTACTTTTCCAACATTTTAACAGTTTTGCCTTGCATTTATCTTTCCTTTACATTTTCAGTCATTTATGTTTCCTTGCCTTGCCTTTGATTTCCATTTACCTTCAAGTTTTGTCTTTACTTTTTCCTTTAAATTTTCAAGCCTTGCCCTTTCCCTTTTCCTTTTATTTTTACTTTGAAAGTTCTAGCTTTTACTTCATTTCTTTTATTTTAAAACACCTTCTGAATCCCATTGAAGGATTCAAGACCTTTTTTCTCAAAAACATCACAAACCAAATCAACCTTTTAGCACATGTCTTAGGATCAATTTGGTCGATCCTATGAGTAACTGAGGGTATTTTGGTATCTTCAGAGGGCCAAACGTTGTTTACCAATTTTGGGGGTAAACATGTATACGCAAAGATTAAAAAGGGAAATGATTAAAAAAGAGTTACAAGTTTCACAGTAGGAACAAGGGAGCACTTAGAGCACCACTTCCAAAGATCATACCAATGTAAATTATGTCATAACAAGGGGTCAGAGTTTGGGCAAAGATGAAGAAGATAAGTCAACAGACGAAAATTATTTCATAGAGGTAGATTTAGAAGTGATGGAAAATAAGAAAAAACAGAAGAATTTATGTCCTTCATAAAGGCAACTAAAGAGAAAAATAAAAATGAGGCCAAACCAGAGATCAATCTACCATATCCATAAAGGATGAAGAAGAAGGATCTAAATGAAAAATATTTAGAAAAATTTCTTGAAATGTTCAAAAAGCTGGAGATTAATATTCCTTTTTTGAAGCATTATATCATATGTCCATGTACCAAAAATTCATGAAAGATGTAATTTCTAAGAAGAGAATGATGGGAGATGAGCCAATAACCTTTACTAAGAAATGTAGTGTAGTATCACAAGGTAGTAGAATTCCCATCAAACAGAAAGATCTTGAAACTGTCACAATCCCATGTACTATAGAAGATAGAAATTTCAAGAAGGTTTTGATTGATTAAGGAGTTAGTGTAAGCCTGTTGTCACTGTCCATCTATAAAAAGCTTGTTATTAGAAAGGTAAACTATACAAATATGAGCTTAAAATTTGTAGATCAATCCATAGAGCATTCATATGGGGTAGCAGAAGATGTGTTAGTTACCATAGACAAATTTATCTTCCTGGTTGATTTTGTGATTATGGACATGCCTGAAGATGAAGAGACACCTTTGTTTCTTGGTCAATCATTATTGCTACAACTCGATGTAATATTGATATGGAAAATGGTATACCCACTTTAAAAGCTTATGATGATGAAATGACTTTGAATGTGCTATAAAACAGGAAGAAATAAGGAGAAAAGGGTAATCAATATCAAGTAGGCATGATCAAAACATGTGTAGAAAGCCAAATCCCTTTACTACCACCAAAAAATTCTGAAGAATAACCTCTCACATAGTATAAGCTCCATCGGCACCTTCGAGAAGAAAAACTAAAAAATACATTCTAAAAGCCAAGAGAAAAAAGAAAAACTGACGTATAAGTAAGAATATGGAATATGGACTAACTTTTTTGCACAAAGTAGACTCTATCACTTGAAGAGATGATTTCTTCGTCTTGAAAAAGAAAAGCAACAAGGTGTGCAAGGTGAAGTATCCATTCTAACATCGATAATGATGTGTCAAGCTAATGACGTTAAATGAACGCTTATTGGAAGGCAACACAAGGGAGGTACACTTAATTTTTATTTTCAGTTGTTTCTTTTTCAATTTTTAGTTGTTTTCATTTTGTAGCGTATAATCATCAAATTAGAAGGTTGGTAGAGAAAGAAAATTTCACACTACCGGGACATACTCCAATGAGAATGACAATACGAGTATTTGTTGAAAAACGTCACAAGTATTGTCCCTAGCGTGTTTTCTCATATTATTTTTTACTCTATTAAATTGCTCTAAATTACTCTCATTTACTCTTTATTTACTCTTTTGAAATAAAAACCTATAAGAATCCCCAATTGCTTTTGTTTAAGTCAAGTGAAACTTGAACCCTATATCATCACACAGTCCTTAAGATTGAATTCTAGGATATCTCGATATTACTACATTGGCAGATTAGTACAATTGCTAATTTACCAATCAAGTTTGTGGCGCCGTTGTCGGGGGTTGTCAAAAATAGTAGAGTTCATAGTTTTTTTTTAGTTAAATTTTGTTGCTCTGCAACTAAAATATTTATTTTAGTTTTTATTTTTATTCTATTACTACTAATTTGCTTCTGACATTTGTATGCAAGGATAATCCTTATCTAATTTTCCTTTTGATGCAGAAATTAAGAGAACCATATGCGCTCAGCTCAGGAAAGCTCGATTGAAGAAACTGGAAGATCACGAGGAAAACAATTCTAACCATTCAGATACAGAGTCAGAGAGAGAAGAAGAAATCATGGTTGAAAGTCCAAATGAAAGATTATTGGTGATTATGGGAGAACAAATGCACTGGGAGGTTGATTGACAATGGTGAACCAACCGGTGAATGTTCCCAATTTTTAGTTGCATCCCACCACCATCCACCAACTCGAGAAGAGATGTGTCATATAAAAATCAATGAAGATGCCTAAAAATATCTACAAAGGGTTCTAACAATGAGTACAACTCTGAAGTTAGAAGGGCACATTAAAGAAAGCAAGAAATTGAGAATGTTTCCTTTTAATCTAGCAAAGAATGCTGAAGAATGGTTTTATTCACTTCCAGCAGATAGAATCACCACCTGGGAAGAGATAGTAACAACTTTTTTGAATGAGTATTTTCCACCGTAAGTGTTCCTAAGAATAAGATATGAAATCCTTAATTGCAAGTAGATGGAAGTTGAATCATTGGGTGATGCATATAAAATATTCAAGAGGCTTCTAGTTGCTTATCCTACACACAATATAAATCAAATTAAATAGATGCAAATGTTTTTTAATGGGATCATGTTAAAAACCATGCAATTGATTGACATAACTGCTTATGGCTCATCAAACTTTACAACATCCACTGGTATTAAAAAGGTCATTGAGGCCATCACTGCAAATGAATATTTAGAGTTGTATAATCGTTGCACAAGTAAACTAGAAGGGGTTATTGATTTGAAACTGGAAACTCATAGTATAAAGATAAAAGATCAAGTTGCAGCTGAAGTTGACAAAAGACTTAAGGCAATGAGCATAAGTACTCAGCAGGTAGCTCAAGTCCAACAAGTTCAAGAAGTTAGTTATGAAATTTGGAGAGGTCCCCATTTTGCCATGCACTGCGTAACACATCTTCAATAGGTTGATGAAGTAAACTATCTCTAGAAAAATAATCTTGATTCTAACACTTACAATCCAGGATGCAAAAATAATCCAAAATTTTCATGGAAAGACCAACAATGGAAAGTTTCAAAGCAAGGATGAGTGCAATACCAACACCCACAACAAACGTTCAACCAATATCAACAACCTAATCAAGAAGTTCATCAACAGTTTCAACAACAATTTCCATAACAACCACCAGCCCCTAAGAGAGCAGATTATGAGATAGCTCTTGAGAAAGATACTACTCATAATGCCTAATTATAAGAAAAATCAAGAAACTATCATAAGAACACTACAACATCAATCAAGAACCTTACAAATCTCAATGCCAACTCAAGGAACTCTTCTGAGTGCAATAATACCAAATCCTAGAAATCATGAGAATGTAAATATTTTTTACTTCCATATCTCAAAAAGAAAAGCTTCCAAAGCCAGGAATCAGATTGCCTTATACGCAAAGATTAAAAAGGAAATGATTCAAAAAGAGCTACAAGTTTCACAGTAGGCACAAGGGAGCACTTAGAGCACCAATTTCAAATATCATACCAGTGTAAATTATGTCATAACAAGGGGTTAGAGTTTGGCTAAAGATGAAGAAGATAAGGCAACAAAAGAAAATTATTTCATAGAGGGAGACCTAGAAGTGATGGAAAATAATAAGAAGAAAAAACAGAAGAATATATGTCCTCCATAAAGGCAACTAAAGAGAAAAATAAAAATTAGACCAAACTAGATATCAAACTACCATATCCACAAAGGATGAAAAAGAAGGATCTAAATGAAAATTATTTTGAAAATTTTCTTGAAATGTTCAAAAAGCTGGAGATTAATATTCCTTTTTTGAAGCATTATATCATATGCCCATGTATCGAAAATTCATGAAGGATGTAATTTCTAAGAAGAGAATGACGGGAGATGAGCCAACAACCTTTACTGAGAAATGTAGTGCAGTATCACAAGGTAGTAGAATTCCCATCAAACAAAAAGATCTTGAAATTGTCACAATCCCATGTATTATAGAAGATAGAAATTTCAAGAAGGTTTTGATTGATTAAAGAGCTAGTGTAAGCCTGATGTCATTGTCCATCTTTAAAAAGCTTGTTATTCGAAAGGTGAACTATACAAATATGAGCTTAAAATTTGCAAATCACTCCACAGAGCATTCATATGGGGTATCGGAAGATGTGTTAGTTACCATAGACAAATTTATCTTCTCGATTGATTTTGTGATTGTTGACATGCCTGAAGATAGAGAGACACCTCTGATTCTTGGTCAATCATTCTTGCTACAACTCGATGTAATATTGATCTGGAAAATGATATACCCACTTTAAAATCTTATGATGATGAAATAACTTTGAATGTGCTATAAAACAGGAAGAAAGAAGGAGAAAAGGGTAATCAATATCAAGTAGGCGTGATCAAAACATGTGTGGAAAGCCAAACATTGTTACTAGCACCAAAAAAGTCTCAAGAATAACCTTTCACATAGTATAAGCTCCATCGGCACCTTTAATAAGAAACACTAAAAAATACATTCTAAAAGCCAAGAGAAAAAAGAAAAACTGATGTCTAAGTAAGGCTATGGAATACGAACTAACTTTTTTGCACAAATTAGTAGACTCTATCACTGGAAGAGATGATTTTTTCGTCTCGAAAAAGAAAAGCAACAAGGTTTGGAAGGTGAAGTATCCATTCTAACATGGATGATGATGCGTCAAGCTAATGATGTTAAAAGAACGCTTATTAGAAGGCAACACAAGGGAGGTACACTTAGTTTTTATTTTCAGTTGTTTCTTTTTCAATTTTTAGTTGTTTTCATTTTGTAGCATAGAATCGTCATGTCAGAAGGTTGGTAGAGAAAGAAAAGTTCACACTACCGAAACATACTCCAATGAGAATGACAATACGTGTATTTGTTGAAAAATGTCACAAGTATTGTCCATACGCTATATGTGTATCATATATACTTTTCAAAGCTTACTTGGCATGTGCATATGAGGAGAGAAAGTACACAGGAAGAGTTGTATGATGGTGAAAGTAAATTTCGAAAAGGCCTATGATTGTGTCTCTTGAGACTTTTTGGGGTATATGTTAAGGAGGATGGACTTTGATTTTAAATGGAGACGATGGATTACTCGTCTTTAATAGATCAATGTCTATTCTTATTAATAGGAATTCAACCACAATAAAAGTCCAACAAGAGGATTTTGTGATTTTTTTTCGTAAATGATTGTGTCTTGATATTACAATAGAACACAAAAGGAGATAGTTCTTTTATTATTAAAAAAATAACACGAGGAAATTAATTTGTTAAAATAATAGCCTTGCTTGCTGTACACGATAATTAGATTTAGTCAAATAATTGATTGTTAAAATTAATTTTAAAAAATCAACAAAAAGCACATAGATGACTTTTATTCTAGCTTATGAGATTTCTTTACAGTGTAGCTTGCAGATTAAACAATAAAATATCTTAAAGTATCTTTTTAGAGTATTAATCTATTCGATAATGGACAAAAGAATCTTCACAACATGAATCCCACCCACTCTTTCTCTTACTTTTGGTGAGGAAAGTCATATAACTTTTTTTGGAATCTTAACCGTTAAAGAATATTTTTAAAGGAAATATTAAATCATGAATTTAGTTAATGAAATCTAAGTAATCAGTTGATTTGTTTTATTTTTTAGCCTATTTATAAATAAAAAAATTGATTTTTTAAATTTATATATATATATATATATATATATATATATATATATATATATATATATATATATATATATATATATATATATATATATATATATATATTTGAGGTAGATGGTGGTAGGTTTGATCATTGGTAGGTGGTCGTGATTCACATAAATATTTGAGTGGGTAGTTAAAGTGAACATATTATATAAAGTATCACTCTTTATTGATTAATTAAAAAGCTTAGTATAAGAATAATATTGAAGTAATGATAGTTAGGGAATTAAACTATTTCACCAACCCAATTTCCTAACAATAATTAATTAAAAGAACTCAAATTGTATACTTCTTTTGTCATGATATTGACACTGTTGTTGTTGGTGTGCTGTCTACTTAGTAATAATGATTCAAACAACCAAAAAATATTATTTAATACTTAAAGCACAATTTTATTCTAATTAGTTTTATATAGTTATCTTAGTATTGTTTATAGAAAGGTTATGGGTCTTCATAAATATTCATGTTGGTATGCTATCAAAATCTGAAGCATTTAAATTTTTATTTATGTTTTGATTTAAAAAATTAAAAAATATTTAATTTAAATTTTAGATTATCTGATCTTGAACCCAATTAATAAAAATGCATTGTATATGTATGAATATGTCAAAATTGTGAGCATGCAATCATGGTCCTGAGATTGATTCCATGAAGAGATCCATGTGAGGAGGCACTGGCATATTTATGAAAATTGTTTGTTTAATGTTTGATACAAATAAGCTTAAATTATTGACAGGGGCCAATTATTGTGTCACTAATATGAGACATGTGGTTATAATTATTTTATATTCATGCTAAGGAGTATTCTAAGGGTGTGTTTATTAAGCATTTTAAATCAAAGAAATATATATTTTTTAAATTAATTATTTTAATTGTTAAAATAGTTAAACGTGTACTCCCCTTAAATTAATTCAATTCATTGATAGTTGTATAAAGATATAAAAAATTATGATATAGATCAGGTTCAAACCTACAATATCTAAATTATTCATATTTAAAAAGTGAATTTCAACGATCAGTCTGTTTGACAAAAAAAAATTAACTATATAAATTTTATTATAAATTTATTCTGTTAAATTTTTTTAAAGTATTATCCTTAGAATTTTTTTTGGTATTTTTTTTATACACATTTTATTATTACATAGAAATTGGATGTGTGTGATAGAAATTAGTTATGTCCCGTGGTGTAATTAGGAATGAGAGATGAGTAAGTAAGAAATAATCTTAGCACTCAAACATTTAAGTTATTGAAATATTTGAGAATCAGTTTAAGAGTGAGAATTGAATGAATATCTAAAATTGATGTGTGTAAAATTTTTATAGGGTAAGCGGATAAAATCGCTTCTGTTTAACGTGACACATTGTGCAGATCATCGCTCGATTAGATCAATGGAGAGAGGCAAGTTGAAGATTGAGATTGTATGTTTCATGCCTAGGTGAAGTGTCACTTTTCCTTGCTTTTTACATGTGTATTTTGTGCAAGACTCCATGACTGGACCTTCATACATAGATCTTGTGAGTGTAACATCTCATTTAAATATTTAATTATTTTATGTTTTCATTAGTATAATTATATTGGCGTTGACATAGTTAAGGGTACGTGTATAATGGTGAGTGCGAGAACTTAGTTCTAATTAGTCTAGTAGAATAAAACCTTAGAATAATATTATAAAGATAAAATAATTGGTGATGGATGAAATATTTCATTATTATTATTAAGAATATTTTTAATAGTAGTATGGAGTATTTACCACTAGCAATAATGGTATTATTATTATTATTATTAGGGAAAATAAACATAATTAGGAAGAAGTGGTAAAAAGAGTTTTAGAAACAGTTATCACGTAAAGAAAAAGAAAAGAATAAAGAAGAGCTAGGGCAAGAAGAGATCAAGAATTCTACACCGTTGTTAGAGAGATCAAGTTTGGAATTAAGATAAGGAGGAGAATGGGTTCTATAATAGTGATTAGAACATGAGAGAGTAGTGAGTGTTCCTTTATCTCTTAGGATTCTATGCATATTCTTCTTCTTATTTTGTTTGATTTTGTATATGTGTGATTCGTTGTTGAATTCGTGTTTGGTGTAATGATATTGGTGTGAAATTCATAGAAATTGTGAATTGTTGTTGTGTTTTACCATGAAAACAGATCTGGAAAATATGGGTTTTTGGGAGATGACGAAATTATGACTTAAACAGTGAAAAGCCTTAATAAAATGATAAATTAATGAAGTAGAGTAAAGTCTTTAATCATATATTGGTATGGATACTTTTTTGGGTCAAAATTAGGAGCTTGGAGATGCTATAATGGGTGAAACCTGCACTGATGCGAAAACAAATTTTTTGATGTTGCAGACTACCCATATGCGTAAGCAAAGGGCATTACGCGTATGAGGGGACTTCCCAGGGGAAATACGCGTACTTTACATGCTTTGTCCCATGGTCATCCCACTCATTTGCTGATACGTGTAAGGGGGAGCCTCGTACGCGTAAGTGAAAGGGCATTATACGTATAGTAAACCCAATACGCGTATGGAGCTTCTTGGGATAATTTTGAGGGAAATTCCCCTCTGGTCACACATGTAAGGCATGAGGTATTACGTGTATGATGTCTGAGAATTTGGGGCCATACACGTAACATACAAAGGGGTTGGGGCGATGAAGCAAGGCAATACACGTATGAGCAGGCCTGTGTGGTAATTTTTTCTATTTTCATGATTTCTTGCCTCATTTCGCGTGTAGTGCAATTCTTCTTGGTTCGTAAGACTAATCTAACATAAATAGACGTATGAGGGCTAATAACGATAGGAAAGGTGGTAAAACATGGAATTTTGTGTGGATTTCAATGTGATGTGTGGTCGATGCCTATGTTAATGAGATTGTTGTTATGTGGACAGTCTTGGGCAAATATGGTAATTCTAGAGGGAATTACGGTGAGTATGTGACTCACGTGTGATCATGGGGGATCATGTGTATGCATTAATGGTATTTGTATTATTCATAGTTGATTTTCATGCGTTTTCATATTGTGTCACTATAGAGATGAGCCTAGGTGGGAATCTATGATGGGTGCCTGTTCTCATCCGGACTCTATGAGGGAGTCGAAGTGGATATAAGTTGTGGTTTAGAGGAGCGTAGACGACTTATCCGAATTTCGACGGGAATCGAGTTCAAAGAATGAACCATATGGATTGTGTTGGTACCGCATACATGGTGTTGTGTCAGTTGAGTCACATTGCATATATGTATGACTTAATGTGTACGAAGTATAATGAATATTGATGTGGCACTTATATGTACATTATAATTGTCTGATTGGTGTGAACCGTGTGATTACTACTCCTTAGCATGTGATTATCATCATATAATTATTGAATGTAATTCACACCCTTTTTTTGTTGTTGTGTTTATGCTCCTCTGGGAGTACATATAATTAGGTACCTGAGTAGTGCTTGGAGCATGTGTTGCTATTGATCGAGTCTTAGGAGTCGCTCAGATACGTAACACGAGAAAGATGGGGATTTGTCTTAATTTATGTTATTTTCATTTGTTATGTATCTTGTTTTATTTTTAATTATGTTGAACAATGGATGTGTGGAGGTTTATCTTGTTGAAGTCGTAGTGCTATTAAAGTGAACAATTGAATATTTCATTGTTTTAATTTATTTTATGAGAAATAAATACATGAAGTGACTTGATACTTCATGAGGTTTAAGGGATGTGGCATCCTACTTGTGTATTTCTGATTATTCCGCAAACTATTTTCATATTTAAACAATGGGAAGAGTAGGGTGTTATAATTGGTATCAAAGTGGGTCGGTCTATCCAGCGGTGTGATAATAAAGTCTGACTATAGAGTGAACATAGTCGTATAATTCTTCTAACTTGTATTGTTGGTGTTGAACAATATGACTGGAAGGAATGATGATGTGATTGTTGCTACATTACAGGTTGTTGCACATGTTGTGGAGAATAACAATTAGAATGTTAGGGATGTCGAGTTTCGTAATTTGGAAATGTTCCAGAAGAACAAGCCACCTAAGTTCGAGGATAGACATGATTCAAATGGTGCAATGAAGGATATTAAAAAGATCTTCAGAGTCATGGGGTGCTCCAAAGCTCAAAAAGTGCAGTTTGACACTCATATGTTGGTTGAGGAAGTTAAAGATTGGTGGAATAATAGTCGCCAAAGGTTGAAAGTTGCATGTAGTCATATTACCTAGGCGGTGTTCAGGGCTGAATTTCTGGAGCGGTATTTTCCACAAGATGTTTGTGGCAAAAAGGAGATAGAGTTCATGGAATTAAAACAAGTAAAATCAAGGGTCGCATAATATGTTGCCCGGCCGGTTTGAGGAACTGATGAAGTATTATCCTTATTACAATACTACTGCTGCTATGAGATCAAAATGTATCAAGTTTGAGAATGGGTTGCATACCAAGATTAAATAGGGTATCGATTATCAGATAATCAGACACTTTCTTGAGTTGGTAAAAAGGTTTAGAATTTGTGATGAGGGTAACAAGGCTCGGGTTGCTCACTACAAGACCCTGAGTGATAAGAGAGGTAGGCAGAGGCACGAAGTATGCCTTACAGTGCCCTAACTGACAAAGGGAAGTAGAAGGATGTGGTTGGCAAGAAGCCAAGTAGGGGAGGAATTCCTCCCAAGCCTATCAAGTGTTTCAAATGTGGTGATATGGGTCACCGTTCCAATGAATGTCAGAATGATGTGAAGAAATGTTTCAAGTATGGGAGACCAAGTCATGTTGTGGCAGGTTGTAGGACCAATATACCTATTTGTTATAACTATGGTGAACTAGGTCACACCAGCACCCACTGTCATAAGCCAAATAAGTCGCAGATTGGTGGGAAGCTATTTGCATTGGTGGGAGTTCAAGCTATAAGTGATGATCATTTGGTCAGAAGTATTTTTTATATCCATAATACTCCTTTGATTGTTATCATTGATACGGGT
Source organism: Lathyrus aphaca (assembly GCA_963966055.1). Lineage (NCBI taxonomy): Eukaryota > Viridiplantae > Streptophyta > Magnoliopsida > Fabales > Fabaceae > Lathyrus > Lathyrus aphaca. Next base: position 579,381,759 of record OZ014520.1, on the reverse strand, counting down.
GTGACCCACTCATTTATTTTTGTTGATTGTGTGAAGAAACTATGCCGCATGTCATATACTATGAGTTGAGGGATGGTGATTGATACTTCATATATCAGGTCAATAACTACATCCTTATTGTGCTTGAATTTTCCTTTGTCGATCTTTGGTAAAGACTTCATAGTGGATTTGATTTACTTACCACTCATTGATCTGGATATTATTTTAGGAATAAACTAGCTAGAGAGCAATTATGTCTATATTAACTACTATAGGAAAACATTATTGTTTCTTACTCTAGAGGAAAAGTAGTTGGCTAATTTTATATCTACTAAGAAATTGAGGACTTTGTTAAAAGATGAAGCTAAAATGTCAGCGGTGTTTGCCTCATTGTCAGTTGAATGCAATGCATCAATTAATGAGTTACCAGTGGTGAGAGAGTTCTCAAGTTTCCGAATGATATTTCAGAGTTACCTCTGAATAGAGAAGTAGAATTTGCAATTGATCTTATCCCTAGTACCAAACATATATCTATGGCACCATACATGATGTCAGCATCAGTGTTGGCGGAATTGAAATCTCAATTAGGAGAGCTACTTGTTAAAAAGTTTACTATACCCAACGTGTCGTCGTGGGAAGCTCCAATGTTGGTTAAAAAGAAGGACGGTAGCATGCAGTTGTGCATTGATTATCGTCAGCTGAATAAGGTGACGATCAAGAATAAATATCTACTTCCAAGTATTGACGATCTTATGGATCAACTTGTGGGAGCTCAAGTTTTTCAGTAGGATTGATTTAAGATTGGGTTATCATCATATTCGAGTGAAAGACAGTGATATTCAGAAGACGACTTTCAGGACTCAGTACAAACATTACGAATATGCCGTGATGCCTTTCGGAGTGTCCAATGCGCCAGACGTATTCATGGAATACATGTATCGTATATTCCATGCCTACCCAGGCCAGTTTGTTGTAGTCTTTATTGATGACATTCTGATTTATTCCAAGACAAAAGAAGATCATGTAGAACATCTGAGAGTTATGTTACAAGTGTTAAAAGATAACAAATTATTTACGAAGCTTTCGAAATGTGAATTCTACCTGCAAGCACTGAATTTAATAATATATTTTTTGTTTGTTTGTTTAAAAGTCCGCTCAATACAAATTTATTGTGTTTGTTTAATTATATATAACAAGATTTTATGATGCAATTTCTTACTAAAAACAACAACTTTTGTAGGTTGAATTAAAACAAACTTTTTATACAAATTAAAATAACAAAATAATTGTAGAAATTAAAATCATATTTTAATCTTTCAAATATATTTTATCAAGTGTTTGCTTTATATTATGACGAGTTTTGCAAAATAAAATAAATCACTATAATATTTGTAAAAACTATATTTATAGCTATAATTAATCCATAAAAAATTATTTTAAAAATTTGTGATTTATAAATATCAATAATTTATTTATATTAATACATAAATATAATTAAAGTTTAATTGCAATTTCGTCTCATTTTAGTGTCATTTTTATAGCATGGTAAGTAAAGTGTCTCATAGCAATGTACACTCCTCCCTCCATCTCTTATTATAAAACTTTTTGACATAAAGTTGCAATGAGATATTTGAGTTTGCAGGAAAAAGGTAATGAAAAAAGAAAAAGTAGTGACCACCAATAAATGTGGAAAAAGCAAAGCATAACACCTGATAAGATAAGGACTCAACTATTGGAGCTGCCTATCATAAGCAGGACCATGGTTCTATAAAGACCAGCCAGGCAGGCAGGGTAAATTCATAATCATGTCCCCCAATTTTATATAAAAAAATAAAAAATATTTTTCATCGTATAAATACCGTATAAATACGATGAAGAGTATTTAGTAAGTATAAAGAGTCACGGGAAGTGTAGTAAAGAAGGGAAAAAGAGAGTGAATACTACAAAACAGGGTCATTATTATGACATTTCGTTTTCAATATGTCTAGAAATTTACACTGTCTTATTGTCTGTTTGACTAACCAAAAGCGAACAGTTTGTCCAATAAAACATTATTGTTCATTTACCGTAACATGTAATTACCAGTGCTTCAAGTAATCACGTGAAAAATGAAACTTTTTATTGGTTGAACGTTCAGTCTAGTTTTTAACACACTTATCAAGTTATCATATCCACCATTCGCCACTTATCTTCATTTTCATCGTTTTTGGATAACAGATCTTTTCGGTTGACTTGACTTCCTATTACATGTTCACAGGCCATCCTCTGTTCTTGGGCTATTGCTTCCTACACCTGACATATCTTACTACACCTCAATATAGAAATAATACAAAATGTCATAAATAAATATGTTAAGATTGTCATTGTTTTCAAATATGCAAGACAAATTATTCATTTCAAAATGCTCTCTAATTTGTCTCATAATAAGTGTCATATCTTAAGACATAAAATTAAAAAAATATTTTTATTAAGACAATCGAAAAGTAATTTTCATATATCAAATTAAATTATTTTACCATAAATAATTCATTCCAATCTATAATATTTTTAAATATAAACAATAATTATCTATATAATTCATTCCAATCTATAATATTTTTAAATATAAACAATAATTATCTATAATTACTATATTGAATATCATTATTCTAAATATATTTCTATTTCTTTTTTCGTAATTCTATGTTTTTAAAAGTTTTCAATGTAAAAAATATGAATAAAATTAAAAATAAGGTAAGATTTATATGCATTTAGATTTTTTTTTAAAGGGTGATTTTTTTAAAAGTTATATATATATATATATATATATATATATATATATATATATATATATATATATATATATATATATATATATATATATATATATATATATATATATATATATATATATATATATATATATATATATATTGTTCCGGACTGGGCCTTTAGGCTACGGCCCAATAGGCCGAGCAGAAGCCCATATACTCGAGCAGACACGCCTGGCGGACGGATAGGGGCGCTTAACGGTCGGGCAAGCATCCCATACGTCGGGCATGCAGAGCAGACAAGGAACACGTCTGTCAGTCCACTTGCCACGTCACCCAACTGTTTCCCCTTTATCTCCTGAAAGATAGGGGCAGTTGAACCAAGGACCAGACCATTCAACTAGGTCTTCACGCTCCTCACGCGTTCCTTGGCAGTTCTTCCTTGGGCCTAGCTGGTCCAGCCTAAGGAAGAACCTCGGCCCAGCGCTGGGGGCTCTCTATAAATACCTTTTTTCACTAAAGGGTCAGGTATGCTGATTCACTCTATTAACTCACCTGTTTTACTGTACCTCTATTGACTTTGGCATCAGAGTGCCTTGCAGATACACCCATTTTCTTCTCCATTCACTTGTTGTTCCCCCTCCAATTGCTGGAAGGTCCTCCTAATCAGGTAAGATCAGTGGCGCCGTCTGTGGGAAACTAGCTTCCCCTTCTTCCATAACAGAGGATCAAAGCTCAAATACTCCATCCTTTCAGCATGTCCGGAGAACAGCTCAACGACTGTAACCGTCCCCTCGTCGACTACACGATGGAGGACAATTTGAACTACCACGAGTCTAACGCCCAGCCACCCCGTCTCCTGAACCCGAGAACAATGGGAACCAACCTCAGATTCAAGACCAGAAGATCAGCACATTCCAACCCATCCCCGTGCCCGTCGAAGGGGATGCCACCATGATTGCTATGGTGAACGCCCTTAACCAGGTCAGCTTCATGCTCTACCAGCAGCTCGAAAGAATCATGGCCCTAGAGGCTGACCAGCGGGAGGGCCGACCTCAGCAGGAAAGAAGGGCGTAACAACGTCCAGAAGCGACGAAGAAACGGGGACACCGCTCCCTAGAACCCAACAAGAGCAGGTCACGAGCCCGCTGGGACCCCGACCGATCAGGGACCTCGCCAAGGCGCAACCGGAACCCTGATAATAACGAGCTCTCCCCACCGAGGAGCGACGAGGAAGACCCGCATTGCCCCCTCTCACGGGCGATAATGGAGGCACCACTCCCCAAAGGCATGGAGAAACCCCCAAACTTGGCCATCTACGACGGTACCACCGACCCCGACGATCACGTCGACAACGTCAACGCGATGCTCGATTACTGCAACGACATCACCGGGCACCTCAAGTGCAGGCTGTTCTCGACAACCCTCAGGAAAGGAGCCATGGCCTGGTACAAAAGCTTAGCCCCGAAATCCATCACATCCTGGAGAGTCATGAGATCCATGTTCACGAGGCATTTTACAGCCTCCCGACGCCATCCCAAGACCGAGGCGTCCCTCGAAGCCATAGTGCAAAGGAAAAATGAGACACTGCGCTCATATATCGAGCGATTCAACCAAGAGGCTGTCGAGGTGGACACCACGGAACATATGAAGAAATATCTCCTCGAGAGAGGACTCTTTCCCGGAAGCGAGCTTAGCAGGGCAGTCAGGATAAAGCCTCCCCGCACTCTGAATGACCTCCTGCATAAAGCACAGGCTTACATTAGATACGAGGAAAAACATGTCGCCCACAACGCTCGCAGTAGTCGTAACGCCGGGGAAACTGACCATCCCAAGTGCGAGGACCCGAACATTCCCCGCCGCAATGGGGACAGGCGAAGGGAAGAGAAACCCCGCAAGCCTCGTGAAGGAAGAGGGCCTGCGGGCCGATACAGCGAGTACACATTGCTGACAGCTCGCCGCGAGCGCATCCTCGCAGAGTGTATAAACTCTGATTTCAAGCAGGGCAATGTGAGGTTCCCAAAACCTTCTGCACCCAAGCCTCATACTGACAAATCCAAGTACTGCAGGTTCCACATAAGCCATAGGCACGTGACTGAAGACTGTGTCCACTTGAAAGACACAATAGAAATTTTGATCCAAGAGGGACATCTCAAACTATACACCAGGAAGAACGAAGCCTTCAAACACGAAGATCAAGAAAAGAAGAGACCCCGCGAGGACACTCCCCCCGACGACTCTTCTTATCAAGTGGCCCTATGCGTATCACGACCAGAAGACTTCATCTTCCCCGATTCGCCACCAGAAGGGTGGATCACTGCTCTCAGCCCCTGGGAAGACTTTCCAACCGCCCTTGTCATATCGGGTGGAGGGATGAAAGGCGAAAGCGCTGCCCTTTCGGTAAAACGCAAGTTCGACGAACTCCTACTGACTGCACCCGAGCAAAGGTCAACATTGACAAAATACCGAGGCAAGTCCAATCCAATATCCTTTTTTCTAGAAAAGCTTCCGAGCGGTTCCCCCAACTCGAGCATCCCGCTGCTGATCAGAGCCAAGATGGCTCACTTCGACGTCCGACGCATCCTGGTCGACCAAGGCAGTTCGGTGGACATCATGTACGTCCACCTTTTCAAAACCTTAAAGTTGGACAAAACCAACCTATCTCCCTACGTCGGATCCGACCTCCAAGGGTTCAACGGGGCCACAACAAAGCCGTGGGGTTACGTCGAGCTCCTCGTCACCTTCTGAGAGCAAGAGACGACCAGAGAAATCAAGATCCAGTTCCTGGTCATAGAATGCCCCTCTCTCTACAACTGCATCCTCGGTCGCCCGACTCTAGCTGAGCTGACAGCGGTTCCATCTACCGTCCACCTGAAGATGAAATATTACACCAAACTAGGCCGCGTAGTCACAATCCACGGCGACATCGAAGCCGCCCGAAGGTGTTACGATGCCGCAGTAAAGGGACATGCCACAATCAACACAAAGAATAACAAAAAACCCAGGGTCGAGGAGCCTCCCCCAAGGGAATCAACGCCATAGACCTCGTTTGCCGCATCAGCGAGGACGAAGTTGAAGAACAGAGACCCGTCGAGGGACAAGCTCCCACTCATCCGTTCCGCCCAGTCCCAGTCGGAGAGTTCGAATTTGTCCCACTGGGCGATGACCCCGACAGGGCGGTGAAGTTAGGCATGGGGCTGCCCGAGGAAACGACGAAGCGGCTCGCGATATGCCTCAGGGAGAACACTGACCTCTTCGCATGGAACGCCGCAGAGATGCCCGACCTAGACCCTGAGGTCGCATGTCACCAATTAGCTTTAGACCGGGCGATCAAGCCTGTAGCACAACGTAGGCGCAAGCAGTCCCCCGAGAAAGCGGAGGCTGCCGAGCGAGCTGTAAAAGACCTCCTAGAGGCAAATTTTATTTCCGAAGCCCAGTACACAACCTGGCTTTCTAATGTAGTCCTCGTTAAGAAAAATAATGGAAAATTGCGCATGTGTGTTGATTATACCGATCTTAATAGGGCTTGTCCCAAATATGTTTTTCCTCTCCCTAACATAGATAAACTTGTCGACAATTCTGCATGTTTCAAACTCTTATCCTTCATGGACGCATACAGCGGATACAATCAAATCCCTATGTCGGACATGGACAAGAGACACACGGCATTCATGACCTCGACCAAAAATTACTATTACAACGTAATGCCCTTCGGGCTAAAGAATGTCGGGGCCACATACCAGCGCATGATGAACAAAGTCTTCCGAGGAGAAATCGGGGATATGCTCGAGGTATACATGGACGACATGATCGTCAAATCACACGAGGAGACTGACCACGCTCGACACCTCTGCAAGGTCTTCGAGCAGGCGAGACAGTGCGAAATGAGGTTTAACCCTGAGAAATGCACGTTCGGCGTCCGAACCCCTTGCCATGATGTAATTGTGTCACTTATCGGGCGTATTGTATAAATGTTTGTATGTCTCTATTCACTATGTGATTCCCCCAAGATGGCCCTCTTGGAAAGGTTTGGACAAAGCATCAAGGAATGTGTCAGATCCAGTCTAATATCCATCGGTCCGAGATTCTTTGGTACCCATAGAGGATGTTTATGTACTATGTCCCCGCATGATGTTAAATTTGATCTTGATGTATCTCGACGTTATTAACTATGAAATCATCATATCTTCAACTCTGCCACGATGAATACTACATTAGCATCCGGAAGTACCAATAGTGTTAGACCGGGTTATGGATTGTAAGCCTTTGACATGATCTTCATGGAATTTGCCTTCGGGTTCTAATGTATATCTTGATATCAAAACTCCAAAATAGGATTAAAAAAACCACGATTGTTGTCAAATGACAACAAAAGAATACCACTATGTGAAAACTATTACAACACATAATCTATACATTCACCCCCCTCCACGACCCCCAATATGTCGACACTCCCCTAGATAGTATTAAACTATATTTCACAACACTCTAACACAATAGTATAAGATAAAATATTAAAAAAAGTCAAATACAAGCTTAAAGTGCTTTTGAATAGTACATTTTTTAATGAAGAACTTGAATCCATTATATAACTTTTGACTCCTTATTTCTTTAACATGCATATTTTCAACTAACTCTAACAATCTCCACCTTGATTGAAAATAATAGGCATAATATCCTTTTTAGTCCTTTATCTTAACCTCAAGGTTCATTTTGATCTCTTAACTTTGAAAAGGTCCATATTGGTCTCATTAACTCTCCAAAACGTTCCGTATTAGTCATTTTTGTCTTATTAGTGACAAATTTAGAGACTGATTTTTGAGTTTTTTCGTCGCTAATAAGACAAAACAAACTAATATGGAACATTTTGAAGAGTTAAGGTACCAATATGGACCTTTTTAAAGTTAAGGGATCAAAATGAACCCTGAGGTTAAGATAAGGGACTAAAAAGGGTATTAAGCCAAAATAATACATCAACTTTGACTGTCTTTATCAACAATCATAGTTCAAAACAACTATCATACTCCACCATAAAATAGTACAATCATTTGAAGCAATACAAATCCAAGAATTTTTAAATTGTCTTCACCGACCATCATATTTCACTCGAAGGTAAACAACTCTTAGAATTTCACAATTTCATCACTGATAAAAATATTTCAAAATAATTTCATATGTAAGGCTAAAAGTTTATGGTGTAACTTTCATGTGTTAGATCTTGTCATAAGATGTGGGGGGGGGGGGGGGGGGGGGGCTCACACTTTTTATGGGAGATAATGTTGAGTTCAAATGTGAGTTGTTAATTCACACATCACCCTATGAAGGAGTGAAATATTGGATTTATAAGAAAGATGTTCCATATACTTGAAACTTTATGATTTTAGGTTTAGATGTGACATCTCACTCTCTTGTCCTCTTTGAGCATTGGTCACATTGTTGCTATCATGTTTCTCAGTTTCCCCAACATAAATTAGACACAATAGTATCGGAAAAATCCAGAAATCAAAATCAAAATTTGCAAAAAAAATAAAACTCATTAAATAAAAACCAATCGGACCAGGAACCGGAGTGGTAACCAGTCTGGTTCAATTGTTAGATTGAGTATGTAATTGAACCGATGAGAATCAGTAAAAATCGGTGTAAACTAGTAAAAATCGAAAAACCGACAGTTTAACTGTATTTTTAAAATTAAAACGAGGCCGTTTTTTTTCTTCATTATTTATAAAAAAAAAGAAAGAGAAAATTGTTATTCTTTCCTTTAAAAGTTGGTGACAACAATGTTCAATATAGTAAATAGATATTGCACTATTATATCATTGATATTGTAGAATTTAAATATACTATATTTTCTCTCCTATGTGATTGATATATGTATTTGATAGACAACAAACATAACTTTATATTTGAGATTGATTATTTAATTTAATTTTTAAATCAATTACTTGACTCAAATTTCTCATTAACTCAAATTTGAATTTAAATTATAAACTTATAAAATTGTGATATTTTTAAATTTGTTTATTCAACCAAATTATTCTATCTTATCTGATTCAATCATATGATTCGATCAATTATTCAGTGGTTCAACCAATGAACGAGTGATCTAATACCCTCATTGATACCCGTTCGATTTTTAAAATATTGTTTGAATGAATCTCTTGCACCGAATCCCTTCGTCTTTGATATGATCCCTTTTGCAACTTTAACTTCAATCGCTTCCTAGTAGTGATGCTGAGCTTCTTTGTAATGTTGTTGAAGTTTATGGTGATGATGAAGGCATTAGAATCTCAATTTGAGATTTTAGGGCCCTTTCACTTTTTATTTTGTAAAAAGTTGTTTGATAAAATAAAATTTAAATTTAATAAATGAATGCCAATAAATAATCAGAATACTTTAAAAACTACTTTGTTTAATGTTTTATTTCATCAAAATAATTAATAAGTTAATTAGACTTATAGTGCATTACAAAAATAATTACTTTGTTTTATTTCATCAAAATTTTGATTTGTAAATTCACTAAATAAATAATATATTTAAATTATACATAAATCAGATACACAAATTATTTAATAAATTTTAAAAAATAAAACTTATTTATAGTAAAAAATGGAGAGAATAATTAGCAAAATTTTATTAAAATGATAATTATAAATAATTTAATTATATATAAATATTCAGACAAATATTTTAACGATATAGTTTTTTTTTGTCATATAACTTAACGGTTGAAATTCATCTTTTAAAAATAAATAAATAAATTAAAACTATTTCTTCTTTGAGTTTTATCATAGTCTCTTCAAAATGTTTATTTTTATTTTATTATACAACTTTTAATAATATTATTATTTTGAAATAGGGGTGTCAAACTAGTTACTAGTTGGTATGTGTGTTTATCTTTTGCTCATTAAATTAAATCCTATGGATTGTAGAATAGGTGACCACAAGAGTCATGGGAAGCAGCAAACTAAGAAAAAATAGGATAAGATGCAATGAATACAAAACATTTCATTTTCAACCTTGAAATTTTCCCATTTTTATTTTCGAGTAAAAAGAAAATCGTAAGTAAAAAGAACACAGTTTATCTAAAACTGTTGAATTTTATTTTAGAATTTAATTAATATATATATTTAATTTTTTTTACACTATCACTTAATCATAACCATAACCATTGATTTATTTAAAAAAATTGACTTTTATTGTAACCATATACAAAAGGATGTTTGTAATATATTGACAATACTTTTGTTTTTGCACAAACAGTATATATTAATCAATCTCTTGATTTTATGATAAATATTATTGATATAAATAAATAAATAAATAAAATTAAGGTCATTTTTACTTTTTAAAGTGAAAGTAAGTTTTTTTTTCCTTTCAATTTCGTCATCTTCCAAAATATTACAAAATATTATTTTACTATACGATTATAAATGGACGAAAATTATCGATAAATAATAGAGTTAGTTTGATTTTTTTAACTAAATATATTTTTAATATGTGTAATAATTTTAATTGATTAATTACTATACACTTATCAATTCATCACCATTATTCATTTATATTATTTTATAAATTTTAAAAATAAAAGTCAAATTTCAATTAAATCCTAATTTTAACGATTATAATTTGTTAATAGTATAAATTTTTTACCCTACATTTCAATTAAATCCTAATTTTAGACAACATCCATTTTAAGAGGTAGGTTGTATAATAACTTGAGTATAAATTTGGCATCCCCACTTCCCTATATTTTTATTAATTAATTCTGCACATTATTATAGTTCTATTCTTAAAAAAAAATTGGAATATTTTGATTTTTTAACAAATTCTTTAAATTTCTGCATATTTCGAAAACATTACTGGATATTTTCGTATGACTAGTAAGTTTGTGTTTTTATCTAATTTTTAGTTTTTTCTGGATTTTTCTAAAAGTGCAGTAAAAATGTATATATTTTTTAACAAATTCTATAAATTTCTGAATTTTTACCAAATGTATGAAACTATTCGGAAGAAATGTAATGTTTTTTCTGTATTTTTTTAAAAGTGCAGTAGAAATATATATATATATATATATATATATATATATATATATATATATATATATATATATATATATATATATATATATATATATATATATATATATATATATATATATATATATATATATATTTCGAATTTTTTGAAAAATGGTGTAAAACTTCATAAATGTTTCCGAACTTTCCAAAAATGCAATCCACATTAAAAAAATCCAGAAAAAATTCATATGTTCAACCGAATTTTTTGGAAAATTCAAAAAAAAAAATAATATTTTTTCTGGATATTCCAAACACGCGGTAACTTCATAAGTTCCAGATTTTTTGTATATTCGATAATCATAAAAAAATTGTTTTTTTCTTTTTTACAGTGAAGACCAGAGACAGAGATTGTACGATTGTTGGTCGACAACATTATAAAGTTGCTTTTGCGAGGGCTCGGGAGAGGGGAGATGACATCGAGGACTCGCATCTCCGGGCGTGGATACTGGCACCGACCAATTCTCATAGGAGGCGATTGGTCGATCAGGCTCGATTTCATGCACATCCGACATATAATATCTAGATTTGCTTCTGGATGGCCAGGTGATGAGGATTAGTCAAGTGATGTTCAAGCATCGGTTGGGGATGAAGTGCAGATGGTGGTAGATATTGATATGCCTCATCTGACAGAAACAAAAGTACCCCATACTTCTGAGGTAGAAAGCTTATAAAAAATCTTCTAATGAGGCGCCTATTATTGATGATATGGAAGTTACTTCTCCTATTGAGACATATCTCATTGCTCATCATGAAACAACTTCTGCTTTGACAGATCCGTCTATACCCACAGATGAAGGGTTTCCTGGTGGGCCCAATGACTGTTCCATTCTCACAAGATATGCAAATCATGTGTCATTCAAATTATGGCAAGGAAAGGTATGTATATTATATGTCAATGGTGTGACTTTATTTATTAATGATACTTTTAAATTAGCTGATGCTTTTAATTTTGTTTGTTACAACACCCTATTCCACTTAAGGTGTCCACCCATGGGTTGAATCTAAAGAAGTTCTCTGATGTCGAGATGCCACCGCAGTTGAAAGCAAAAGTTGAGGAGTGTGGTCTCTTTCCATCGGTGAATTGTTCGCATACCATGCTCGACGATCATCTATTGACAGCCTTTGTTGAGCGATGACACAAGTAGACATTTTCCTTCCATATTCCATATGATGAGACGACGATTTCTTTGGATGATGTCTCCTTGTTTTTCCATACTATGTTGGCAGATAGTTTCTTCATCACACCTATTATTAGTCAGGAGACCGCACATATGACATTTGTATAATAATTAGGGGTTACTAATCTGCATGTGATATATGAGTAAGTTTATGAGGGGTGCTCACTTTCTCCAATCCTGGCTCTACGATCAATATAAAGAGCTAGTGTGTCAGGGTATGTATGAGGCAATTGTTCGAGCTGCGGTATAACAGTCATAAGCAAAAGATTTGGAAGAGTCCAAAGATGTCCTCCGCCTTCACTCTATCAGGTATTTCCGAGAAAAAGACAGAAACAATCTTTACATCATCCTCGTGACCTCGCCCTCTGCCCTTCGTAAAAATATCTCATTTCTGAACGATATTCCTAAAATACTTCTTCCTAGCTTGGTTCCAATCCATTTATAAAACAAGTAAAGAGATGAACACAAAGAATCACTCTTCATACTATTGCAGGAATATAAGATAGCCCAGAACATTGCACAAGAGCGTTGCCCATATTCTACAATAACTATCTAAAAGTTAGAGATGGAAGAGAGTTTCTCTCTCTAATGTGTTTCTTCTTTCTTTTATATATATATATATATATATATATATATATATATATATATATATATATATATATATATATATATATATATATATATATATATATATATATATATATATATATATATATATATATATATATATATATATATATATATATATATATATACTGCTTTACCAAATCATTGACACCGATATTATTCATTGATTATGTTATATATTTATTTTTTCTAAATTAAAATATTATTGTATAAATTAATCATTATATGAAAATTATAATATCAATAATCAAGATTTTGGTACCAACCGATAGTAAAGTTTTTATTTAGGACTTTGATATTGTCATTTTCATAGTGCTATAACTTTTATGAAATAAAAATGACGTATCCGAATTCATAATACCGCGTTTTTTATTTGAATTGTTCTCTTCTCTTTTTAATGTTTGAAACTGAAATCTCAAAAAATCATTGTTTGGCATGCTTATGCTTATAAGATTGTTGGAAAAAACTAATTTAAATCGAATGGATCGAGACTAGATTATGAACAAAATTATTTTTCTTATAAATATTTCAAAGACTTTCAAATATTTTAGAGTTGGATCGCAGAAATATCCATGATAATTCAGTCTATACTCGAGTTTGCACAAGACTGACGAAAACTCAAAGGTAGGAAAGATAAAATATGAAATTTTGTGTAAAGAGGATAGACTTTCCTAATATGTTCTTTTTTTTCTTTCTCAATTTGGAATGCTCAATTTATAGGGCAAACTAGTATTATTTCATAAGGTTGCGACCCTTGATAAATCACACACTTTCAATAATATTTTTGTTAAATGCTACATTGTTTCGCCTACAACATTTTTCAAACGTTGCAATATTTCGCCTACAACATCACTTTTATTAAGTGTCGCACTATTTTGCCTACAATAACAATTTTCAAAGATTGTACTATTTTGCATTCTTCAACACTTCACGAAGGGTTGTCTATTTTCAAATTCAAACCTACTATAACACTTCAAATGTGTTGTCTATTTCTCAATTTAAACCTTGCCTATCTCAATTCAAAAATTAATTTTCATTAAAATATTTCATGTCATTTTAGAACACACTCAAGATTATTAATGGTTAATAATTTAAAATAGAGATTAATTGATATGTACTAATAGTGTTTATCACCATTATCTATTTGTTATACTTTATAAGTTTTTAAAATAAAAGTCAAACTTATTATAACATCCAACGATTATGATTCACTGACAGTGTAAAACTAATACATATTAATCAAATCCTTTAAAATAATCATTTACTATAGAATGGGGAGAAAGAATGTGTCGTATAGATCAATCGTACCGACTAAGACTACTTATTAAGTTGGTATCCATTCAGTTTGAAAATAACAATTGAATTTTTTTTAAAACAATTTATTTTATAAAATATTTTACATTTTAAAATTTGTGACGATCCCTCATGTATGAATCTTTGTTGGTCATGATAGATCAACAATATAAGAAACATATTATTTAAATATAGACATGTCGATGTCATCAATTTTAAGTAATGAGAAAAAAATCAAAATGGTTTGACTTTGAAATAAAGGGACGAGATCCATGAATGAGATAAAATTGATAGAAAAGACTATAATTAAAGTTAGAAAGAACTCTACAAAGATTCAGTGTTTAGGGAAAATGGGAGCAAATACCAAAGAACTCCACCAGATATACCAAATTTATAAATTTCTTAACAAAGCACCATTTCAAAAAATGAAAAAACAAACTTCTCTGCATCCTTTGCAACAAAGCAACTTTGTACAAACAAAATTTCAATCCGTCGTCTTTTTTGATGTGAAAGGTTAGAAAGGAAAAGAATAGGGGCATGGAAGATGAATTCCAAATGAAGGCCAACAAGAAGCTTCATGAGCACTCAAAAAATACCAACTTCACCATAAATCAGGCCCTAAAATCCAAGACCACATGAGACATCTTTGGTTTTATTTTCATGGTTTAGAACTCTGTATCACATAATTTGATCATCAAATTGGAAACCATTCTTCGAGCAAAAGGGATATAACTTAGGCTATACCTGTAACAACTTCCAACTATTAATGATCGACGTAATCATACAAATATGTGATTACCATATCACATGTCAGAAATTTAAGTCGGGAAACAAGAATTTTGAAGGCAAAATTACCAAATAAGTGCGCCAATCTCAACGATGATTGCAAGTAACGTCAACACCTTGCTATGGATCTACAAAACATGAAAAATGGTGTTTGGTTCCTCCAAAAGTCAGTAGAGTGTAAAACAAATAAGAAAAATCAAGAGTTGACATGACATGCTCGTGATTTTGTATGCATGTTTATCTATTACACCAACCAATGATTATGGTAAGAGTCTCGCAACGAATGAGATATGGCATAAAGATATGTGTTTATAAGTGGGGACATTTCTCTTCTTACAAGCTGATTTTGTAAAGCTGCGTTAAGCCCAACCACAATTCTAAGAGATTTATCTATCAAAAGTTGACGTTTTATTGACACTCTAAAGTAAGTTGTTCACTTATAAGAAAGATAAGACAAAGCCTATCATCAAATGGGGAAAACAGAAAATTTTCTTAGTATACCATAGAAATATAACTTAATATAATATGTTTATGGAGATCAAAGGAGAAGGGTTTACCAAGAGAGCACAAATAAGTGCTATAACCACACATCCAAGGTAGATGGAAGTTGCAAAAAAACGAACAGGGTCAAACATCATTTCCATTTGTTGTGCCGGTCCAAGAAGAAAGGCTGTACTGCCCGATATACAAAACAAAGTTGGACGGTCTATTAATTAATTGAACTAAATACAGGAATTTAGAAGCATAAAAATGAACCGATTTTCAGTAATAGCATATTCCCAATTCACTCGATGATAAGTCATATTAGAAATAAACTAGGAGAGCAGAAAAACACATCCTACCTAGATATTAGAAGAAAAAAGGCAAATGAAAACAGCATCCAGTCCTATCGATAAAGACATTAGAAAAACAGGAAAAAGCTCCAATATTGAAAAGGACAAAGGAGGCCGAAGAAAAGCTTTACAGGGCTTCACTTCTCTTCATTTATTTTGTCAGGGTATGGCGAATGGTTGTATGCATGAAAATAATCAGAACTAGTTTGTGAATAGAAGTCAATTTGGACTAGCTAATGTTATCCTCAACTAAAACATTATCTTCTTTGCATATAGCTTGACAAAGTTATTTCTAAAACAATCATGCGTCAATAAGGGGAAAACTATGCTACCTTCCAACTGCTAATAGATTGCCAAAGGTGAACAATATGGCAAATTTGATGGGTTTGGCAAAAACAACCATAGACTGCAAAATAGAAAGAAAACAGTTAAAGAAAGTATTTGCAAGTTATCAACTCACTCAATTTGGTTGATGTTGCTAAACTTTCACATTAACAGAGGGAAGCATAGAATATTTTTCACATCAGGTACCATAAGTTACGCAAGATATAACATTCAACATCTTTTTGGACCGCTATTACATTTGTGAGCCAAGATACCACGGTTTCTGGGAGAAAAATATCCGGAAAAGCTTCAAAGAAAAGGTAAGTTACTTGAAAAGAGTGAAAATACTTCCTGATAGCATTAGACAAAGACTTCTTTTAATAGTCTTACTTCGACATAGTTACCAAAATCACGCGGGATTTTATAGATAATGGTTGTACAAGTAAACTTCAAAGTATTACGGCTTTTTAACCAAAACCAGGCTAGAAAGTCATTAAAATCAACACATCTAATCATTTATTTAAGAACCGCACATAGCTCAAATAAAACATTTATTACGACAGAGAGTATCAAGCTGTATTGAAACCAATACTAGCATACCAGTGATAGTTTCAAATTTCTCTTGTCTTCTTTCTCATCAGTGCAAATCTTTTGTTATGGTAGGAGTGTTATTTAATTGGGCTTACATGCATTCCGATGATTTCAAGTAAGAAAGTCTCTGCCTCTGTTATTTTATCCACCAAATTGCCATGGTCCAATTATTATTGGAAAATACTAACAAATTCAAATTAAGGATTTAAAAATGTGAAGTACCAAAGAAAAATCAAGCTTTTTAAAATTCCCAGTATATGAAATGTTGTGTTTTATGATTTTCTCCAAAAGCAAGTCCTCGGAAAAAAAAAATCTGATTAAGGTCCAACCCCTATAAAGATTCTCGCAAGAAAGTAACTGTCAATATATAGAAAAAAAGTAACTGTTATTATATAGTAAAAAAAAAGCTCGATACGAAATTGAAGTTATTTCTATACTTTCCAGGTAGTGGGACAATTGCCTATTGGCGATGAAATGTCAGAATAAATCTTATTGTAGGTATTCACAATTCACTCTCTGGATGAAGTACAGTATGTAGAGAAACACCGTTCAATTTCAATACCACCAGAGTTTCTCTAATATCAAAGGCCTTAGTATGTAGGAGAATGATTTCTATTCCATTCAAATAAGTCTCTGCACCTAAGCTAACTACTTGATTACTTAATATACTTGATTGATCATATCATATGGGATTCAGGTACACCATGAAATTCGAACAAGCCAAACTCTAAATATATGAAGATAAATAAATCACATACATAATATAAAATACAAATAAAAAGAGGACACACATTTCTCTTACCAGTAACATTAAAACGAGACCAGCAATCGAACAAGCAGCAAATGCATAAAGTCTCTGTTTAATCAACAGTCAAAAGTGATATAACTTAGAACTGAATAGACTACAGTGAAATCCCAAACAGCTAGATCTTATGTAAAAAAATTTGACAGCACCTGTGTTGTAGAGAGGCTACTTGATTCCCCACCCAACAAGCTCTCCTCTTGTTCTTCATTATCTCCTGATAAAGACTCGCCGAATTTTTTCCACATTATTAGTATGAAGAGTGTATCTAACTATCTCTCACCAGTGCCACTATAGAATTCAGAGAGAATAAAACCATCAACCCTAATGAGGTGACAGGTGAAAATTCAAAATAAATAAATCCAAACATACATATTGTACATTTTTACAATACACCTTTATCTAACAAGCAAGAAGAAATACTATGCATATGTTTGGAACAGCATTTGCAAATATAAAATCAAATTCCGAGGCTCTTTTAACGTGGAAAATAGAGCTTGTGCATTAACCTGACTTTTTAACGCAATTTTGTCTAACTTGATGATTTACTAAACATGCACTATGAGTAGAGAAATTAATGCCGGCCTTTGAATTGCCATACGCAATTTGAGAAGGGATGCCTTCCGTGGCGGCACCATAGGCCACTCTGGTGTCTTTATATGACCGATTTTTAGCATTCAGCCATGGACTGATAATACTTAGTACTACTCTAGTTCTATTTATAAGAGAAAGTTTACTTTTTAGATTCGTTGAATAATTGTTGAATAATTATTATACTGATTAGATACATTGATTATTCATTGAATCAAATCAGTTAGCTTTCTATTATAAATAGAACCGGAAGGATTTCAAGTCCTCAATTAAACTAAAATACCACTAATTTTTTCCTCTAAAATTTCAACAATCCAAAAACTCATAATCTAGGAAACTAAATTGTGTTTTCAATTTTCTCAGCATTTATTTACAGATTTCAAAATGAATAAATCATATCATATGTGAATATGAATATCAATCCGAACAAATCTAGAACCCGTTTAGGGTATATGTATTCGTGCTTTGATCAAAAATAGGAAAAATAAATTAAAAAGTTAAAAGTGGTAAATTGAATATTTGTAATGAATCAGAAATAGAACTAATTGGAGAGAATCTTACAGAAAATGACCTTGAGAAGATTGCTTTGATAGTGTGAAATTCAACGGAGTGGTGAAAGAAATGAGGAATCGAATCTAGAGCATTCTGAATCAATCAGTGGAGAACTGACAACAAAAGTTTGTAAGAAAGTTGATGGAGAGGTGTGAATAGTAATTGGTCGAAAGTTGATGTGTGCTCGTCCGGTCCAATATAAACCCAAAAGTGGAAAACCGAGATAGAGAAGAAAAAACACCGTTTTTTTTTTTTTTTTTTTAAATTTGAGAGTTTTTTATCTCATTCATTGTATCTCTCTTGTTTGAAAATATAATTCATTAAGTCGTATTTGATTTGATTTTGTTTTAAATCTAAATTTGATTTAGTTCCAAAATAGATAATTTGGACTTTTATAGTTTTGAGTTTTGACTTGAGGTGCAAGCAAACCTAATTCTATAAATAGGCAGTATCCATCTTGTAATCAATTCATTCCAACACAGTGTAATTCACAGTTTGTCGTTGCAAGTGAATAAAAAGAAAAACCCCACAGTTTATGGGATCTTATGAAAGAATGAGTAACAACGCTTGCTGAAAACGCTACGGATCAAGAAAAAGATGCACACAAAGAATTGAAGAAGTGAGATTATAAAGCTCTCTTAATAATCCATCAATGTGTTGATCCAGATAACTTTGAAAAGGTTAGTGATCTTGAATATGCAAAAGAAGCATGAGAGATTCTTGAAAAGTCTTTTGGAGGTGCAGAGAAGGTGAAAGAAGTGAGGTTACAAACTCACAAAAGGGCTTATGAATTGCTTCAGATGGAAGACAATGAAAGCATTACAGATTTTTTCACAAGAGTTATGAAACTTATGAATCAAATCAAAGTATGTGGAATAGTACTGACAACGAAAAATGTTGTCTCAAAGATTTTGAGATCATTGGCTCTAAAGTTCGACCACGTGGTAGTAGTCATAGAAGAGTCGAAAGATTTGTCGAATGTGACTAAAGAAGAGCTTCAAGGGAAACTTGAATCTCATGAACAAATAATGACTGAAAGAGCAGCAGACAAGTCGAAGAATGACGTGGGCTCTGCAGGCTCAATCAATGAGAGATAAAAAAAGGCAAAGGAAAGGTGTTCGACAACAAAGGCAGAGGTGACTACAACAATTCGACTGGTTGAAATCAGCAGGAAGGAGCCTGGTCGAATCAAAGAAAACCCTGAAACCAAGGCAACCAAAGAGTTGGTGTTACAGGTAGAGGAAGAGGTGGTGGTCGAAAGCCAGACAAGAGTCATATTCAGTGTTTCGATGGTTAGAAGTATGGTCACTATTTTAGTGGTTATCTAGAAAAGCAAAAGAATCAAGATTCTGATGTTAAGCCGGCAAAGCATGAAGAAAAAGAAATGTTGTTGATGGTCACAACAATAGATGATGAGATATTCCATGACCAATGATACTTGGACTCAGGATGCTCATCACACATAACTGGTAGGAAAGATTGGTTTGTCAACATAAAGCCCTCAATGAAGAACACAGTGAAATTCACAAATGACAATACTCTAGCAGCTGAAGGTATTGGTGATGTTCTGATTAAGAGGAAGGATGGAAAGAGGCCAGTAATTTCCAACGTTTTGTACATACCAGGCATGAAAAGCCATTTGCTCAGTATAGGGCAATTGGTCGAAAATAACTTCAAGGTGTCAGTCGAAGACAAGGTGATGAAAGTCATCGAAGAAGGTGGTAGGTTGCCAATGTCTCATAATAGAACCTTAAAAATCGAACTAAATGTGATGAAGCATAAGTTCCTTGCAAGCGCGTCCAACAAAGATGAATGGTTATGACACTATATACTTGGTCATCTCAATTTCAAAGACATCAAAGATTTGAAGAGAAGAAATATGGTTTCAGGATTGCCAGAAATCGACATTTCAAACGAAGTGTGTGAAGAATGTGTTCAGTCGAAACAACACAAGAATAACTTCAACAAGGATGCAGGAAGCATGTCGAAGGAAATTCTTGAAGTCATATACTCTGATGTATGTGTTCCTATACAGATGGATTTGATTGGAGGTAACAGATACTTTGTCAGTTTCATAGATGATTTCAGTCGAAAATTATGGACTTACCTGTGTTCGCTGGTGTTTTCCGATGAACAACCTCTGCTTTTTAATCCAACGTTAGATTAGTTTACTTGCAAGATCAACCATACAAATCCTAGGACATAAGTGTGAATTGATTTGGTCGAAAGTGATGATTTTTAGCAATATTGATGGTTTCACTTTTTGTTAAGTTTCTCTCTTATGTTTGTATGATTCATAGAACTAAGAACTAAGAACAAGGGTAAAATAACTTGGCAAACTTGAAGGAAATCACTTCTAAAAATGTATAAAGTAATGAATAAGAACAAATGCATAATGTCGAACTGAAACAAAAACTTGTAAATTGCTTAGATTGTAAAATTGCAAAGATGTTAAATAAACTTATAATTTATTAAACTTGAAGAATTAAAGATGGTGTTTACACGTACATTTTTCCCTTAGTGGTTGGATGTGGTAAATCAGAGAAGAGTGATTTCAAGATGGATGCAAATGGTGTTTTAAGATTGCATGATTAGATTTGTATTCTTGATGATGCTGATATGAAGAAGAGTATTCTTGAGGAGGGTCATAAAAGTAATTTGAGTATTCATCCGGGAGCTACAAAGATGTATCAGGATTTGAAGAAGCTGTTTTGGTGGTCTGGTATGAAGGAAGATATAACACGTTTTGTATACGCTTGTTTAACTTGTCAGAAGTCGAAGGTTGGACATCAGAAACCTGCTGGAATGATGCAACTGTTAGAGATTCCAGAATGGAAATGGCAATAGCATTTCTATGAATTTCGTTACAGGGTTTCCTAATACTGCAAGAGGACATGATTCGATTTGGGTGATCGTTGATAGGTTAACGAAGTCGACTCACTTCATTCCTATCAATATTATTTTTTCGGTGTCTAAGTTGGCTGAGATCTATGTTAGAATGATTGTGAAGCTGAATGGTGTTCCGTTGAGTATTGTGTCGGATAGAGATTTGAGGTTTACGTCAGAGTTTTGGAAGAGTTTGCAAGAGGAATTGGGTACTAAGTTGAGGTTGAGTTCAGCTTATCATCCTCAGACATATGGACAGACTGAGAGGACTATTCATTCGTTGGAGGAATTGTTGAGAGCGTGTGTTCTTGAATAGGGAGGTTCATGGGATACTTATCTTCCATTGATAGAATTCACTTATAAAAACAGTTATCACTCTAGTATTGAGATGACACCTTTTGAGGCGTTGTAAGGTCGAAGATGTAGGAATCCGTTATGTTGGCATGAATCTGGTGAAGGTGTAATACTTGGACCTGAGATAGTTCGAGAGACTACGAAGAAGATTAAGTTGATCAGAGGAAAGGTGAAAGCGTCTCAGAGCAGATAGAAGAGTTAACATGATAAGCGAAGAAAGGATTTAGAATTCCAAGCTGGTGAACATGTGTTTTTGAGAGTTACGCCTGTAACTGGTGTTGAAAGAGCGTTGAAGTCTAAGAAGCTTACTCCGAGGTTTATTGGTCCGTATTATATTTTGGACAGAGTTGGAAAAGTTGCTTATCGAATGGCTTTACCGCCTAATTTGTCGAATTTGCATGATGTGTTTCACGTTTCGCAACTCCGAAAGTATGTTTGCGATCTGTCTCATGTTGTTAGTATGGATGATATTCAAGTATGGGATAATCTCACGGTGGAGACTATACCGGTATGTATTGAGGATCGAGAGATGAAAACCTTGTGAGGCAAGGAGATAGCGTTGGTGAAAGTTGTTTGGCTAGGATCTGCTGGAGAGAGTATGACGTGGGAATTAGAGAGCAAGATGCACGAGTCTTATCCTGAGTTGTTTGATCGAGGTATTATTTTCGAGGACGAAAATGTTCTAGGGGGAGTTGTAACACCCCGATTTAATTAAATTGTTTAATTAGATTATTTCGAGTAGATTTGCTATTATTTGAGATATGTGATGTTTTGTTGATTAGATGAGTATTCGATTTAAGTTGATTTTGTGGGCTAGACTTATTTTGGGAGGTTTTAGTAGTATTGTTGAGAGGTGTGAATAGAAACCCATTAGTGGATTAATTAAATAATTTTAGTAATAATAATATTAGTATTATTTTATGGAATTTTAATTAAAATAATGAAAATAGGATTA
Organism: Lathyrus aphaca; assembly: GCA_963966055.1. Lineage (NCBI taxonomy): Eukaryota > Viridiplantae > Streptophyta > Magnoliopsida > Fabales > Fabaceae > Lathyrus > Lathyrus aphaca. The sequence continues at coordinate 579,359,180 of OZ014520.1, read as the reverse complement.
GTAAGGGTTTAGGGAGAATTAGTCATAATCAGAATTTTGGGAGAGAAGAACGAGTCTTGGGAGATCAAGAGCTAGGGCTAAAGATTTGCAAGAGGATTTTCGTAGGAATTTTACCCGTAGATTCGAGCTGCATTCAATTCAAAGGAAAGGGTGAGATTAGTATCTTATAACCGGGAGAAAATAATCTATATGTATGGGATATGGTTGTTTGATTTTCCTTGTTGTTGTTGTATGATGTTTTGTGTGCGATTTCGTATGATGATGATGAATTGATGTTGGTATGTCTGTTATGAATATACTATTGTGTGTTGAATTTGTGACGAAATTGGATTTAAATGATGATAATAGGTTGATAATTGGTGTAGTAATAATAGATGAGTGATAAGATGAAGAATTATGAGTCTAAAACATGATAGAAACCCAAATAGGACTGAATTAAATTGATAAAATGATGAATCCCGTAGCAGAAGTTGAATTGAGGAGGTCTCTGGTGGATTGCGTATCAGATCTGAGATACATGTATGAGGGAAGGTGTTAAGCGTAACATATGGTGGTTATGCCGCCTGTTACACGTATGGAGAGTGATTTTTGCAGACTCTCTAGTTGTTTGCGTATGGTACGCATATGGGCGTACACTGATACGAGTATGGGGAAGGGCGATATGCGTTTGGGCAGCAGGGTTGCATTTTTGTGATTTCGTAGCATTCTCCTATCGATTCACGTTCGTTCCTTTTTCGAATTTTCCACAAGATGTTTGAGGACTAGTATATGATGATAGATGTAATTAGAGGTTAATAATATGATTATTTAATGATTCTTGTTGAACGGCTTTGGACTATGAATCTAGAGATGATAAACTAAGACGATTAAAATGATTTTATACCGTTACGATGATGTATTTTGATGTAGGTGTTATGACCAACGATGTTTTGATGTTACGATGATGTAAGATGATTTAAGATGAGGTGATGAACGATGTTTACGATGTTTGATTGTGTTGTATGTCATTTTCATACCACATACATTTACATTATTAAGATGGCCTGGAATGGCAAACACGGTGTTTAAGATGAAGACTTATGTCTTGCTGATGCCCACCTAACTGGCATGAATTTTAAGATGGGAGTTTGCTCCAAATGGTACCACATGCATGCATTGTCGAGTCGCATATGAATTGCATTGTTGAATGAATTATTGAGATGTTATAGATGTTGTGATGATACGATGTTTATGATGAATATGATGTGAATGGGTGATTGAATAACTTTAACTTATATATGTTGATTATTATATCCTTTTTATAATTGTCGATATCTCACCCCTTCTGTTTGAATGTTATCCTCTGTTGGTAATGTGCAGGTGATCCCGAGTAGCGAAGAGTCCGTTAGATGGTTTGAGTCGTTGGTTGCTCTGATATGTAACACTTTGGGGGGATTAGTGAATGCTTAATTTTGATTGAACCTTTGTTTTGTTTTAGTTGAATAAAGATGTTTCTTTTTAACGATGATGTTTTTGGATTTTCGATGAATTACTTATGAAGTTAAATATTTAAGATGAGATGTTTATGATTTAAATGATTCTGCTGCGTAGTAAAGACATGACTTATTACTTGTTATATTTGTGATGAATGGTTTTAAAGAAGAAAAATGTGATACCCCGTTTTAGTTGAACTCTGATTTATTTATAATTATTTGCGGGTAGAAATGGGGTGTTACATATGCCCTAGAGGTTTTGGCTCTAATTAGGGGGGGTCTTTGTATAAAGCCCGGGAGGAGGCTATCTTATCAATTGAGGTGTAGGAGGTTATTATTAGATTTTGACTTTTCTGGGGAAAATCCATATGTGAATGGTAGGGATGTCTAAGATATGTGTTATGCTTTTAGGAAGCCTTAGGGTCCTTGTACAAAGCCCAATAGAAGGCTGGTTGATGGAATGGTGGAAGGTCATATAGGTTTTTATACTTCGGAGGATCTATGGTGATGAATGACTAAGATCTATCATATGTTTTTAGGAAGCCTTAGGGTCCTTTTACAAATCCCAAAAGGAGGATGGGTACTTGTAAGAAGCCCGAGTGTCCTTGTACAAAGCCCAAGAGGAGTCGGAGGGGAATCTTTAAGAGGCCTGTTGGTCCTTGTATGAATCCCAAGAGGAGGCTGAGAAAAGTTAAAGAAAGGTTTCACCGGGAATTAGTCATTTCTGTATTGAACTGTTCAGAAAGGAAAAAGAAATTTAAGAGAAGTTTCATCGAGAAATGATCTTCTCTGAGGAACTGAATTTCCTTTCTAGATAGAGTTGTTGAACTAAAATTGTTGTAAAAGAAAATCTTATTAACAATCTTAAAAAAAGTTTCACCGAGAATAATGTCATTCTTATGTGCATATTGATCAAGTCCAAGAGAAGGCTAGACTGTATTGGGAAAGTTTCCTATGTGGGAACTAGTTATTCTAAACTAGGTTACGTTGGGAAAGGATCCTACTGTTGACCTAAATCTAAACTGAGGATGACTGAACTGCTAAGGGAAACTTAAACAGATATGCTCAAGTATATATACAGATATGTAAAACAGATATATAAACATGTATGCATTAGATTGAAAATAGATTTGGGGCTTACAACTCAAAGAGAGGCTTAAGTGTATTGTGATTTGATTAGTATGTTTTAGGATTGATTGACGAGGAATTGAAGAAATTTTTAATTTAAACTTTGAATTTGAAATTGAAGATTAAGAAGATTGATGGAATTGATGAGGTTAATGGGGATTACAACTCAAGGAGAGGTCCTAATGATTGAGGATATGATTGATAGTTGAAATGATTTTGAAAGATGATATAATGAGAGAGATGTCTAAAACATTTTAAGTTTTGAAAAAGAATTTGGGGCTTATAATTCCTAAGATATGCCCAATTGGTCTAAGAGTGGTTTCACCGGGAATAATGCCCTTATTAGTACCAAAAGAAGGATTATGATTTTGAAAAAGAGATGAGACTTATAGCTCAAAGAGAAGCCCAATAGATTGTTTTTTAAAACAAAAGTTATGTACAAAAAGTTGGGGCTTAACACTCAAGGAGAGGCCTAGATGAATTGTTTTGAAAACGACGATCGCGTCGAGATTTTGAAAACTGTACTGGGAATTATATAATGACTGTGGCCCAGATAATTTGAAAAAATAAAGCAGGTTGGGTCTTGTAGGTTCTTGGTTTGACTGCATGTGTAGGAAAACATTATCATGTGTTCTGATGTCTTGTAAGATGTCTCTGACATGCTTGAAGAACATTTGTGCAGGTTTTTCTGTGATATCACATCAAATGTCGTAACATTTATGTTTTCTGATTTGGGATATCCTGTTGCAGAAAGTTTTGATTTAATTTATTCATTTTGTTTAGCAGGTGTTTATTTATGTGATTTGCTCTAGTGTATGCAAAAATCAAGGGAGTTTTGTTGTCCAATACAGAAGTTGTTATGTGTGAAGTTTTTGGAGATTTTGAAGATCTTGTTTCCCTTGATTTGGAGTATATCATGGGATCGTATATTTAGAAGTTTCTAATATGATCCAGGCCCATTCAAAATGATTTTTATATACACGTTGCTTAACCTAATTGTAATCGTGTGGAATAAGAGTGTATTGTGAAGCCTAGTGCTTTTGAGATTTAGGGTTTCCTTGTGTGTGTGTGTGTCTTGTTTTGTGAGCCACTCTAATATCATTATGATATTAGGGTTGAACTGAGTTTTTGAGTTGTATTTTGTCCACTTTAAGCTTTTCAGCATGAGTATATTTATTATTGATTGAAGCTTTTAAGCAAGATCAAGTTTTTGTCTTAGAAGAGTTTTCTTCTTTCTTTGAAATTTTCTGTTATTATCACTGTGTGTGATTGAGGGGGAGTTAGAGGTGTCTCTTATCCAAGAGTTCTTATATAGAAATTGCATTGGGTAGTGATTAAGTGAAGAGTGTAAACTGAGTGGTTTAACTCTGAATTGATACTAGTGATAATGGATTTCCTTCCTGGCTTGGTAGCCCCCAGAGTAGGTGTGATTGCACCGAACTGAGTTAATAATTACTTGTGTTATTGCTGCTTTACTTTATACTTTATTTACCTTGTTAATGTTTAAATATTAATGTCGTGACATCTCTTTTGACATCACATATTTGATACCAGAATTTTAATTGGTATCAGAGCATACATCCTGCTCTGTATCTGGGTGAGATCTAAGGAAGTTACTTTCGGGTATAATGGATAAGGAGGTGAGATTTATGAACAGACTACCCATTCTGGATGGAACTAATTATGATTATTAGAAGCCAAGAATGGTTGCTTTCTCTAAGTCTTTGGATAACAAGGTTTGGAAAGTTGTTCTGAGAGGATGGGAACCTCCTGTTGTGAAGGACAAAGATGGAAAGGATATAACATAATTGAAGCCAGACAAGGATTGGTCTAATGAAGAAGATGATCTTGCTCTTGGGAACTCCAAAGCATTGAATGCCATATTCAATGGAATTGATAAAATTATTTTCAGATTGGTTAATACATGTGTTATGGCTAAAGATGCTTGAGACATCCTCAAAACTACTCATGAAGGTACCTCTAAGGTAAAAATGTCAAGACTTCAGTTGCTCACTAATAAATTTGAAAACTTAAAGATGAAAGGTGATGAAAGTATTTATGATTTTCATATGAATATCCTTGAGATAGCTAATGCATCTAGTGCTCTTGGAGAAACAACATCTGAAGAAAAGATAGTAAGAAAAACTCTTATATCTCTACCTAAGAGATTTGACATGAAAGTCACTGACATAGAAGAAGCTCGTGACATTAGCAAGATGGTATTGGATGAACTTATTGAATCTCTTCAAACTTTTGAGGTTATCATAAGTGACAAATTTGACAAGAAAAACAAAAATATTGATTTTTCTTCCAACACTGAAGATGGAGTAGAAGATTATGATCCGAATACTGAGGAAGGCCTTTCTAATGCTATAGTTCTTCTCGGGAGACAATTTAATAAAGTAATGCAAAAGATGGACAATAAGTCAAGACCAAATGTCAAGAACAACTCATATGAAATTAGTAGGTCAAATGACTATGGTAGAAAGACAAGGGTTGAAGAGAAATCTTATCAAGGAAAAGGAGTTCAGTGTCATAGATGTGAAGGTTTTGGCCACATCATATATGAATTCCCCATACATCTCAAGAAACAGAAAAGGAATCTTATTGTGGCTTGGTCTGATGAGGACTCTGAAAGTGAAGCTGAAGAAGATTCTGCTAAGAATGCTACTGCTCTAACTGGGAGATATTATTCTGATTTCAGTGATGATGAAGTTACATATGATGAGTTAGCTACTTCCTATAGAGAAATATGCCTCAAAAGTGAAGAAGTGTGCCAACAAGGAGAGGAACAGAAGAAAATCATATCTCAACTGGAGATTGAGAAGGAAGAGTGTCTGGAAACTATCTCCAAGCTAGAGAATGAGGTAACATTGCTAAACTCCAAACTTGATCAAATGACCAAGTCTGTCAAGATGCTGAATAGTAGTTCAAAGACTTTAAATGAGATTTTGCAAGTTGGAAAGATGGCTAGAGATGTGACTGGTCTAGGGTTTGACAAAAGAAAATAACCTGTCTCAGATCTTGCTTACTACGAGCTTAAGCCAAAGATGTTGAATCAGATGCCTCAACATCATAACAAAAGACCTGGAAATTACAGAAGAGGAAATTTCCATAGATGGAGGCGTCAATATTGTGGAAAGTTTGGTCACTTGAAGCCTCGCTGTTTCGAAATCTATGGATAACTTATACCTCAGCGTGTTCTAATTCAGAACATACCTAAGCTCAGAAAGCATTGGATTCCTAAGGTTGGTACCAACAACTTGATAACTTATACCTCTCTCAGAGTTTCAACAAAAAATGACTGGTATTTTGACAGTGGGTGTTCAAAACATATGACAGGTGTCAAAAATATGCTGGTGAATATGAGACACCATGCTACTAGTTTTGTAACTTTTGGTGAAGGAGCCAAAGGTGAATTCAAGGGAATTGGACAGTTGGATTGCTTAAGAGTGCCTAAACTTGACAATGTGCTTCTTGTAAAGGGGCTGACTGTCAATCTAATTAGCACCAGTCAACTACGTGATCAAGGACTGAAAGTTAATTTCTCCAAATCCGAATGTCTTGTTACAAATGACAAAAGTGAATTGATCATGAAGGGAGTTAGATATAAGGACAACTATTATCTATGGTTGCCTCAAGATTCAAGTTATGTCTCCTCTTTTTTGCTTGCCAAAGAAGATGAAGTTAAACTCTGGCATCAGAAACTTGGAAACTTGCATCTGAAAGGCATAAAGAGAATCATATCCATGGAAGTTGTCAGAAAAATTCCAACGCTCAAAATTGAAGAAGGAATAGTATGTGGAGAATGCCAAGTAGGAAAGCAGACTAATATGTAACATTAGAAGATCCAACACCTTACCACTTCAAAAGTCTTAGAACTTCTTCATATGGATTTGATGGGGCCTATGCAGGTAGAAAGTCTTAGTGGAAAGAAATATGCTTATGTTGTTGTGGATGACTATTCAAGATACACTTGGATAAATTTCATCCGAGAAAAGTCAAATGCTTTTGAAGTTTTCAAGGATCTCTATCAAAAACTTCAAAGAGAAAAGGAAAGCAATGTTATTAGAATCAGAAGTGATCATGGGAAGGAATTTGAGAATACCAAGTTTGCTTAATTTTGCTCCTCTGAAGGAATTAGTCATGAATTCTCATCTCCCATTACTCCTAAGCAAATTGGAATTGTAGAACGCAAGAACAAGACTATACAAGAATCTTCTAGAGCCATGATACATGAAAAATAACTACCTTATCATTTTTGGGCCGAACCAATGAACACTTCCTGCTACATTCACAACAGAGTCACCTTGAGGAAAGGTACTTCAACTACACTGTATGAATCATGGAAAGGAAGAAAACCTACTATGAAATACTTCCATGTATTTGGAAGTAAATGCTACATTCTGGCATATCATGAACAAAGAAGAAAATTAGATCCAAAGAGTGATGAAGGGATATTTCTAGGATACTCTACCAATAACAGATCCTATAGAGTCTACAACTGCAGAACTAAAGTAATGATGAAGTCTATAAATGTTGTTGTTGATGATCAAGACTTGAACAAAGAAGCTGATGTCCTAGACGATGTTGAAACATTTTAGAATGCAACTCCAACAGAAACTGAAGACAAAAGTATTGATGAACAACCCTCTGGTTCTGAGCCTAAAGCTAGTCAGACCAACAAGGGTCCCTCCATCAGGACTCAAAAAGATCATCCTAAAGATCTTATCATAGGAGAACTGGATAAAGGAGTCACTACCAGATCAAGGGAAATGCTTTCTAACTCCTATTTTGTGTCAAAGATAAAGCCAAAGAATGTTAAAGAATCATTAACTGATTAGTTATAGATCAAATTTATGCAAGAAGAGTTAGCTCAATTCAAGAGGAATGAAGTTTGGGATCTTGTACCAATGCCTGAAGGATCAAATGTGATAGGAACCAAGTGGGTGTTCAAGAACAAATCTGATGAACAGGGAGTTGTTACCAGGAATAAAGCAAGACTAGTTGCTCATGGATACACTAAAGTTAAGGGAATTGATTTTGATTAGACCATTGATCTTGTTGCTAGACTTGAATATATTAGATTACTTCTTGGAGTTTCTTGTATTTTGAAGTTCAAACTGTATCAAATGGATGTCAAGAGTGCTTTCTTGAATGGTTACTTAAATGAGGAAGTCTATGTGGGACAACCCAAAGGATTCATTGATCCTAATTTACTTAATCATGTATACAAGTTAAGGAAAGCTCTATATGGATTGAAACAAGCTCCAAGAGCTTGGTATGAGAGCCTTACATAATTTCTTGTTGAGAATGACTACATAAAATGTAGCATAGACAAGACTCTCTTTGTTAAAGAAGAAGGAAAGAAGCTCATGATTTCTCAAATCTATGTTGATGATATTGTGTTTGATGGGATGTCTGAGGAGATGGTTCAACATTTTGTCAAACAAATACAGTCTGAATTTGAGATGAACCTTGTTGGTGAATTAACTTATTTTCTTGGTCTTCAAAAGGAAATTTCATATCTCAGAGTAAATATGCCAAAAATATTGTTAAGAAGTTTGGAATGAAGAATGCTAGCCACAAAAGGACACATGCTCTTACTCATCTGAAGTTGTATAAAGATGAAAAGGGTGTGAATATGGATCAGAGTCGTTACAGAAATATGATTAGAAGCTTATTATATCTCACAGCAAACAGGCATGACATTGCTTTTGTTGTAGGTGTTTGTGCCAAATATCAAGTTGATCCAAAAATAAGTCACATCAATCAAGTAAAGAGAATTTTGAAGTATGTCAATGACACATGTGATAATGGTTTTCTATATTCACATGGATCAAATTCTATGTTGAGTGGTTTCTGTGATGCTGATTGGGCAGGGTGTGCTGATGACAGAAAAAACACATCTGGATGATGCTTCTTCTTGGGAAATAATTTGACATCTTGGTTCAGCAAGAAGCAAAATTGTGTGTCTCTATCTACAACTGAGGCTGAGTACATAGTTGTTGGGAACAATTGTTCTCAGTTGGTGTGGATGAAGTAGATGTTGACTGAATATAATGTCCCACAAGATGTCATGACATTACACTTTGACAACCTAAGTACTATAAATATCTCCAAGACACATATTCAACATAGCAGAACCAAGCATATTGATATTATTCATCATTTCATTAGAGAGCTATTGAAGAAAAGATTGTTGCTTTAGAACATGTAGCCACTGATTTACAACTGACTGACATTTTCACTAAAGCCTTGGATGCCGATCAGTTTGAAATCTTAAGGGGTAAGTTAGGGATTTGCATTAATGAGGATCTATATCAATTAATGTTGTGTGGGAAGACTAATCAAGTCATTTCAGTTCTCTAACTGCAATTTTTTCAAATGATTCAATTTTTTTGTCTTCCACATCATCTCTATTTTATACTTGTGGAAAATGATGAATCATATGGTGTTACATCATCTGAAGATTAATTGATCAAGAATGTAAATCTTGGTGTTGACATGAGAATAAAGGCAAGGAAATACAAATGTATTATTGTCGTATCCCCTGCTAAGAGCAAGTTGAATAATGTTGTTGTGTCTGATAATGACTCATACTATGATGTTGGAGATGATGTGCAGAATATTATCCATGTAAAGAAAGCTGATGCACAAAAGATTGTTGTTAATTCTAACAATGATGTTGCTTCCACTACTGATATGGGAAGCTGGTGTGTGCTCTCATTCCTTTGAATATCAATCTTGTGTTAAGAGGGAGCAACTGTGTTGGCATGGTTGTCATAATATGGCTAAAAAGGGGGAGAGCTAGTGCTATTATGTCTGGTTGACTGTTTAAGGAAAACATGTTGTTCTGATTGGGTGATGTCTATCTTGTGCAACCATAAATTTTTTTCTGCTGCTATGATCTCTGTGTTTTAGTTTGGTTCCTTCTGGTTGACTGGTTCTGATAATGTTTTAGCCATAATTTTCCAAAGGGGAGGGGGGGAATTGTAGGTTCTTGGTTTGGCTGCATGTGTAGGAAAACATTATCATGTGTTATTATGTCTTGTAAGATGTCTCTAACATGCTTGAAGAACATCTGTGCAGGTTTTTCTGTGATGTCAGATCAGATGTCGTAGCATCTGTGTTGTCTGATCTATGACATCTTGTTGCAGAAAGTTTTGATTTAATTTCTGCACTTTTTTTAGCAGGTGTTTATTTATGTGATTTGATCTAGTGTATGCGAAAATCAAGGGAGTTTTGTTGTCCAATATAGAAGTTATTCTGTGTGAAGTTTTTGGAGATTTTGAAGATATTTGTTTCCTTGATTTGGAGTATATTATGGGATCGTATCTTTGGAAGTTTCTGATATGATCCAGGCCCATTCAGAATGCTCTTTATATACAAGTTTCTTAACCTAATTGTAATCGTTTGGAATAAGTGTGTATTGTGAAGCCTAGTGCTTTTGAGATTTAGGGTTTCCTTGTGTGTGTGTGTGTGTGTTTTGTTTTGTGAGCTAGTCTATTATCATTCTGATATTAGGGTTGGACTAAGTTTTTGAGTTATATTTTGTCCACTCTAAGCTTTTAAGCATGAGTATTTTTGTCCTTAATTGAAGCTCTTAAGCAAGATCAAGTTTTTGTCTTGAAAGAGTGTTCTTCTTTCTTTGAAATTTTCTATTATTATCACTGTGTGATTGAGGGGGAGTGAAAGGTGTCTCTTATCTAAGAGTTCTTAGATAGAAATTGTATTGGGTAGTGATTAAGTGAAGAGTGAAAACCGAGGGGTTTAAATCTGAATTGATACTACTGATAGTGGATTTCCTTCCTGGCTTGGTATCCCTCAAAGTATGTGTGATTGCACCGAACTGGGTTAACAATTCCTTGTGTTATTGATGCTTACTTTATACTTTATTTACCTTGTTAATGTTCAGATATTAATGTCGTGACATCTCTTTCGACATCACATATCTGATAGCCAAATTTCAAGTCTTACACTCTATAAGAGGCTCAAATGAGTTTGAAAGAGAGTTTTAAGATTGAAAAATCAAAGAAACCCTAATTTGTGTTTTTAAATGTACTTTTCAAAGAAAAATCAAATAAAAATGGTGAAAATTAACAAAGGTATCCAATAAATATGTTATGAAGTTGGATAAATGTTTGAAAATTGATATTTTATTCACATGATGTCTTGAAATTCATTTGATTTAGAAAAATCAAGAGAAAAAAAATTCTTTTTAAATGTTTAAAAAACATTCTTTGTGTATATTCAAAATATATTAAATAAATAATATTTTATTTATTTATTTTTGGAATAAAATAATTAAACATATTTGTGAATTAAAAAAAAACCACTCAAAAATGTTTAAGATTGAAAGAGAAATTAACTTTTGAATTCCATTAAGAAAATAATTAAAATATTCAAAAATTAAAAAATTTGAATTAAGGCGCCAACGACTTCTTCTTCTTCCTCGCATCTTCCTCCATTTCCATTTTGCAAAAGCTCATGTAACTCTCACAATATGCTATGAAATTAAGATATTTAAACATGGAAATTACTTGCTTTTGAACAAGGATCACGATTGTGGCAATTAATTTCATTTATTTTAAATGTAGTGTGAGATATCACAAGTTGAACAGATGAACCCTATTTTTTTTCATAAACATCATGAAATTTCATACGAGAAATAAACATAGCAATTGATTGAGGTTTATCACTCTATAAACATGCAAAAACAAGGTGGTAACTCAAAATTACATTTATGATGCATGAAGTATGGTGTTTGAGAGTTTCAGGATTACCTCTTGCAAGAAGAAACTAATTCTATGATAGAGGTGTTACAGATGTTATATGATGATCTAGACAACTTCAATGGACCTTATATAGTGTGTTGGGAAGCTTGGAATGGATCGGAAACACCTGAAGCTCTTTATGGCACCTCAACTGCAATTAGCCTTTGGGTTGGCTTGGAGGTTGGTGATTCTAGTGTTACAGATGAAGGAAAAGTGATTGGATAGCTTACATGTGATGTATATTATGTGTTTACACTCTTAGTTTTGGCAGACAAGTTTTCTATTTCAAAATTTGCATCTTACTTCATGAAGAAGCAAAATTTGAGACATGGAAGTGAAATGAGAGAAATCATATTGTGGCTATGTTTTGGTGTGTGTTATCTGATCAATTATGACCTCTATTTATAGGGGGGAAGCTTGTCTTGGATGAAAAGTTTTTTATGGAAGGATAAGGGCTTGGTTCAATGGTCTTTGTTAGGTTTGAATGCTTCTTACATAAGGTACAAGAGTTCTCCCAAGTAGCTCAGTTATGTATTGACCAATTCCACATTCCTTAGTCCTTTCTATTATTATTTATGTGAGCATCTTGACTGAAGAGAGTGAGAATCTGAAATATGCACTATTCCACATTATTGTCTTTGAAATTAAGGCATATATGCCAAGATCATTACATTTGAGATATCTCTTGACTCTTTGGCCTAACTTGTTAGGTTGGCTTTGATTCCCTATTATATTCATTTAATTCGCTCAACAAAATGATCATTGCATTTTGTAATACCTCAAAATTTGCCCTCCTATTTATTCCTTCTATTAGTTCATCGTGTTGCTTTCATCTGCATTTCTCACCAGATCATCAACATCATAGTAGTTCATTTCATTATTTCATAAGGCATGTGATCAGGGCTCAAGGAAATTAGGTTTTTTTTTACACCTTATACGTATCTGGCAAGGATTGAAATAACAGAGAATATTCACTGGACTATGATTCCGCTCCAAATGAGGTTGCTCAGTTGTGTCTCAATTCAGATGGGGGTTTGATTTAATTTTTGTCAAATTATTGAAAGATCACTGCAATTTGCAAGGTTATTTTGGATCAGTGGACTATTTCTTAGACAATGCGTATTCAAAGTTCAGAGCGTGTTTCAGATGATTCGAAAGGGGTGTGATTTATCTGGAAAATGGTGCAGTGGTTCAGAAGTGATCGTGTTCATGAGCTTGTGGAAAGAATTCAAAACAGGTTTTGGGTTAAAATCGAGATGTTCTGTCCATTCATTGCTTTGTCTTCATTGTTATAGACCGTTCCCGATTATTCCATTCCACTTTCATTTTTTTAATTTGTTTTCGTTAATCCATTTTTCAATCTTTGTTCATGTCCAATTACCCATATAATTCTCTTTTTATAAATTCCATTTTTTGCCAATATTCATAACTATCACATTTACCGCAAATTCATTCCATTTGCTTTTAAACTCATCTATTCTCTTTTACAACCATAAGTCCATTATGATTAAAGTTCACATTTTTGCTGGCCCATTTAAAGCCCATTGGCCGTATCTCATACAAGCCTAGTTTCCATTCAATTCTATTGTCAATAATCCTTCCACATTTTAAATCCACATTTTTTTTACGACTAGCCATTTCATTTTCCAATTCAATAATATTCATTTTGTCATGTCATTAATTCATATACATTTAATTAGGATCAATTTTATTCAATTTCTTTTCCTTTTTATTCTTTTTTCTTTTTTAAATCCAAGTCATCTAAAAGGGAGGATATTGAACATGTTGAGGTTTGATAAATATGGTATTCGCATGATTTTGTCGTGTTGATTGGTATTAGTGAGGTGAATATTGATCCATCAACATCCTCAAGTTGAATTATGGGAGAAATGCTAATGCAATTGGAGTGAGAAGTTGTTATGGTGGGGGTCAGAATTAAGTTGACCCACGTTAAGAGCCCACTTGCATCAATACATTGGGTAACATAAAGCCAGAATTCTCAGTAAAAAAAAGGGGGAGAAACTTTGATCCACATGGAGGAGATTCAACATTTTTTCTTTATCAATAAGAATGGAGTTTCATTATACTCCCTCTCCATCTCAATCCAGTTACAACCAAAACACCAACAAAGATAAGGAAAATGTCACGAAAAAAAAGGGGGTTCGGTTAGTTACAGAGTAAAGCTGTTCCAGAAAATTTAACAGAAATAGATTACAAAGAAACTCGTAGAAAAAACTTCTATAATGTTGATCCCTCTCGCATCCAATCTTCATCTTTCTTCATCCACTCTTTAACACTCTGCATCAACATACAACAGAGACAGAAAAATCAGGGGAGAAGATAATTTATCAGAAATGGATACAAACAAAATAATTTAGATCTTCAAAATAGAAATAGAAGGAGTCACTCAAATGTTTATGGAATTAGACAAAGTGGAAAGAAATAGAAAGAATTCTGACCTGGAGGAATGTAGCCAACAGAACCAGCAACTGCAGAAAAAACTCCCAGTACTCTTTGAAAGATCAAACACTTTGTAGTGTTCAATATCATAGACTAGAGGCTCCCTGAGTGATTGCGGCATAATACTTTTACTTGACCAGAGGCACATCCATGAAGAAAGGATAGATCTTGAGCCACACGCAACTCACCACGATAGAAAAAAGAAAAATTACAATTTTCTGACCCCTGCAGCATAGACATTCATCAGCAGCGCATCGATTCGCAACAACAATCATAAGATTCTCAGCTACGACTAATCGCGAAAACCCAAAAACTCAGTTATATCTATAGGAAAGTTACAGAATTCAGAGTCAGTGTAATTATGGGAAACTCAGTGAAAACTTCAATCTTGAAAAAACTTCATAACATCTTCATGCTCTCTCTCTTGATTAATCTTCGGCCAGAACCACTAATTCATCAATACCTCTTCAATCCTGCATATCAAACAAAAATCAGTTCTAACTAACTTTACAAAAATCCTGCAAGATTCAATAAGGAAAAGTCAGTTACAATGGCTAACCGAAATCAAAATGTTAACAGAATTCCAACTGAAAACCTAACTAACATTAACCGAATCCACAAACCATTTAAAACTAATCCTAACTGAATTCTAACAAAAATAACAGAATTGAAACTGATTTCATTACCTGAAACTTCTAGAACCATCCTCAAGATTTTTGCTATAAATCAAACAGCTCCTCATTCAATCGGCTTCTTACACAATTTTCAGAACCCTTCATCCAATTCTCCCTCTCTTCAACCATCTTCTTCACCATTTTTTCTTCCACTCTTCAACCTCTTCTCAAATTTTTTTTCTTCATAGTTTCCATTCATGTCTCTGCAATCTTTTTCCTGAGGGACAGTTTTTGATACACCTCTCTCATACCTTCTCCTCTCAATCTTCCTTTTCTTTTCCATCATCTCCCTACCTGATTCTTCTCCACGCTTCACCACCCTCTGTTTGTTCTGCCTCATTCTCCATTCTCTGAACCTCCTTTCTCCCTCACGTTTCATCATCTTTCAGACATTCACCTCCATGACTTTCGTTTGTACCTTCACTAGTCCTATCATACTTTCTTCATACAATTAGACCTATGTTCTTCAGCCCCAATTGAAACTTGTATTAATCGCCCTTTTCGGATTTACGCTGGCCTTCCTTCATCCATCTTTATCGCATCTTCGACGAAGTTAAGAGTCCAGGAGCGATTTCACAGAGCCTTCCGCAAATCTGAGTATGCAAATGCAATAAGGTAATAACAGAGGCAACAGAGATTGATTAGAAGTGATAACGGAATTACGAGAAGGGATAAATAGGAGGAACGATTTGGAGTTCATACCTTAAGCACTGTCTTCGCGCCACCCTCGATCACATCCATAAGACCTTCGAAGGAAGCCGAGCGAAGACATCACCTCATTCTTCTTCACCGTGAATCACTTGGCAGTGTCCTCGTCGTGACCTTTGTGCTTCATCAACTAGCAAGGTACGAATCTATTTCCGGTTTTTAGAACATTGGTCAGTTCGTCAATGAGATTATTGTTGAAGCTTTAAGCCCAGTTCTTGGTAAGCATGGAGGCTGGGTTAGGAAGATAGAAGGTTAGGGTTTATGTACAGGTTTTAGTTTGGCCGAGAGAAGATGACGTTGGTGACGGAGGAGGCGAGTAAGACCGTAGATTTGTGTGTGAATGGAGGAGAAGAAGATGATGGCGTTTGATTCGTTTAGGGTTAGAGGAGGGGGTCGTGCGCGAGAGAAGATGAAGAGGAGAGAGTTGAGTCCGTATTAGGTTTTAGGAAGAAAGGTTGGCCGGATGGGTCTACCGCCGCCGCTGCCGTCGGTATATGAGTTAGGGTTTCTCTATGTTGGGGAAGATGAGAGGAAGATGAAGGGTGAGTGACATAGAGAGAGAACGCGTGAGGGAGAGGAGAAGTTTGAAGTTATGTTTTTTTGTTTTGTTTATAATGTTGGATTTATAAAATATTGTTTAGTTAAACTTAATTAAGACAATTAGCCATAATAATGTTTATTAAATATTAATAAAATTCATCTAAATGCCATTAACTTTTCATAAATTCTGATTATGAAGTCATAAGAGTCTCTTCCATGGCCGGTGCGTTTTTGGGCCTAGATAATGGCTATCCACACTCCCCACTTCTGAGCCCATGTAAAAAACAACATAAAAACAGTGCTTCCAGCACCTCCCCCTCATCCAACGAAAATGGGCTCTTCTCCCATTGCTGCTAGCACCCCCATTTCGAGCCCAAGTGGTTTTTAACTTAAGAAATAACTCTGTTTCCACCCCCTTTCTATTTTTCATCTATTTTTATTTCTATTGTCATGCCATTTTAATTTAATTCCATAAAAAATATGAAAATGAATAATAAAAATCCACCAAAATTATATTAGAATATTAGGACATTTTAGAAACACTCCAAATTTTCACTTTCTGAATTTAATCATTTTTCAATTTATTTTCGAATTTTCATTTAATTGATTTTCTATTGAATTCTCGTGTAGACACATAAAATTGTACAATTTCTTTCTGCCACTTCATGTAATATTTTTTGCCCATTCTTTTTGCTATGATTAGAGGACAAGATGAAGTACCTAGATTATTTTTTGTGTATTTTTTAAGACTTTTTTTCTACTGTTTTGGTAGTATAATTTGTGTAAATTTGTGATTGAACTTTAGGTAGAATTAAGTGGCCATTTGACATAGTTAGAATTAGAATTTTTGAAAGATTTTTTGACATAGTGTTATAATCAAGTTAGAGACCTTAGGAAATTAATTTCACATTTTTTCATGACTTTTTGATATTTTTGGTATTTTAATTCATTTCCATCATATTGTGCATATTCATGGTTCATATCATTCACTAACTATTTGTTTTTTGTGCAAGGTATGTTTTCAAGGATTGGCTTATGGACTTGGATATTTTTGTGCCTCAGTTGTGTTTTATACTTTGTGTACTTTGTGATGTAATAGTGTAATACTTGTATGCTTGTATAGTTTCCATAAGTAGGATAGAAAAGATAAAACGAATCGATAGAAAACCAAAATTTCAAAAACAAATAAAGTATTCGATCCAACGTCGAGTATATTTTCAAATAAATAAATAAAGTTCATATTATTTTAGGGTTCCCCGACTACCATCGTTCCACTCCATTCAACCAAAATCAAGCCTTGTATGTTTCACACCATAAGTCGTGCGTCTTAGCACCACGCAATCGACCCACCCGATCCATTGTTTCATCCCATTTACATTTCATTCACGTTTTTACCTACCATGACTTAGGAGGACCCTATTGTTCAATATTAACTCTTGTATTCTCATGTCTAGTCTTATATCTCTTAGGTAGATTTAATTGCAAACCTCACTAACCATAGGTTATCCATGAATTCAACTAACTTAGGGTAAGTCTAGTTTCCCTTAGAATTTTTCCTTTGATAATTTGAGTCTCTCTTCTCATCTTAAAAGAAAATCAAAAACATTTAATAAAGGAAAAGGTGTACAATGCGCCACGAGCCTTAAGCTATATGGGAAATGATTAGTGGAGGTCTCCTTCACTCTTCTAGGATGCTTTACAAACGTTCCATTGGGGGCGATCTTGGAAAGTATTCGCTCCTGTGTCATAGTCTTTAGTGTTGTACATTCAATAAACACAAACTTCAAAAACACTTCTCACAAAAGACAAAAAAACAAACAACAAGCGACTATCCTGCGAGAACTTCTCTTCTCATCTCATTCATTCACAACGCGAACTCGCGACGACTTGTCACACATGCAAGACGGTAAACGCACTCGTACCAGACGAGCCTGCAACACCTGAGCATAGACATACGCAGTTCCAGCATAAAAAACACAAACAGATAGTTCCCGCCTAGGTTAGGCGAACTACGTCGACTCTGATCCTCATTATCCCGATGAGGTACGTAGGCAGCGGGGTAGGGCCCGTTCGAGCACATTCTTTATTTTCCCTACATTTCCCCCTTTCTTTCCATTTTCTTATTTCAGTTCCTTTCTCATTTCTCATTCCATTCCAGTTAGCGGTTCATTTGTTCAGCAGCACTTTATTTTTCTCACCCTTTGAAACAAAACAAGCAAGCGTGGATCCCGTCGGGTACGACGGACGATCTGGGGTGCTAATACCTTCCCAGGTCGTAACCGACTCCCGAACTCAGATCTTTGGTTCGCAGGACCTTGTCCTTTCCTTCTTCCTCATGTTTGTGCAACATTACCTTTCCCATTCTTTCGGGATAAAAATGTCTGGCTGGCGACTCTATCCTTTCCGCGCCACTTTCGCGTTTGTACTAGGATGAAAATCCCGGGAGCGACAGCTGGAGACTCTGCTGGGGACTAACCTGATTCTTCCGGTTTCCCTTGTAGAGTCAATCCTAGCGCCTGTTTGGTTTTGTTTCTTTGGGTGTATATATGTTTGTTGCTGCATGCTTTAGTTTAGCTTTATCTGTTTTCATTTGCAGTTTTATTTACAACTTTACTTTACCGCATTTATTTATTGCTTTCAGTATTTTATTTTCCATGCATCATATTATACTGGACTGTCTGGCTGTGCTGGTTTTTATTTTTTCTGTGGGTTGGGAGTTACTGTGAGATAAGCCAAATACCCGGCTTGAGTATACACATAGGATTTAGAGTGGGCAGTCGTGTGGCTTGCGTGGTTTTGAGCACGTGTAGTTTTCACGAGTCCCACACCCAGATCAGGCTCTCTTGGGATATGTTCTATACTGCCTAGGCAGACCATAGAATGTTCCCACCTGAGCTGCTAACACTGGGAACCGATCATCGAGGACCTTAGTGGAAACAACCATCTCTAGTGGTGACAGTGGCAGACCACATTTCGTGGCAAACCCATTCGCACCCGAGGGCCCACTAGGAAATCGCATAGGATGACCTTGTTCTCTCGTAGGAACCTGGTTAAAGAAACTGGTCGTATGACGGTAGTATTGTACCCTTCAGGATGAATGTACTATTGTTTCTCGACTTCAGTGCTTGAAGCCGGGAACTTATGAGGGATGCTTATTTTTTCCGGAATTCAGCTGAGGCCTCCCTGAGTAGTACATAATGCCAAACCGATTCCCTGATTTGGTCATGAGCCATTTCTCGGAAATGGTGAACGTATTATTCTATTCGGCTTTGAGAGTCCGTGATGTTGACCCGTAGTATCACACCCGTGAGATTGGGAGGGGTTTACAGGTTTGCAGGAACCCTGATACCTTCAGCATACCCACTTCGCCTTTGGTTCAGTTTTGTGATCTGGATTTATGTTCTTAAGATATGGATCCCGGATCAGAGGGATGATTATTGTGATTTTGAGACCTAGCACCGACACCTGATTGCTTGATTTGGCACATCACAGACATTTCACTGATCACATGCCTTGTCTTGCATAAGCATCATATCATCATTAATTATTTTGTGTTCTTTTTATTCTCAGAGTTCATTACCTCCTAGGTCCTGGTCATATTTGCTACTTCAGCATGGAGATTCCGAGGAAGAGAAATGTTCATTATACTTTCCCGCATCCGGAGACATAGAGTGTGCAGGGTTTGATTAGCTTGATGGGTGACCGAGTCCTTGATGGTTTCAGAAAAGAGTTTGGCAAGATACTGGATTATGTGAGCAAGCCCACAATCGACCAGAAAAATAGCTTGCATTCTTTGTTGCAGTTCTATGATCCACAGCTGAAGGTCCTTGTTTTCCCTGATTACGTCCTGGCACCTACATTAGAGGAGGTTTCTAGCATACTGAATATTCCTGTTAAAAAGAGTATACCTTATTATGTTTCGGAGAGGATCCCTTCTCATGAGGATATCACTATTGCCTGTCATTTGAGTATGCTCAGACTCAAGATGGGATTAGAGGTTGGCCGAAGTAAAGGGATCCCTTTGGACTTTCTTATTGCAGAGGCACATGTCACGGCATCGGGAGAGAAGTGGGCAGACTTCAAAGCACTGTTAATCACGATAGTATATGGGACCAGTTTGTTTCCAGGAGAGAAAGGGCTAATTAACATGGAGGCCATCACCATCTTCGTCAAGAGAAATCTTGTTCCTACATTGCTAGCTGACTTTTATGGAGTTCATCACAAAAATGAAAAGAGGAAGGGATATGTAAACTGTTGTGCTCCCGTATTTGCTGATTGGTTTGTAAGGCAATTCCCTAAATCAGGACCCTTTCAGGATTTGAAACAATCTTGGAAGTGGTCCAAAAGATCAATGGGCTTAACCTCAGCTGACATTGCTTGGGGATGCAACAGAGATTTTTTCCACAGGCTTGTTGTGGGATCCCTTATATTTGATGTACTTTTGTTATTTCGATTGGCACCCTTCGGGGACGTCGTATTTTCAAACTCCAGTTTATATTATTGATTTGTTCTGGATTTCTTGTTCATTATTTGCACTGACACGGAATAATGAGCACCAATTCTCCACGGCCATCGTCATGTTTGAATATTACTTGGGTTTTCTTCCCAATTCTTATCTTCTTAATGCCAGGACCGGACACAGGAAAAGTCTCGGGAATAAAAGGAACACATTGCATTGCATACGCATCATTTGCATTTTGTTTTTGTCTTTGCAGGTTTTCCTACGGGATGTCTAATTTATCTGTGTTCACCAGGCAAAGATTGCGAGAGCCGCCAAGACCCGGTACATACGACAAGATATCCCTCATCGGTACGCGACCCGCAGCAATCAAAGAACAACAATGGACGCCATGCAGACAGAACTCAATGAAGTTCGTACCAAGATGGCAGAATTTATGACCCTGATGCAAGGGATGGCCCAGGGGCAGCAGGAGCTGAGAAATGCAATTCAAGGGTTAACTCCTCCTAATACTAATGCTCAGGCAACCACTTCCGGCGGGCTAGGGGCTCCTCCCAACACCAACAACGGCCCAGGTGGACCTCATGTTCCAGATCCATCTATGGCTACGTATGTTCCTGTGCACGATAGGCAGGAGGACCAATTCCAGTACTTCAATAACGATATGGGTTTCGGCGGCGATGGAAATCTCAATGACTTCTTGGTGCTTGCAGAGAAGGTCAAGGCGCTTGAGTGCAAAGACACTTTGGGGATTGACGTGTCAGATATGGGTTTAGTACCTGGGGTGGTCATTCCTCACAAGTTCAGACCACCAGCATTTGATAAATACAACGGCAGCTCTTTCCCGAAAACTCACTTACAGGCCTTCTACAGGAAGATTGCGGCCCACACGCGAGACGAGAAACTATGGATGTACTATTTCCAGGATAGCCTCTCCGGAGGGTCCTTGGAGTGGTACATGAAGTTGGAGAGGAGCTCTATTAGAAGCTGGAAGGATTTGGGAGAAACCTTCCTCAGACAATATCAATACAACATTGACATGGCGCCCAGCCGCACTCAGCTTCAGAGCTTGACGCAGAGGAGCTCCGAGAGCTTCAAAGATTATGCACAGAGGTGGCGTGAGGTGGTCGCCCGAGTGCAACCACATTTATTGGAAAGAGAGATGGTCGACCTATTCCTGAATACCCTCCTAGGGCATTTCATGGAAAGGTTGGCTGGTTGTTCCTCAAGCGGTTTCTCGGACATTATCTTGACTGGAGAAAGAATCGAAAGCTGGCTCAAACAGGGGAAAATTCAGAATGGAGGCGCTTCGGTGTCTGGTATCAAGAAACCCTTTGTGAAAAGGAGGGAAGAATAAACATGTGCAGTATACGCACAGAGGGGAATGGTTCACCAAGGATATTATCAGCAAGTGGCCCCTATCACTATTTCAACTCCACCAGTTCAACAGCAGGTCCAGCCTCCACAGCCGCAGCGCTCACAAGGGTATCAGCCAAGAGCCCCTCGTCCATACTACTCTCAGAGGCCGAAGGATAGACATATTGAAGCTCCACCTATGTCTTACTCCCAACTTTTGAAGAATCTCCTGCAACTTCAAATGATTCAGCTCCGGACCTTGCAACCTCCGAAGCCAGGCCAAATTCCTGAGGGTTATGACTTAAATGCTAGATGCGAGTTTCATTCTGGAGCTCCCGGCCATAGTACTGAGAATTGTAAAGCATTGAAGCATGTTGTCCAGGACTTGTTGGATTCTAAAGCGATCAATTTTGCTCCCTCTCCTAATGTGCTGCAAAATCCCATGCCTCCTCACAGGGGCACGGTTGGTGCGATTGAGGAAGGGGAGAATTTGAATTTGGTGGATGATGTCGATGACTTGCAGACTTCATTGGTTGCTATCAAGGTTTGCTTGTTGAAGAAAGGCATTTTCCCTGGATGCGAGGAGGGTTGTTCAGAATGTACTGAAGCTACCAATGGTTGTAAACGATTGAAGGCTGGAATCCAAGGTATGATTGATGAAGGAGTGCTGCAATTTGACAAGATTGTAAAAGAAAGTGAAGTATCCACAGTAACTATCTTTTATGATCCATCCCAAGTTCCTTCACGGGCCCGAGCGGCACCAATAACTATTACCACTGCTGGACCCATAATGTACCAAAGTGACAGAGCTGTTCCATGGAATTATGGTGGTGAAGTGTACTGTAACGGCCAGAAGCAAGAGTTGGCCACGACTAGTATAACCCCAGCTCAAGTAGAAAATGTTGGAGTAGGGGGTTTTACTCGAAGTGGAAGGTTGTTTGCGCCAGAAACACTGAGAAACAATGTGATACCACCCAGAGATACTGCCGAAGCCCAAGCTAGAGCAAGAGGGAAGCAACCAATAGTTGTCAATGATCCAACGCCATCAACTGATCCAGACCTCACTTTTGATAAAGAAGCCGAAGAATTCCTGAGGATCATCAAGAAGAGTGACTACAAGATCGTGGACCATCTGCAACAGACGCCGTGAAAGATCTCCATCTTGTCCTTGCTTATGTGTTCCGACTCTCACAGGAAAGCTCTCCTAAATATTCTGAACAAGGCATACGTGCCTCAGGATATTTCTGTAAATCAGTTAGAAACGGTGGTGTCCAGTGTCAATGCCAGTCACGGATTGGGTTTCACAGACTTGGATTTAACTTCTGACGGGCGTGCTCATAATCGGGCATTGCATATTTCTCTGGAATGTAAGGGTGCAGTACTCTCCCACGTGTTGGTAGATACCGGATCCTCTTTGAACGTCTTGCCCAAGAAAGCACTGATGAAGTTGGAATATGATGGAGTGGTTCTAAAGCCCAGTGATCTAGTAGTTCGAGCATTTGACGGGTCGAGAAGACCGGTGTTTGGAGAGGTGGAGTTACCTATCAAGGTAGGTCCACAAGTCTTCAACACCACGTTCTACGTGATGGATATACAACCTGCATATAGCTGTTTACTCGGAAGAACTTGGATACATTCGGCAGGTGCGGTGTCGTCTACACTCCATCAGAAGCTAAAGTTTGTCTGGGAGGGTCAAATTGTGACTGTCAGTGGGGAAGAAGATATCTTCGTTAGTCATCTCGCTTCGTTCAAATATGTGGAGATGGATGGCGAGATAGTTGAGACCCCATGTCAGGCTTTTGAGCCCTTGAAGTCTGAGCAAGCATCCGCAGTAGCAACTTCTCCTGAAGAACCGAAGAAAGGGGTTTCCATAGCCTCTTATAAGCAAGCGCTTGAATTGGTAGAATCTGGAATACGAGAAGGCTGGGGCAGTCCGGTAGAAGTGCCAGAGAAGAAAGACATGTTCGGGATTGGCTATCACCCTGGAAGATCTTCGTCTGAAACAAGTGCTAAAGGTTGTCAGAGCCCGGTTACTTTCACAAGCGCGGGAGTAGTAGACTACGAAAACATCAGTGCTGTGCAGGATGACATTGTCGATAGTGATTGTGACCTAGATGAATGGATCAGGACTGCCGCTCCAGGAACTCAGCTTAGCAACTGGACATCGGAAAGGCTTATTTCGGTCACCTCTTTCGAAGAGTAATAATGTTTTTGTTTCTATTTTTCCTGTATTAAAGCACTATGTCTTGCCCGAGGCATAGTAGCTCTTTGTAAGGGTTCATTTGTTCATTAACACAATCATAAATAAAATTGACGTTTCACATTCATTCATGTTGTTCTCTGTCTTTCATTTTTTACTTTTGTTTTTCAAAAAGAAAGAAAAGTTTTAAAATGGCAATGTTTCTCATTTTCTCAAGTTGTTGCTAAAGTCTTGCATGAATCATCATTCATGCAGGTGCTCGTCACCGGATCTTATCAATGATGACCCTGTTATGGCTAAGTATGACTTCGACAATCCAATTTATCAAGCCGATGAGGAAGATGAAGAGGATTGCGATTTACCCGAAGAATTGGCCAGACTGCTTAAACAGGAGGAGAAGATGATTCAGCCGCACGAAGAAGATGTCGAAGTAATAAACCTGGGTACTGAAGAAGACAAGAAAGAAGTCAAGATCGGAGCTGCATTAGAAGAATCTGTCAAGACTCGTTTGATGGCTATGCTTCGAGAATACGTTGACGTTTTCGCGTGGTCATACCAAGATATGCCTGGTTTAGACACTGACATTGTGGTACACAAGCTACCTCTCAGAGAAGGTTGTCCTCCGGTAAAGCAGAAGTTGAGGCGCACGCGTCCAGACATGGCAATTAAAATAAAAGAAGAAGTGCAAAAACAGTTTGATGCTGGCTTCTTGGCCGTGACTAGTTATCCTCTGTGGGTTGCTAACATTGTGCCGGTTCCCAAGAAAGATGGCAAAGTCAGGATGTGTGTGGACTATAGGGATTTGAATAGGGCTAGCCCCAAAGATGATTTCCCTCTACCTCACATAGATGTACTTGTCGATAATACTGCTCAGTTTTCCGTGTTCTCCTTCATGGATGGATTCTCAGGCTATAATCAGATCAAGATGGCTCCCGAGGACATGGAAAAGACAACTTTCATCACTCCTTGGGGCACCTTTTGTTATAAGGTCATGCCATTTGGTTTAAAGAATGCAGGGGCTACCTATCAACGAGCAATGGTGACGTTGTTTCACGACATGATCCATCATGAAATTGAGGTTTATGTTGATGACATGATAGCAAAATCCCAGACAGAGGAAGAGCATTTGGTTAACCTAGCAAAATTGTTTGACAGGCTTCGGAAGTTCAGACTGAGGTTAAATCTGAATAAGTGTACCTTCGGGGTTCGTTCTGGCAAGTTACTCGGCTTCATTGTTAGTGAACGAGGAATCGAGGTTGATCCAGCCGAGGTGAAAGCTATCCAAGAAATGCCTGAGCCGAAGACTGAAAAGCAAGTGCGTGGTTTCTTAGGGAGGCTAAACTACATTGCACGGTTTATTTCTCACCTAACGGCCACGTGCGAGCCCATCTTTAAGCTTCTGAGGAAGAATCAGGCCATTAAATGGAACGAAGACTGCCAGCAGGCTTTCGACCGAATCAAAGAATACCTGTTAGAACCACCAATTCTTATGCCTCCTGTGCCAGGGAGACCTCTGATTATGTATCTTACTATGCTTGAAGGATCGATGGGATGTGTGCTGGGTCAGCAGGACGAGTCTGGTCAAAAAGAGCACGCCATTTATTACCTTAGCAAAAAGTTTACCGATTGTGAGACGCGATACTCACTACTCGAGAAAACTTGCTGCGCTTTGGCATGGGCTGCTCGCCGACTAAGACAGTACATGCTGACTCACACTACTCTCTTAATTTCCAAGATGGATCCTGTGAAATACATTTTTGAGAAGCCGGCTTTGACTGGAAGAGTGGCCCGTTGGCAGATGATACTCACGGAGTATGACATACAATACACTTCGCAAAAAGCTATCAAGGGGAGTGTGTTGTCAGAATACTTGGCTCAGCAGCCGATCGATGATTATCAACCCATGAGGTTTGAGTTTCCGGATGAGGACATCATGTTCCTCAAGTCTAAAGACTACGAAGAACCACTTCCGGAGGAGGGGCCCGACCCTGAATCCAAATGGAAGTTGATGTTTGACGGGGCTGTAAACATGAATGGGAGTGGAGTAGGTGCTGTTATTATCTCGCCAGAAGGAGTCCACACACCTCTCGCCGCTCGGTTGACTTTCGAATGCACTAACAATGAGGCAGAGTATGAAGCTTGTATCATGGGGATCGAAGAGGCAATAGACTTGCGAGTCAAGAACCTTGAGATCTTCGGAGATTCTGCTTTGGTGGTAAATCAAGTCAATGGCAAATGGCTAGTTCATCAAGCTCGTTTGATTCCTTACAGAGATTATGTCAGGAGGTTGTTAACTTTCTTTACCAAATTCATACTGAGCTATGTTCCTAGAGACGAAAACCAGTTCGCCGATGCTCTCGCAACTTTATCGTCCATGATTAAAGTTTGTCGAGAAAATTCCGTGCCTCGAATTTCGATCTCCCGGCTTGAAAGACCTGCTTATGTCTTTGCAGTTGGTGATGGTGAAGATAACAAGCCTTGGTACCACGACATCAAACAATTCTTGAAGGCTCAGGAATACCCGGCTGGGGCATCTAGTAAGGATAAGAAGACTCTTAGAAGACTGGCGGGAGGTTTCTTCTTGAATCAAGATGGTGTGTTGTACAAACGGAACTTTGACATGGTGCTGCTCAGATGCGTGGATAGACACGAAGCAGACCTGTTAATGCAGGAGGTTCACGAAGGCTCCTTTGGTACCCATGCTGGAGGACATGCCATGGCCAAGAAATTATTGAGATCGGGATACTATTTGATTACCATGGAATCTGATTGTTGTAAATACTCCCGTAAATGCCATAAGTGTCAAATTTATGCCGACAAGGTCCATGTGCCTCCGAATCCGTTAAGTGTCATGTCTTCACCATGGCCATTCGCTATGTGGGGCATCGATATGATTGGCAAGATTGAGCCAACAGCTTCTAATGGGCATCCTTTCATCCTAGTTGCTATTGATTATTTCACGAAGTGGGTTGAAGCGGCATCCTACACCAATGTCACTAAACAAGTGGTCGCTCGATTTATTAAGCGGGACATCATCTGCCGGTATGGAGTTCCTGAAAGGATCATTACTGATAATGGTTCTAACCTCAACAACAAGATGATGGCTGACTTGTGTCAAGACTTCAAAATAGAACACCACAACTCTTCTCCATATCGTCCGAAGATGAATGGCGCCGTCGAGGCGGCTAATAAAAACATTAAGAAGATTGTGCAGAAGATGGTCGTGACGTACAAAGACTGGCACGAGATGTTACCATTCGCCTTACATGGGTACAGGACATCCGTACGTACTTCAACTGGGGCAACTCCATTCTCATTGGTGTATGGTATGTAGGCAGTCCTACCAATCGAAGTAGAAATCCCCTCATTGAGATTGATGATGGACATCAAGCTAGATGAAGCTGAGTGGCTCCGATCCAGATATAATCAATTGAGCCTCATTGAAGAGAAACGTCTAGCAGTTGTATGCCATGGACAGTTGTATCAGCGACGAATGAAGCAAGCTTTTGACAAGAAGGTGCGACCACAGAGGTACGCACCAGGAGACTTAGTGCTGAAAAGGATTCTTCCTCCTCTCAACGATCACAGGGGCAAGTGGACACCTAACTATGAAGGACCGTTCGTGGTTAAAAAGGTTTTCTCAGGCGGAGCCTTAATGCTGACAACCATGGACGGAGAAGACTTTCCATCCCCTGTCAACGCAGATGCAGTAAGAAAATACTTCGTGTAAAAAGGACCCGCTGGATAAAAACAGAATAAAGATCCAGGCAAAAATGGGCATCCCGGCGAGCCAAAAACAGAATAAAAGGCTCGGGCAAAAGTTAGGGAAATCTTGAAAAAAAATGTACACCCGCTGAGTTGAAAAGCCACATCGGACAACTCAGACAAAAAAGGGTATCCCGGTGGATTGAAAACCTGAAAGGGCGATCCACGCAAAAGAGGGATTAACACGAACGACTGCGATCTGCGAGATCCATGACCTACCTACAGTTGAGGCTATCCTAAGGGTTGAAGATCAGTTCATTTACTTTTTCTCAAGAGGCAGAAAAGCGGAGCGTCTTGAGGACATATGAGTCATAATTGGGTTGAGACTTGATGAGATTCACTTCTCACATTGCCAATAGGGTAGTTTGTTTTTCTTTTAGTTATTCCCTCATTCCAGGGAACTGCTTCTTTTGTATTGCCTATTCAGGGCCACCTTTTCCAAATCAATAAGAATTCAACTTCAGTCAATTGACTATTTTGCTTCTTTGTTTTTTACTTTTTTCATCTAGCATTGATTGATTGTGAAAACGTCTAGCAAATGGTAACGTGCATTGTGTTATGAACATTTGAACGCTTTCTAACTCGTGCAGGAGAATAGAAACATTTAATACAACTCTGAAAGGGTGTAGAGATACCTACACAATGATTCATGCTATGAGCCTGGGGCAAGCAGGTCCCAAACTAATTCTCTATGTTGCAGGTACTATCGATTGTGTTCATGCAGGTACAGGTACTGGTGTTGCTAACAAAGCTAATAACTATTATCCAGGATGGGCATTCCCTTTTGTTTGAACAGAAACAAGTATCTCCCAGGGTGTTTCCAATCATCCCCAGCCATGTGGGAGTTGAAATTTCACCCATCAAGGTAGCAGAGAGTGGGTGCAATCCCCAAGCAAAAGTTTCCCTTCAGACAGGGGCAATTCCCAGCAGTACAAGGAGTTCTTTCCTCTCCAGCAGTTGTTTCCTCAGCAGCGTCATGCCTTTGGTTCCCAGGAAGTCCTCACTTCCCCACCAGAGTTCAAGAAGGGTCCATTTCCAGCAGGGTCTTGGCGCTCCAATCTCAAAGTCCAATTTATTTTTGGCAGTGGCGGCTATTCAGAGCCAGTGAATTATTAACAGCTTTCCCCGCAGAGTTGTTTCCTCCTCATCAGGATGAACTAGATCAATGCAGTGATCATCGTTTCTCCCCAGCCAAGTTATCTGGGATACCTGCAATCTCCTTATTAAGAGATCTTTTTGCATTGTCATTCGCATAATCATCATTGCGTCTGCATCCTCCAAAGCGTAGCATTTCCATCGTCATGGAGCATTACGTCATAAATTCAAACATATGCATGCCAGCATGGGCCAGTTTTGAGGTATATTACATAAGACCCGTTGCATCTCCGATCGGATTGAAATGTTCCCCACAGAATACAACTTCATCTCCCAAGGTGGATGCGTCCACCAAGTCTTGTTGTTATCCCCAATTGAGTATTGTTTCAGTACAACAATCTCATTTTCTCGTGTCTCCGTTTCAGTACAACGGTCACGTCTTGGGCTCTCGTTTAAGTACAACGATCCCGTTCCTTTCGAGTTTCCATTTAAGCACAATGGTCTCGCCTTTGAGTCTTGTTTCAGTACAACAGTCTCATTTATTCGCGTCTCCGTTTCAGTACAACGGTCACGTCTCGGGTTATCATTTAAGTACAATGATCCCATTTCATTCGAGTCTCCATTTAAGTACAATGGTCTCGTCTTTGAGTCTTGTTTCAGTACAACAGTCTCATTCTTTCGCGTCTCCGTTTCAGTACAACGGTCGCGTCTCAGGTTATCATTTAAGTACAATGATCCTGTTTGCTTGGGCCCTCGTT
Organism: Lathyrus aphaca; assembly: GCA_963966055.1. Classification (NCBI taxonomy): domain Eukaryota; kingdom Viridiplantae; phylum Streptophyta; class Magnoliopsida; order Fabales; family Fabaceae; genus Lathyrus; species Lathyrus aphaca. The sequence continues at coordinate 579,329,788 of OZ014520.1, read as the reverse complement.
TAAGTACAACGATCTCATTTCATTCGAGTCTCCATTTAAGTACAATGGTCTCGCCTTTGAGTCTTGTTTCAGTACAACAGTCTCATTTGTTCGCGTCTCCGTTTCAGTACAACGGTCACGTCTCGGGTTATCATTTAAGTACAATGATCCCATTCCTTTCGAGTATCCATTTAAGTACAATGGCCTCGTCTTTGAGTATTGTTTCAGTACAACAATCTCATTTTCTCGTGTCTCCGTTTCAGTACAACGGTCGCGTCTCAGGTTATCATTTAAGTACAATGATCCTGTTTGCTTGGGCTCTCGTTTAAGTACAACGATCCCGTTCCTTTAGAGTTTCCATTTAAGTACAATGGCCTCGTCTTTGAGTCTTGTTTCAGTACAACAGTCTCATTTGTTCGCGTCTCCGTTTAAGTACAACGGTCACGTTTCGGGTTGTCATTTAAGTACAATGATCCCGTTCCATCTTGTCCTATTTTCTTTTTGTGTTTGGTTATCAACCGAGGCTGGTATACCTTTGCGTCTCCATTCGAGGATGGTTTTGTGCTAGATCCGAGGATCTTTTGAGTTGTCATTCGAGGATGGCATTCTTCCCAGCATATTCCCACCTGGTTCTATTTTCGCTACCTATTCAGAGGTCAAAATCAGAAAACACACAAATAAATATATGGGCAGATGGCATTTCTGTGGCCTCCTGTGCAAATTTTCAGGTTTTATTCGAGTATTCAATCACTCCACACCTTGAACATCTAAAAGTTGTCGCAATTATTCGTTCAGGTCTGCAAATGATTGAATAGGGGCAGCTGTAATACCTCAAAATTTGCCCTCCTATTTATTCCTTCTATTGGTTCATCGTGTTGCTTTCATCTGCATTTCTCACCAGATCATCAACATCATAGTAGTTCATTTCATTATTTCATAAGGCATGTGATCAGGGCTCAAGGAAATTAGGGTTTTTTTTACACCTTATACGTGTCTGGCAAGGATTGAAATAACAGAGAATATTCACTGGACTATGATTCCGCTCCAAATGCGGTTGCTCAGTTGTGTCTCAATTCAGATGGGGGTTTGATTTAATTTTGGTCAAATTATTGAAAGATCACTGCAATTTGCAAGGTTATTTTGGATCAGTGGACTATTTCTTAGACAATGCGTATTCAAAGTTCAGAGCGTGTTTCAGATGATTCGAAAGGGGTGTGATTTATCTGGAAAATGGTGCAGTGGTTTAGAAGTGATCGTGTTCATGAGCTTGTGGAAAGAATTCAAAACAGGTTTTGGGTTAAAATCGAGATGTTCTGTCCATTCATTGCTTTGTCTTCATTATTATAGACCGTTCCCGATTATTCCATTCCACTTTCATTTTTTTAATTTGTTTTCGTTAATCCATTTTTCAATCTTTGTCCATGTCCAATTACCCATATAATTCTCTTTTTATAAATTCCATTTTTTGCCAATATTCATAACTATCACATTTACCGCAAATTCATTCCATTTGCTTTTAAACTCATCTATTCTCTTTTACAACCATAAGCCCATTATGATTAAAGTTCACATTTTTGCTGGCCCATTTAAAGCCCATTGGCCGTATCTCATACAAGCCTAGTTTCCATTCAATTCTATTGTCAATAATCCTTCCACATTTTAAATCCACATTTTTTTACGACTAGCCATTTCATTTTCCAATTCAATAATATTCATTTTGTCATGTCATTAATTCATATACATTTAATTAGGATCAATTCTATTCAATTTCTTTTCCTTTTTATTCTTTTTTCTTTTTTAAATCCAAGTCATCTAAAAGGGAGGATATTGAACATGTTGAGGTTTGATAAATATGGTATTCGCATGATTTTGTCGTGTTGATTGGTATTAGTGAGGTGAATATTGATCCATCAACATCCTCAAGTTGAATTATGGGAGAAATGCTAATGCAATTGGAGTGAGAAGTTGTTATGGTGGGGGTCAGAATTAAGTTGACCCACGTTAAGAGCCCACTTGCATCAATACATTGGGTAACATAAAGCCAGAATTCTCAGTAAAAAAAAAGGGGGGAGAAACTTTGATCCACATGGAGGAGATTCAACATTTTTTCTTTATCAATAAGAATGGAGTTTCATTATACTCCCTCTCCATCTCAATCCAGTTACAACCAAAACACCAACAAAGATAAGGAAAATGTCACGAAAAAAAAGGGGGTTCAGTTAGTTACAGAGTAAAGCTGTTCCAGAAAATTTAACAGAAATAGATTACAAAGAAACTCATAGAAAAAACTTCTATAATGTTGATCCCTCTCGCATCCAATCTTCATCTTTCTTCATCCACTCTTTAACACTCTGCATCAACATACAACAGAGACAGAAAAATCAGGGGAGAAGATAATTTATCAGAAATGGATACAAACAAAATAATTTAGATCTTCAAAATAGAAATAGAAGGAGTCACTCAAATGTTTATGGAATTAGACAAAGTGGAAAGAAATAGAAAGAATTCCGACCTGGAGGAATGTAGCCAACAGAACCAGCAACTGCAGAAAAAACTCCCAGTACTCTTTGAAAGATCAATCACTTTGTAGTGTTCAATATCATCGACTAGAGGCTCCTTGAGTGATTGCGGCATAATACTTTTACTTGACCAGAGGCACATCCATGAAGAAAGGATAGATCTTGAGCCACACGCAACTCACCACGATAGAAAAAAGAAAAATTACAATTTTCTGACCCCTGCAGCATAGACATTCATCAGCAGCACATCGATTCGCAACAACAATCATAAGATTCTCAGCTACGACTAATCGCGAAAACCCAAAAACTCAGTTATATCTATAGGAAAGTTACAAAATTCAGAGTCAGTGTAATTATGGGAAACTCAGTGAAAACTTCAATCTTGAAAAAACTTCATAACATCTTCATGCTCTCTCTCTTGATTAATCTTCGGCCAGAACCACTAATTCATCAATACCTCTTCAATCCTGCATATCAAACAAAAATCAGTTCTAACTAACTTTACAAAAATCCTGCAAGATTCAATAAGGAAAAGTCAGTTACAATGGCTAACCGAAATCAAAATGTTAACAGAATTCCAACTGAAAACCTAACTAACATTAACCGAATCCACAAACCATTCAAAACTAATCCTAACTGAATTCTAACAAAAATAACAGAATTGAAACTGATTTCATTACCTGAAACTTCTAGAACCATCCTCAAGATTTTTGCTATAAATCAAACAGCTCCTCATTCAATCGGCTTCTTACACAATTTTCAGAACCCTTCATCCAATTCTCCCTCTCTTCAACCATCTTCTTCACCATTTTTTCTTCCACTCTTCAACCTCTTCTCAAATTTTTTTTCTTCATAGTTTCCATTCATGTCTCTGCAATCTTTTTCCTGAGGGACAGTTTTTGATACACCTCTCTCATACCTTCTCCTCTCAATCTTCCTTTTCTTTTCCATCATCTCCCTACCTGATTCTTCTCCACGTTTCACCACCCTCTGTTTGTTCTGCCTCATTCTCCATTCTCTGAACCTCCTTTCTCCCTCACGTTTCATCATCTTTCAGACATTCACCTCCATGACTTTCGTTTGTACCTTCACTAGTCCTATCATACTTTCTTCATACAATTAGACCTATGTTCTTCAGCCCCAATTGAAACTTGTATTAATCGCCCTTTTCGGATTTACGCTGGCCTTCCTTCATCCATATTTATCGCATCTTCGACGAAGTTAAGAGTCCAGGAGCGATTTCACGGAGCCTTCCACAAATCTGAGTATGCAAATGCAATAAGGTAATAACAGAGGCAACAGAGATTGATTAGAAGTGATAACGGAATTACGAGAAGGGATAAATAGGAGGAGCGATTTGGAGTTCATACCTTAAGCACTGTCTTCGCGCCACCCTCGATCACATCCATAAGACCTTCGAAGGAAGCCGAGCGGAGACATCACCTCATTCTTCTTCACCGTGAATCACTTGGCAGTGTCCTCGTCGTGACCTTTGTGCTTCATCAACTAGAAAGGTACGAATCTATTTCCGGTTTTTAGAACATTGGTCAGTTCGTCAATGAGATTATTGTTGAAGCTTTAAGCCCAGTTCTTGGTAAGCATGGAGGCTGGGTTAGGAAGATAGAAGGTTAGGGTTTGTGTACAGGTTTTAGTTTGGCCGAGAGAAGATGACGTTGGTGACGGAGGAGGCGAGTAAGACCGTAGATTTGTGTGTGAATGGAGGAGAAGAAGATGATGGCGTTTGATTCGTTTAGGGTTAGAGGAGGGGGTCGTGCGCGAGAGAAGATGAAGAGGAGAGAGTTGAGTCCGTATTAGGTTTTAGGAAGAAAGGTTGGCCGGATGGGTCTACCGCCGCCGCTGCCGTCGGTATATGAGCTAGGGTTTCTCTATGTTGGGGAAGATGAGAGGAAGATGAAGGGTGAGTGACAGAGAGAGAGAGAACGCGTGAGGGAGAGGAGAAGTTTGAAGTTATGTTTTTTTGTTTTGTTTATAATGTTGGATTTATAAAATATTGTTTAGTTAAACTTAATTAAGACAATTAGCCATAATAATGTTTATTAAATATTAATAAAATTCATCTAAATGCCATTAACTTTTCATAAATTCTGATTATGAAGTCATAAGAGTCTCTTCCATGGCCGGTGCGTTTTTGGGCCTAGATAATGGCTATCCACACTCCCCACTTCTGAGCCCATGTAAAAAACAACATAAAAACAGTGCTTCCAGCACCTCCCCCTCATCCAACGAAAATGGGCTCTTCTCCCATTGCTGCTAGCACCCCCATTTCGAGCCCAAGTGGTTTTTAACTTAAGAAATAACTCTGTTTCCACCCCCTTTCTATTTTTCATCTATTTTTATTTCTATTGTCATGCCATTTTAATTTAATTCCATAAAAAATATGAAAATGAATAATAAAAATCCACCAAAATTATATTAGAATATTAGGACATTTTAGAAACACTCCAAATTTTCACTTTCTGAATTTAATCATTTTTCAATTTATTTTCGAATTTTCATTTAATTGATTTTCTATTGAATTCTCGTGTAGACACATAAAATTGTACAATTTCTTTCTGCCACTTCATGTAATATTTTTTGCCCATTCTTTTTGCTATGATTAGAGGACAAGATGAAGTACCTAGATTATTTTTTGTGTATTTTTTAAGACTTTTTTTCTACTGTTTTGGTAGTATAATTTGTGTAAATTTGTGATTGAACTTTAGGTAGAATTAAGTGGCCATTTGACATAGTTAGAATTAGAATTTTTGAAAGATTTTTTGACATAGTGTTATAATCAAGTTAGAGACCTTAGGAAATTAATTTCACATTTTTTCATGACTTTTTGATATTTTTGGTATTTTAATTCATTTCCATCATATTGTGCATATTCATGGTTCATATCATTCACTAACTATTTGTTTTTTGTGCAAGGTATGTTTTCAAGGATTGGCTTATGGACTTGGATATTTTTGTGCCTCAGTTGTGTTTTATACTTTGTGTACTTTGTGATGTAATAGTGTAATACTTGTATGCTTGTATAGTTTCCATAAGTAGGATAGAAAAGATAAAACGAATCGATAGAAAACCAAAATTTCAAAAACAAATAAAGTATTCGATCCAACGTCGAGTATATTTTCAAATAAATAAATAAAGTTCATATTATTTTAGGGTTCCCCGACTACCATCGTTCCACTCCATTCAACCAAAATCAAGCCTTGTATGTTTCACACCATAAGTCGTGCGTCTTAGCACCACGCAATCGACCCACCCGATCCATTGTTTCATCCCATTTACATTTCATTCACGTTTTTACCTACCATGACTTAGGAGGACCCTATTGTTCAATATTAACTCTTGTATTCTCATGTCTAGTCTTATATCTCTTAGGTAGATTTAATTGCAAACCTCACTAACCATAGGTTATCCATGAATTCAACTAACTTAGGGTAAGTCTAGTTTCCCTTAGAATTTTTCCTTTGATAATTTGAGTCTCTCTTCTCATCTTAAAAGAAAATCAAAAACATTTAATAAAGGAAAAGGTGTACAATGCGCCACGAGCCTTAAGCTATATGGGAAATGATTAGTGGAGGTCTCCTTCACTCTTCTAGGATGCTTTACAAACGTTCCATTGGGGGCGATCTTGGAAAGTATTCGCTCCTGTGTCATAGTCTTTAGTGTTGTACATTCAATAAACACAAACTTCAAAAACACTTCTCACAAAAGACAAAAAAACAAACAACAAGCGACTATCCTGCGAGAACTTCTCTTCTCATCTCATTCATTCACAACGCGAACTCGCGACGACTTGTCACACATGCAAGACGGTAAACGCACTCGTACCAGACGAGCCTGCAACACCTGAGCATAGACATACGCAGTTCCAGCATAAAAAACACAAACAGATAGTTCCCGCCTAGGTTAGGCGAACTACGTCGACTCTGATCCTCATTATCCCGATGAGGTACGTAGGCAGCGGGGTAGGGCCCGTTCGAGCACATTCTTTATTTTCCCTACATTTCCCCCTTTCTTTCCATTTTCTTATTTCAGTTCCTTTCTCATTTCTCATTCCATTCCAGTTAGCGGTTCATTTGTTCAGCAGCACTTTATTTTTCTCACCCTTTGAAACAAAACAAGCAAGCGTGGATCCCGTCGGGTACGACGGACGATCTGGGGTGCTAATACCTTCCCAGGTCGTAACCGACTCCCGAACTCAGATCTTTGGTTCGCAGGACCTTGTCCTTTCCTTCTTCCTCATGTTTGTGCAACATTACCTTTCCCATTCTTTCGGGATAAAAATGTCTGGCTGGCGACTCTATCCTTTCCGCGCCACTTTCGCGTTTGTACTAGGATGAAAATCCCGGGAGCGACACATTTGCCCAAAAAATCGTGTGTTGTAAGCAAGAACCAAAACTATCTTGCAAAACAGTTGAAGCAAGGCATGTTGATCAACCCATAACTCTTTACCCCAATAGAGTTTTCTTGTGCTCTTGGGTTCTTTTGAAAGTTTGAATAATTTACTTCAACTTTGGTGCCCAACATTGGTTCCATTTCCCTTTGGATCATGGTGAAAAATCCCTCCATATTTTGGTATTTTTGCTGAGTTACACTTAGGTAGAATTTGCCTAAGTGTTGAAGTTCATTTCCCATTTTTCTTAACTTGATCATGTAACTTAAAATCCATGAAGATTTGGAATGAGGTGTAGTTGAAAATCTTGTAGTATGTAATAAGATATATTATTTGAGCATTGGAGCAAACATTTTTGTTGCTTGATTTACAAGTTACGACCTTAGGAAGTTAGATACTTGTGTACGTTTTCTTCATAACTTAGAAAAAATTCCATTTTTCTAAGATTGTCCCTTTTATAAGTAACCTTGATTTCTTGATTATTCTTTGTTTAAATGGAACAATGGACTATATTTTCTTGAATTATAGGTCATGATGAACATTTTTTTGTCAAAAAGTCAAACTTTGACTTTTGGCCTAAGATGAATTTTGCACTGTGAAATCCTAATTCCTGATTTTTTTGCCAATGCATCCTATGAGGCTATTTTAAACTTGTCAATGGACTTCAAAGGTTTATATGATCCACTTGATCCATTTCCTAGGGGATTGACTCATGTCCATATGAAAATTTCACTTTTAGAGTCCCGATCAGTAAAAACCCTAATTTGTGACACTGATGATCTTGAGGCTTGATCCTCTTGAGATTGTGCAATCTTGTGCTTGATTCTTGATATTGAGGACCTATTTACTTCTATTGATGGAGGAACTTGAAAAGTTGAATATCATACAAATTTTTTATTGATCTTTTGCCCGAATCCTCTTATGAAGCCCAAAACCCTAATTCATAGTAAGTGGAAGACAATAAACAAATTTTGGTCTTCTCCAATGGGTTAATGATGCACAAAAAGTGTATGTGAATGATGTCAAATATATGAAAATGATGTGGGATCTTGGGGTCAAAATTTAGGGTATGGTACAATGTTATGAGAGTCTGGTTCGAACGACACTCCTTGAATTGAAAGTGTTTCTGACAAGGGTGTTCATACGTCATGTTCGTTGAGGTCATCCAATGGCGATGCGAGTGAGTATGGATAAAAAAAGCTTTCATTTGAGGGGGTGTGGAATACCCATAAGAATGGATTGACTCATCCTTGAGGTGGTTATTGTTGGTATATCAAGTGTGAGTATGAGTCCCACATCGGATGAAAAAGTGAATGTTGAATATTTTATAAGTGAGAAGACTCATAGACTCAATGCCTTAAGGTTTTGAGTTAATATGTGGTGTCTTTCTCACTTGTGTGATTGTTCCTAAAGCCCAATGTAAAGATCTTCGGACCTCTAATAACCCAATTGGTTACTTGGATCCCTAAGAGTGTGTTTGGATGGGGTAATTGAGAATTTTTAAGGAATTCAAAATTCTAAGCATTTTAAATGATTCAATTGAAATCCATTCATTTTTAAGTTATTTTGTTTGGATGGAGTATTAAAGTGATTAATTGTTAAATTTTTGGGGTCATTTTCATAAATTTTAAATTTTTTGAAAAAAATTAAAAATAAGAAAAATAGGGACTAATTTGCAATTTTAAAAAATGTGAAGGACTAAGTTGTAAATTTTGAAAAAAAATTAGGACTTATTTGCAATTTTAAAAAAATTTTAAGGGTCAATTTGAAATATTTATAAAATATGAGGACCATTTTGCAAAATTTGAAAAATTAATAATAAACAATTTAACATTTGAATTATAAAGAGTGAAAAAACAATTTGAAATTCTTTACTTTTTGGTGTCATTTGAAATTCCATAAATTTAACTTAAACAAAAAATATTTCTTAAATTTACATCATTTTAACAATTCTCCATATTTTTTATCCAAACAATGAATTTTGGACAAACCATTTTAATTTCCCTCAAAAAATTAATTTCCCTCATTAAAATGTTTCATCCAAACACATCCTAAGAAAATGTATTACTCTTAAAATTTTATATTTGATTTTTCCCAATAATATATGAGTAAAAATGTGTATCTAAAAGGTTGATGTATCAACTTTTTACATACCATATGCATATTTCATTTTGAAGGACGTACTTTGTATTGATGCTTTCTTGTTGACAGATTTTTGTCCATTTTCATATTTATTCCATTTCCTCTCTCTCACATTTTCAACCACAAATTTACTTCTATCCATACTATAACTAGTTTTCCATCATTGAAGAGTCATGAGAAATGTGATCTTGTTTTCATTCATTCTTTTGTTTGTTCTTCTCATCTTTTGTGCTAATAGAACCACCAAAAATGAAGCACAGTCTTTATATTATCATGTCAAAGTTAATAGTCACTCAGGTTATCAACATATTTGGCCAGTAAGTGTTTGTTTTTACATCCATTGTATGAAATTTGTAATATATAAATGAACATAAAATTTGAATTTTGTAATATATGGTTAACAGAATATAGAATTTGGATGGAAAATCATTGTTGGTACCTTGATTGGAATCTTTGGAGCTTCATTTGGAAGTGTCGGTGGTGTTGGTGGTGGTGGCATCTTTGTTCCAATGCTAATACTGATTATTGGATTTGATGCAAAATCAGCTACTGCCATTTCTAAATGTAAGAATCTATATACTTTTTGTTGAAAGTGCTGTTAATTCAAGTATTTTTCATTCTGCAACAGCAGTAACCGGTTACCCTCTGGTGAGTAACCGATTACCACTGCCAAAAACAGAAAAATACCTGATTCAACAGCATGCCACTTTAGTTGTGTTTTTTTGTATTTTTTCTCTCAATGTATAAAAACCTCATTGTAATTCCAATTCCAGTTAATGCCAAATTAATATTTCATCCCAATTACTCTCTCTTCTCTAATTCTTTTTCTCTCTCAATTTCATCTTCTTCCCCAAATTGATTTTTCACCATTGTTACACCTTTACTTTCAAATTCTGTTTTTGTTGTTTATGTTTGTTCTAACATTTGGCATCAAGAGCTTCGGTTATTGATCCGATTCCGCTGCAACAATGGCTACCATTTCCAATGATCGAATTCCCACAAATCTTCCAATTCTTGATTCGAAAAATTACGACAAATGGGCGAAGCAAATGAAGGTTCTATTCGGTTATCAAGAAGTGCTTGAGATTGTCATCAATGGAGTCACGCCATTGGGGGAACAAGCTACCGATACGATTAGGGCTACACACAAAGAAGAAAAGAAGAGGGATTACAAAGCCCTATTCTTGATTCACTCTTGTGTGGATAACGACAACTTCGAGAAGGTTGGTGATTGTGAATCCGCGAAGCAAGCGTGGGAAATATTGGAGAAAGCTTATGCCGGTGCCGCGAAAGCGAAGGTGGTAAGGTTACAAACTTACAAGCGTCAATTTGAGCTAACGAAGATGGAAGACAAAGAAACGATCAACGACTACATTACGCGCATTACTCGGTTAGTCAATCAAATCAAGTCTTGCGGCGAAACGATCGTAGAGCAGAATGTTGTATCGAAAGTGTTGCGTTCGTTAACATCGCGGTTCGATAACATTGTGGTTGCTATTGAAGAATCAAAGGATCTAACGACTATGAGCAAGGATGAGTTGCAAAGTTCGTTGGAGGCGCATGAGCAAAGGATGGATGAGAGATGTGTCGAAGCGAAAGCGGAGATCGCTTTGCAAGCGCGTTTGAATGAGAAGAGCAAGAGGTCGAAAGGAAAATTTGTAGCTAGAGGTAAGCCAAATTTTCAGAATTTTGGTGCAAACAATTCTCAAAATTCGAAGGGTTCGATGTATGAAAAGGGTGAGAGCAGCTCCAAGGAGAGTGATCGTAGTAGCGGTTTCAAAAAGGATTGGAGTAAGGTTCAATGCTTTAGGTGCAAAAAGCTTGGACATGTTCAATCGAAATGTTATGCAAAATTGAACAAGACTCGCGATGATGAAGCCAAGGTTGCTAGAGAAGAGGTGGAGGATGAAGACACCGTTCTAGTGATGATCACGGAGGAGAAAAGTGGCATTGTGGATGTTCCGGACAGCAGCTACTGTCATGACAGTTCGCGGGACAGCAGCTGTACCGTTTCAGAAAGTGGTAGAAAAATGTGCTCGGATCGAGATGCATTGGTTACCGTACGTGATGGAGTTCAAGGTAAAGATGAATGGTACTTGGATTCCGGTTGTTCAACACATATGACGGGTCGTAAGGATTGGTTTGTGCAAATCAATCAAGCGACAAAGAGCAAAGTCAAGTTTGCCGACGACACTACTTTAAGCGCGGAAGGGGTTGGAGACGTTTTGATCGGAAGGAAGAGTGGAGGCTTTTCAAGGATCAAAGATGTCTTGTATATACCGGGAATTAGGTGCAATCTTTTAAGTATTGGCCAATTGCTTGAAAGAGGATACTTAATTCGGATGGAAAACAAGATGATGCGTGTTTTAGATTCAAAAGGTGTGTTGATTCTAAAAGCGCCGATGGCTGCCAATAGAACCTTTAAAGTTGAGTTAAGGGTTATGGAGCATCGTTGTTTGGCTACCGCGGCAAGTAGAGAGGAGTGGCTATGGCATTACCGTCTTGGTCACCTTAATTTTAGGGATCTTAAGATGTTGCAACAAAGTGGTATGGTAACGGGGCTGCCACTTATTAGTATTCCGACAGAATTGTGTGAAGAATGTGTGACATCCAAGCAACACAAGAATGTGTTTAGCAAGGATGCGGGTCGGAGAGCCAAAGGCCTACTTGAGGTGGTGTATTCCGATGTTTGTGGACCGATGCAAGTAGAGACTTATGGCGGCAATCGATACTTTGTTACGTTCATTGACGATTTTAGTAGGAAACTTTGGACTTATCTTATCAAGAGAAAGGATGAGGTGTTTGGTGTGTTCAAGAGTTTCAAATCCTTGGTGGAGCGTCAAAGCGGCCGGAAGCTCAAAGTTCTCAAAACGGATGGTGGAGGTGAGTATACCTCTAGAGAGTTTGGGAATTTTTGTGATCTTGAGGGTATTGTGCGTGAGGTGGTGCCTCCATATACGCCTCAACAAAACGGGGCTGCCGAGAGGAAAAATCGTACAATAATGAACATGGTGCGTAGCATGCTTTGTGGGAAGAAGTTACCTAAGGAATTGTGGGGTGAGGCCGTATCTACGGCTACCTACTTGTTGAATAGGTGTCCTACTAAGAAGCTGCAGAATATCACACCCGAAGAGGTTTGGAGTGGTTTCAAACCTAGTGTGGATCATTTGCGCGTTTTTGGATCGATTGCGTATCGTCACATACCGGATCAACTTAGAAAGAAGTTGGACGATAAAGGTGAAAGGTTGATACTTGTTGGATATCATTCTACTGGGGGATACAAGCTGTTTGATGAGAAGAATCGGAAGATCGTGATAAGCCGGGACGTGCTGTTTGATGAAGTGAAAAATTCTGCAGCAACAGCAGTAACCGGTTACCAACCGGTGAGTAACCGGTTACTGCAGAAAAATCAGCAACATCAGTTCTTTGAATTGTCTGATCCGGAGGCGTCCGATTCCGCTGTACCTGCACCTACAGCAGCTGAAAACAATGTTGTTAATGAAGGTAGACCTGTGAGGCAAAGAGCTATGCCTCAAAGACTCCGAGACTATGAGAGGTTCCTAGATACCGAAGTGAATAACGATGGTGATTTTGTTCATTTCGCACTTATGGCCGAATCTGAACCGGTAAATGAGGAGGAAGCCTTAAGTGATCCTAAATGGATATGTGCAATGAAGGAGGAGCTGGAATCTATTGAGAAGAATGGTACTTGGGAGTTGGTCGATTTACCGCTTGGAAAGAAACCGATTGGTGTGCGTTGGGTCTATAAAGTCAAAGCAAATCCTAAGGGTGAAGTGATCAAGCATAAAGCTCGATTAGTGGCTAAAGGGTTCTTGCAACGTGAAGGTATAGACTACGAGGAGGTATTCGCACCGGTGGCTAGACTAGAGACTATTCGTTTGGTTGTTGGGATTGCTCATAGCAACAATTGGGTGATCTACCAAATGGATGTGAAATCGGCGTTTTTGAATGGTCCTCTTGATGAGGAAGTTTATGTGGGGCAGCCACCCGGTTTCGTGATTAAAGATCAAGAGAGGAAGTATTACAAGCTACATAAGGCGTTGTATGGTTTGAAACAAGCTCCAAGAGCTTGGAACAAACGCATCGACGGCTTTCTTGTTGATATCGGTTTCAAACGATGTGTATCCGAACATGGTGTTTATGTGAGGTCGGATACGATTGATGGTGTTATCATACTTTGCTTGTATGTTGATGATCTCTTGATTACGGGCAGCAATGACAAGTGCATTTCAAGGTTCAAAGGAGAGCTCATGAGTGAGTTTGAAATGACGGATCTTGGTGTGATGAGTTACTTCCTTGGCATAGAGTTCCACAAGTCAAAAGCGGGGCTGCTTATGCATCAAAGGAGGTATGCACTTGATATATTGAAAAAGGTTGAAATGGAGCATTGCAACGCTTCTAATACACCGTGTGAAGCAAGAGTGCAGTTGTCCAAAAGTGAGGATGAGGATGATGTAGATCCAACACTTTACCGGAGTTTGATTGGATCGTTGAGGTACTTGTGCAATACGCGACCGGATTTGGCTTTTAGTGTCGGTATTGCTAGTAGATTCATGGAGAGACCTAAGGTATCACACTTGGCAGCGGTTAAGAGAATCCTTAGATACGTGAAAGGTACTCTTGGTTGCGGAATTCTATTTCCCGCATCGGATATGGGACGCAAATGTACTTTACTAGGCTACACCGATTCCAATTGGTGCGGAGATAAAGATGATCGAAAATCAACGGCGGGTTACATCTTTATGTTCGGTAAAACACCAATCTCTTGGTGCTCCAAGAAGGAACCGGTTGTAGCACTCTCTTCTTGTGAGGCGGAGTACATTGCGGCTTCGTTGAGTGCGTGCCAAGCTATGTGGCTTATGAATCTAATGAAGGAATTGGGATGTGGTGATGATGTTACCACATTGTTGGTGGATAATGTTTCCGCGATTAATCTTGCGAAGAATCCGATTGCACACGGAAGGAGCAAGCACATCGAGATGCGGTTTCATTACTTGAGAGAACTAGTTGGTGACGGAAAGCTTAGATTGAGCTATTGCCGAAGCGAAGACCAAGTTGCGGATTTGTTGACGAAGGGTGTGACACATGAGGTGTTCAAGAGACTGGTGAAGAGCTTGAACATGCTGGACTTGGATCAACTAAAGTGAGGTGGTGTGTTGAAAGTGCTGTTAATTCAAGTATTTTTCATTCTGCAACAGCAGTAACCGGTTACCCTCTGGTGAGTAACCGGTTACCACTGCCAAAAACAGAAAAATACCTGATTCAACAGCATGCCACTTTAGTTGTGTTTTTTTGTATTTTTTCTCTCAATGTATAAAAACCTCATTGTAATTCCAATTCCAGTTAATGCCAAATTAATATTTCATCCCAATTACTCTCTCTTCTCTAATTCTTTTTCTCTCTCAATTTCATCTTCTTCCCCAAATTGATTTTTCACCATTGTTACACCTTTACTTTCAAATTCTGTTTTTGTTGTTTATGTTTGTTCTAACACTTTTTCATCACAAAAATCACTAGATCTCATTTATTTTGTATTTTTCAGGTATGGTTACCGGTGCTGCAATATCATCAGTATTCTACAATTTGAAACTAAGACATCCAACACTTGATATACCAATGATTGACTATAATTTGGTGCTTCTAAATCAACCTGTAATAATTCTTGGTATTAGTATTGGAGTTGTTTTAAGTATAGTTTTTGCAGATTGGATGATCACTGTTCTACTAATTATCATCTTCATAGGTAATTAACTAATTAGTTAACTAAACAAGTTTTGTCACCTAGTAATTAACATGATTGATTTTGTTATATATATTGGCATGTGCAGTTACATCAGTGAAGGCTTTTTTCAAGGGTCTTGACACATGGAAAAAAGAAACCATAGTTAAAGAGGTTCATAAATATTGCATTTTTTAATACTTTTGGTGATTTTCATTTCATGTGCAAGTTGCAACATGAGAAATAATCTCTAACTTTTTTTCTTCAATCTCTTGGAATCAAAGGAGGCTGTCAAAAGAAATTTTCTTCCAGCCACTAGGAGTGAAAATGCTGAATACAAGTATCTTCCTAGTTGTCCAGATGATGAGCCTCAAAAGGAAATTACACAAGGAACCATTCTTAGCAACATTCAATGGAAGGAATTTAGACTTCTTTGTTTCGTTTGGATTTCAGTTCTTCTCTTGCAAATTGCCAAGGTGAATTTCTAATCAAGATTTTCTACCATCAAAATAATACGGGTTGATGATTAATAAAAGGTAAATTTGTAACAGAATTATACAGCTATATGTTCAATCACATACTGGATACTTACTTTGTTACAGGTGATATTTTATACTCTTTCTTTTACTTTGTCAAATATTGGAAATTTCGAATCGACAATTACTTCAAAAATTATAGGTTATTAAATTTTTTGTTTTTATAGATACCCTTTACTGTAGGGGTTTCTATGTACCAAGCAATAGGCCTATATCAAGGGAAGAAGATTACGGTTTCAAAGCAAGATCATGGCGCACATTGGCCTTTAAACCTTCTGATTCTGTCACTTTCGTGTTCATTGCTAGCTGGAATATTGGGTGGACTCCTTGGTGTAGGTGCTGGATTTGTTATGGGTCCTTTGTTTATTGAACTCGGAATTGCGCCTCAGGTAAGTTCGATCTACTGCATTATATCATTACATGAATTGCTGAAAATATATAGTTATCTTATAGTTTTTGATGATCTTGCAGGTAGCAAGTGCTACAGCTACATTAGGAATGACATTCACAGCATCTATATCAGTTGCACAATACTTTCTCTTGAATCGTTTTCCGGTTCCTTATGGTAAAATTGAATTTCATGTTTCACAGTTTTACAAACTTAGTCCTAAAATTCAACTATATTGTTGATCTTCATTTGCAGCTCTCTATCTTGCTCTTGTGGCTGGCGTTGCAGCATACATAGGACAGAAAGTAATTGACAAGCTTGTGGATATCTTTCAAAGAGCTTCTTTGATTATCTTTGTGTTATCCTTCACAATTCTTATTAGTGCAATTGCACTAGGTGGAGTAGGAATATCACACATGATTGAGAAGATTCAGAGGAATGAATACATGGGATTTGAAGACCTTTGCTACTAGTATATATATATATATATATATATATATATATATATATATATATATATATATATATATATATATATATGATGCATAGAGATTATTTAAATGGAGAGGGGCAAGAAAAATGATGCACACAAAATTACAATAAAAGAGTTGTTTGACTCATTGGGCATCTAATTGTGTTGAAATGCTTCTGTTATTTCTTATTATTATAATATAAGGTATTAGTAATTTTTTTAAGGGTGAAATATGTTTTTGGTTCCTATAAATATTTTACTTTTTATTTATAGCTGTTGTTTAAAAAAATATAATTTTTTGTTCTTAAAAAAATTCTATACATGTAATTTTAGTCCTTGTCATTTTCTAAAATTTTAAAAACTATTCTAAAATGATGGAATGAGATGAAATTCATTCGATCATAATAGAATATATCTAAGGCAAGGTTGTTATAGTTAGTTAAACTAACTATAACCAACTATAGAAAGTTAGTTAGCAATGTATAAAGTTAGTTAAGTTGAGATTCAGTGAATGTTAAACTACATATACTAAGCATTCAAAGATGTAATAATCAATGAATGAAACACTAAGCATGAAGATCACGCACTCTCATAACTTTCACTCCTGCATGAATACTAGTTTAATATGGTATTAGCCTAAGGGACATATTTTTGTTGCAAAATCATCATCTTCACCATAGGTGCAGATTCAAAGCTTCAAGGAATCTTCATCATCATCATCATCTTCATAGGTGAAGATTTAAAGCTTCAAAGAAGCTTCATCGGATGGATTCAACAGAGTTTTGAATATCAATTTCAAACAGCTTTAAAGAAGCATCAATGATGGATCTTGATTCATCTCATCTCAACACACAACCTGCAACAAATTTCTCTCAAGCTACTACAACAACTATGGACTTTTCAGGATCCACGAAACGTTTGCATTAAAACTCTCCATCAAGATGGAATAAACTAACTTCTAGTTATGGAATCAACAAGTTGATGGAGTATTTCTCTCGCATAAACTCCACAAAGTGGTAGTTAATCCTCAAATTCTACCGATGTTCAAAATAGAAAACGACCGATTGACGGATATCGTCTTTGAAAACTATGAATCTTAGATCGTGCAAGATCAAGCATTATTCATGTGGCTACTTGTAACGCCCTATTTTTCTTTTAATTATTATTTATGAATAATTGTGAATTGTTATGATCAACAACGTGTCTGTTGTGCGTTCGTTATGTTTTGAGTACCCTTGGTGGTGGGCAGTGGCCTTAAGAATTGTATTTAAGGTAGTATGGATGTGTAACCAAAAGCGTAAAGATTGGTGGTACAGAGAATAGTACTAATTAAATTATATTAGTAATAGTAAGTGGATAATTATTTAATTTAACTAATTTAGTTGGAATTATTTAGATTTAAATGTTTAGTTTTAATTATTTTATTTTATTAAAATTTGGTAATATGAGTATAAGAGGGCAAAGTAGACTATTCATGAGGTTAAGAAGGGGAAACATATTAGGGGTCTAAGGGTTATAGTAGGAAAAGAAAGAAAATTAGAGAAAGAGGTTCATTGTGAACGATCATGTTTTGGAGAAAGAGGAACGAGAAAGAAGTGAAAAGAGGTTAGGGCAAGAAGAGGAGAGAGAACCCTTGGAAAAAGAGGAAAGCTCATCATTATAAGGTAAGGGTGAAATTTCTTTAATCACTTAAAGGCTAGATGATGTATGTATGTGGATAGGAATCATTAGGTTGAATCCATCTGGTTGTTGTTTGAGGGTTGATTGGGGTTTGGAGAGAAATTATGAACATGTGATTGGAATTGATGAATTTGTTATGTTTGGATTGTTTGGTTGGATTGAAATTGTTAGATGTACGCTATTGGTACCATATATGTGAAAAATTGTTGTTAGAAATCGAGTTTGGTGCAGAAAAATGTAGGTGGATAATGGTTGTCATCGCAGGGTTCAAATTTCTGAAATCACAGAGTGCGCTTAGCGTGGTTTAGCGTGGTCTGAAACACTTTCACCTCTTCCAGGTAGTGGCGAGCGTGCTTAGTGCGATAGGGGCTCTCTTAGTGCGACCTGGAACAAAATTATTTTCTTAAAATTAATTGAAAATAAATGTTTTATTTTGTGGTAATGTTGAATTGTTGTCATATCGATGTTGTCGTGTATTAATGCTTCTTGTATGTGTTCATTGGTGTTTTAACATGATATATTGTGATTACGGGATTTAATTGTGCAGTTGGTGTTGTTAGTTGTGGAAGCATGAAGACACATGTTTGAATAAATATATGTTGTTGTTGTTAAGTTGTGATAGTATATTGTTGTTGTTAAGCTGTGATAGTATGTTGTTGTTGCTAAGTTGTGGTAGTATGTCGTTGTTGTTAAGTTGTTGTTGTTGTTGAGTTGTTATAATATGTTGTTGTTGTTGAGTTTTCGTAGCATATTGTTATTGTTATGTTGTTGTTTAGTTTTTATAGTATGTTATTGTTGATAAGTTGTTGTAGTATGTTGTTGTTAAGTTGTTGTAGTATGTTGTTATTGTTGAGTTGTTGTAGTAGGATGTGTCTGTGTCGTTATTGAAACATGTTGTGTGTGGGTAATAGTTGTATGGTACATTGATTAAGTGAGAGTCATTGTATGTTGTTGTTGAGGTGCATATCATTTCATGATTTGTGGGATGACGTGTGCCCATGTGGGGTGTGAGCGTCTACCTGCATTCCTTCATGGAATCGATGTTGTTGTTGTGAAGGTGATTGTGTGTCCATGTGGGGTGTGAGCAATCATGATTGTCGTGTGACCATGAAATAGGGGTTGAGACGTTCCGAAGGGAATTGTGATCATGAAACAGGGATCGAAAATGATATCACATGCATTGAGTCTAGTTAGGTCTAATTGCACTCTCTTGATAGTTGTGTTTCATTGTGTTGGACGTGATTATTTGTGGTTTAATTGAAAGGTGTGATTCTTGTCAGAAGTCGTGATATGGTGAATAACTTGATTTATGCTTTTATATGTATATCATCTTTCTCTTTTGTGATTTAAGAATCTCACCCCTTCTATTTGAATGTTGCCTCTACGTGGGTAACATGCAGTTAATCATGAGTATTTAGAGTTCGTGGTCGGTGAAGTCGAAGTACTTCACGTTAGTGATGTCTGCCCTGATATGTAACATGTGAGTCATGAACGCTTTTATATGATTTTAATAGTGGAAGAATGATTAGTTGTTTATATGATATGAAAACTAGTTTTAGTAGTCGAATGAAATTATTATATTTTGTTAACTGAAATGTATAATTTTCCGCTGCGTAATAAAGTTTATTTATTTGTACTAAAACGTGTAATTTCTTAAAATGTCAGAACATGTTACATGTCTTTTAAAGAGAAACTTTGTGAAGAAAGTAATGCCTTAACTTCTTATTGAAAATTATTTTTACTCTGATTTTCTTTTAAATTATGCGGGGAAAGTTAGGATGTTACAAAGTGGTATCAGAGCAGGTCAGTCCATCCGACCAAGTTGTTTAATTACGTTGTTCCCTAGTATGCGACATGTGTGTGAAAACACTGTCAGTACATGTTTTGTTTTCCATTTGCATATTGGATAGTACGTTTCCATAGCTTTCCAACTATATAAAGTTTGCCTCAATCGGATACCCGAGTAAAAAGTTATGAATTTTTGAAGAATTAATATTTTCCAAAACCTACAGCGTTAACTGGTTAACGCATATGGTTAACCGGTTAACCGATAGTCAGAAGCCTAAAAACCTGCGTTTTGCATCATAGAAACCATGTTTTCTCACCCAAAACACCTAGTAACCTCACCATACTTATTGTTGGTTATTTTCACACATAACATGATCATTCACAAGCATTTAATCGACACTTTAACTGTTCAAAATTTGATTCTATGATTTCTAGCATTAGTGTCCTAACCTCAAAAATCTATAAACTCTAGAAATAAAAGTATCTAACTAGAACCCACCTCTAAACGATGAAGAGGAGTTTGATGAAGATGGAGATGGAGAATCGATGAAGAAGATTGATGAAGATCCAAGCTTCCATGAACTTCTAAGTTTTTCTTCTCTTCTTTCTCCCTTCTCTTCTCTTTTCCTTTCTTTCCTTTCCTTACTAACTTTCTTTCTCTTTTATAACACATAAATTGTTTTCTTTCTTTTATAACCAAACAATGTATATTATACTGATATACAATAGTTAGTACTCTAACTGATCCAAAATGAGTATATCCAAAAAATGTCTCTGAGTCAACTACTTAATAAAACCTCTGAGTCATAATTAGTTTAAGTTCGTCGATTGCTCTAATTATTTTTAATTGAAAATTCTCAGAGTATACCAGAACCTGATTAATCTCAATTAATATTGTCCAGAATACTTAATTAAATACGTGTTATATTCGGTGATCATGGAGCTATATGTATCTTATTTTTTTCACATCTCGAAGACATTTGGTTGTTGTGTGACTAATTTCTTAATCCTCAATATGTACTAATAAATCTATTATTATTTGAGCATTTTTATTATGCTTTATATCAACATGTTCAAATGTAAACTACTTTCGGAGTCACAAATACTTATGTGGTAAAATCAACAGCAATTGCAGCTGTAGATGTACACAAAATTATGAAATTTGAAGCACAATTTGTTTCATTTCAGCAAAACTGCATATATGAAGTTGGAATATCCCTTATATTTGAGTCACCCCTACCCTACAAATAATAGCGATACTTATTTGGGAGAGCACATCTCTGTTTTTGATATTCTGGTCTTTTAATAGTCTTCGATTATTGATTTGGTGTTGTCCTCATCCTCCTCATTCTCTTCAATAATAAGCGACATCACCCTTTATCTTCGTTCACAGTTCACACATAATAATACCTCCCTAGCCATGCAAACTCTAATTCCATTACTTTAAATAAATAAATAAAAGGGTCAAACTCTCTTGTGTGAATTAAAATTAGCCACTAAACGAAAACAAATTAGCAAGAAATTGACCACATAATTTTTAACGTGTAAACTCGACTTTGCCTAGCAAAAGTGTGTCTGCTATAGAGAACTAATCAAGAGCTTTGATTTGCGACAAGAAATTCAGGGATTAAACAAACAAGAATATATGACAAGACTGAAAGTTCTTGTTATTCTCTTACACTTTTCAAAATTTTGAAACTCATGTTACACGATTAGTAGTTAGATAACGATGAAGTGGTATGAGGAAAACCTACTAGCTAGCTCGGTGGACCCTTTCATTTATAATGATTGATTCAAATAGAGATAAGATCATATAGGAAAACAAGAATAGCTACATTTTAATAAGTTATACTGTTCTTCTAAAATAATTGCTTTAAAATAAATACATACTAGAGGACATACATATGTTTTGTGAGAGAAAAAAAAAAGAGATATATAATAGTGTTCTGTTTTGTTAAAGAAAAAGAAGATATATATAAAATAGTGTTATGATGTATTCACAAGGCCATCACAAAACACTCAAAGACGAATAAAGAAGTATGTGTTTGAAATAATTTTTTATCTTCGTCTGAAGCGGAAAATTATATCTTTGAAGCATTATCAACAGTTCAGATCAATCAGACAGTCGACTGTGAGCCACGCCGAACTCCCTGTCCCACTTTCACTTTAAAATGCTCTCATTATATAAGAAAGAAAGCATGTCATTCTCATGAATTCAAATTCATCCTCCTTATCATATCACTTTTCATTCTCTCACTAATTTAAATGTTGGAGTGTTAATCTTGCATGTCAGCCCCCTCTCCACCACACCGGAAGATTAAGAGCGCCGTAGCGAAATACTGCTCGCAGCCGTCAGCGAAGACATGGGATTCCTCCCCCAATCCTGAAGGAAGGAGTGGTATTCACACTCCCTCTGAAATTTCTCCTCCTCAAAGGAGGGAGAGGTATGACGAAGACGCTCCGGTTCCAAAGCAAAAAAGAATCCTTTGTCTGCTCCAATGGTAGAATCCATAGGTTATTAGAAAGGCCTTTGAAGTTGTTGAGTTATGATGGGATCAGAGACCTAAATGAACATGTTGAGAATGTAGATGTTAGAAAATGTGTGGTTGGGCCTAACTCAGTCCTACAAAACCGGTTGGTAGAGTGAGGATTGTCCCCACTTATAAACACATATTCAGGTCATATATTATCCGATGTGGGACTCTTAACACCCTCCTTCCCCACACACACGCGCTCAGAACTAGACAACTGGAGCATAGAAATGACTGGTGGGTGGCCTGATAGCGGAAACCAAAGAAGGTGATCCACCAGATCTTAAACCAGGCTCTGGTACCATGTAGTCGGAAAGAATTGTTTCGAATGAATTGTTTTATTTCTGCTGAATATAGCTCATATAAATAGTGTTAACAATATAACAACTTTACATAAAAATGGCAACAACTTAATTAGTTGGATATTATCTAATTAAAACCGATCCTACTAAATAACTAATAGAATAAAATAATTAAATCTAATAACTAACATAATAAAATAATTAATTAGCAATCCTAATAATATCGTTGACAAGGTTTTGATGAATTGAATAAGAATGACAAGGTTTGCAAGCTAAAGAAATCCATATATGGATTGAAACAATCTCTGAGAGCCTGGTTCGAGAGATTCATGAGAGATGTGAAATAATATGGTTACACTCAGGCACAGTCCGATCATACTATGTTCTACAAACACAATAATGGTAAAATTGATATTCTAATTGTGTATGTAGATGACATTATTATGACAGGAGATGACACAGTAGAGTTGGAGTCGCTGAAGAACTTCTTATCCAATCAGTTTGAGGTCAAGGATCTAGGACAACTCAAATATTTTTTTGGAATGGAAGTGGCTAGATCCTAAAAGTTATAGTTATCTCGTAAAGGAAATATGTCATCGATCTCTTGAAATAGACTGGTTTACTAGGATGTAAACTGATGGCGACTCCTATTGATCCGAATCAAAAACTCGAAAAAGAAGATGGTGTTAAGCCTGTGGACAAGAATTGGTATCAGAAGCTGGTGGGGAAGCTGATTTATTTGGCTCATACGAGACCAGATATTGCAGTTGTTGTGAGCCTGGTGAGTCAGATTATGAATTATCCCTCAGAGAAGCACTCCAAGGTTGTTTATAGGATTCTTCATTACTTGAAAGGAAGTTCGGGTAAAGGAATTATGTTTTCAAAGAATGGAAGTCGGAGAGTGGAGATCTTCATTAATGCTGGTTGGGGCGAAAGTTATACAGACAGAAGATCTACCACCGGTTATTGCTCATTTGTCTGGGGCAACTTGGTTACTTGGAGGATCAAGAAGCAACCAATTATCTCTAGAAGCAGTGCAGAGGCCGAGTTCAGAGCCATGGCGCAAGGAGTATGTGAGCAGTTATGGCTTCGAAGGATCTTGGAGGAGCTAAAGGTTGAAGGAGATAAACCGATGAAGTTGTATTGCGACAACAAATCAGCAATCAGTATTGCTCAGAATCCTGTACAGCATGACAAGACCAAACATATTGAAATAGATCGACATTTCATCAAGGAGAGGCTGGAAAATGGTGATATCTACATACCGTTTGTTCCATCATCAGAGCAGCTCGCCAATGTTCTCACCAAGGGACTATTTACTACGATGTTTGAAGTATTTCTAGCCAAGCTGGGAATGATCGATATCTATTCTCCAGCTTGAGGGGGGTGTCGAAGATATTATTAGGATTGCTAATTAATTATTTTATTCTGTTAGTTATTAGATTTAATTATTTTATTCTATTAGTTATTAGATAAGATCGATTTTAATTAGATAGTATCCAACTAATTAAGTTGTTGTTATTTTTATGTAAAGTTGTTATATTGTAAACACTATTTATATGAGTTATATTAAGTAGAAATAAACCAATTCATTTGGAATAATTTTTTCCGACTTTAGTAGACAACCAGTTAAACTATTATCACGTCTTAATTAGGGCAATAAAGTGCAAGCTCTTTACCCTAACCTTGACAGGGTCTACAATTACATGGCTCAAGACCCTCCGAGATAGGAGCATAAATTCTTGGAAATACCTATGTTAATCTTTCAGTTCCCTATTCACCGTCCCAAAGCGACAACCCACAACAATGATCATACTTATTGGGTTCACTCAGGTGCAGTTACGAATGGCCGATTAACAAGTGGTTAAGAATGTCATCCTCGAACATATTGAATGGGAGGCGTAAACATATCAAACATAACATACACTCATGAGAAGGAATGACACAACCATTATAATCACTATACACCCTCTTATCTTCCTCGAGGATAAGCACTCCCTAGTCAGACTAGCGCCCCACCTCGGTAAAGGCTCGATTTATACCACTCTTAGAGATAAATGTAGAAGAAGGGCCCAACGACTCCTAATCCACCCACGCTGAATAAATATCATCATTTCCCTAACTATGCATGTTAGATGGAATGTCCATTCTAAAGATTACTATTGACACATTGAGAGGAAATATGAAGATGTATTACTTAGAACGAACACACTAATAATATGAGTTCAAGTGCTAGAGATATCAAAAGCTCACTGTCTAATAAAAAAACTCTAGAAAAAAGTGAAAACAAGAAGAAGATGTTGGCTTTACCTTGAAGGAAATATGTTGGTTGTTTGTGTGTATCAAATGCCACCAAATGAAGAATATTGCATTTGAGTTTAGCCAATAAACTAGAACAAAAGAGCTCACAAGAAAGAACGAAGTTGGCAATTCAAAAAGTAGATCTTTTGCAGATCATGGGCATCGTACAATCCACTACGCACCATCAATAGTCGAGATTTCATCGAAGATTATTCAAAGTACTCCAAGTACCCTAAGGAAGAGGAATCGTCATTATAGCATAGGGACACACATCAGTTATTCCTTGTTAAATATTACTTATTACAAGAAAGACATTTAATGTTTCTACTCCCATTGATAGTAATAATTCATTAAGGCTTTCACCTCTTCGAACGAAGTGGCCAGATTAGATCATATGCACAAACTCTCATTCTACGAAGCAGCAACAAGGGCTAAAGAGGTAACTATTTTGAGTCATTTATTATTCTCAGGACGAAAGACCCAGAGTCTAAGCAATGAAGCACATGTGAGAAACATGTGTTCCTTTATTTGTGCCTGAAGTAAACAATTCCACCTCGAAAGTATTTTCAACCATCCAGATCAATCAGACGACTGACAGCGATCCACAGTATACTCTCCACTTTCACTTTAAACCGCTGACACTATATAAGAGAGAGAAAATGTGTCATTCTCAAATATTTAAATTATCCTTACTCTCACATCACTTTTTATTCTGTCACTGACTTAAATATTAAAATATAAATCTTACAAATCAGCTCCCTCTTCATCGGACTGGAACTCAAGACCATTGTAACGAAACACTAATTCACCTGAAATACTCTTATTCAACAACGGAATAAATAAATAGCATATATGATATTTATAAACAAAACAAAAAAACATCAACTAACCTTATAACCTTATAATACTAGAATATTAATGAGCAACCCTACATAAAGTATGGACCATTTCAAATTACTTTTGAAGAACAAATGCAGTTTGAAATTCGTGATTACTTTTTCTTAAATGCATTTAATTTAATATGAGTGCAACATGCTTTTGACAAAAAATATTATTACGACTATTTTAATGATAAAACATACACATGCATATTATAAAAAACTATCGAAAATTAATTTCACAAGTTTGATTCAAACACACTCTATAATAATCTAAACAAAATCTACTAGTCAATTTAAGTGATCAATATGAAGTTGATTCACATAAAAATGAAATCACCTTCATTCTTATAATAATCCAAAAAAATCTCCATAATCTATAAACTTAGTCAAGTATATATCTTCCATTTCTTCTCTCATATTTTTCAACCAAAAGTTTACTTCTTTACAGGCTGACTAGTTTTTCATCATTGAAGGGTCATGAGAAATGTGGTCTTGTTTTCATTCATTCTTTTGTTTGTTCTTCTCATCTTTTGTGCTAATAGAACCACCAAAAATGAATCATCATCATCATCATCATCATGGATAGTTAATAGTCATTCAGGTTCTGAACATATTTGGCCAGTAAGTATTCTTTTTTTGTGCATCCATTAGAATGAATTTTTTTTGTATGAACATAGAAAATTTGATTGTTTTGAATGGTTAATATAGAGTATAGAATTTGGATGGGAAATCATTGTTGGAACTTTGATTGGAATCTTTGGAGCTTCATTTGGAAGTGTCGGTGGTGTTGGTGGTGGTGGCATCTTTGTGCCAATGCTAATATTGATTATTGGATTTGATGCAAAATCAGCTACTGCCATTTCTAAATGTAAGAATCTATATACTTTTTCATCACAAAAATTACTAGATCTCATTTATTTTGTATTTTTCAGGTATGGTTACTGGTGCTGCAATATCAACAGTATTCTTCAATTTGAAACTGAGACATCCAACACTTGATATACCAATGATTGATTATGATTTGGTGCTTTTAAATCAACCTGTAATAATTCTTGGTATTAGTATTGGAGTTGTTTTAAGTGTAGTTTTTGCTGATTGGATGATTACTGTTCTACTAATTATCATCTTCATAGGTAATTAATTGGTTAATTAATAAGTCCAAATTTTTTCATCACTTAGTAACTAACATGATTGATTTTGTTATATATGTTGGCAAGTGCAGTTACATCAGTGAAGGCTTTTATCAAGGGTCTTGACACATGGAAAAAAGAAAGCATAGTTAAAGAGGTTTATAAGTATTGCATTTTTTAATACTTTAGGTGATTTTCATTTCATGTGCAACATGAAAAATAATCTTAACTTTTTTTCTTTAATCTTTTGGAACCATAGGAGTTTGTCAAGCATTTAGAGTCAACTGGTGAGTGATTAGGTTAATTGGATTTAAATTAAACCACTCCACATATGGTGACAAGTGACAAATCAGTAGATATCTGAAAATCAATTATTTATATGAAAATGACTTATTTTCTTTCAGCTACTAGTAGTGAAGATGTTGAATACAAGTATCTTCCTAGTTGTCCAGATGATGAGCCTCAAAAGAAAGTTAATCAAGTAAGCATATTTTAATAGCTTTTGTCTTTATGTAATGTAGCAACTTGTTAATTTAATAGATAAATTCAATTATGTATGTAGGGTACCATTCTTAGCAACATTCCATGGAAGAAATTTGGACTTCTTTGTTTTGTTTGGATTGCAGTTCTTCTCTTGCAAATTGCCAAGGTAAATTTCTAATCAAGATTTTCTACGGTCGAAATACTACGGATTCTGATTAATAAAATATAAATCTGTAACAGAATTATACATCTACATGTTCAATCGCGTACTGGTTACTTACTTTGTTACAGGTAATTTTTTTTACTCGAGTATTCGAAATTTCGAATTGACAATTAGTTACAAAATTTTAGGTTATTAATTTTTTTTTTGTTTTTATAGATTCCAGTTACCGTAGGGGTTTCTATGTACCAAGCAATAGGTCTATATCAAGGGAAGAAGATTACAATTTCTAAGCAAGATCATGGCACACATTGGCCTTTGCATCTTCTAATTGTATCACTTTCATGTGCCTTGTTAGCTGGAATATTGGGTGGACTTCTTGGTGTAGGTAGTGGATTTGTTATGGGTCCTTTGTTTATTGAATTCGGAATTGCGCCTCAGGTAAGTTCTACTATATTCTTTCTATCATTACATGAATTGATGAAAATCTATAGTTATTATCTTATAGTTTTTGATGATCTTGCAGGTAGCAAGTGCTACAGCTACATTAGGAATGACATTCACCGCATCTATATCAGTTGCACAGTACTTTCTCTTGAACCGTTTTCCGGTTCCTTATGGTAAAATTAAATTTCATGTTTCACATTTGTATTATAAGATTCAACTATATACTTTTCAACTAATATGTATCTTTCATGATGATTTGCAGCTCTGTATCTTACCATTGTGGCTACAATTGCAGCATATCTAGGACAGAAAGTCATTGACAAGCTTGTGAATATATTTCAAAGAGCATCTTTGATTATCTTTGTCTTATCCTTCACAATTCTTGTTAGTGCAATTGCACTAGGTGGAGTAGGAATATCACACATGATTGAGAAGATTCAGAGGAATGAATATATGGGATTTGAAGACCTTTGCTACTAGTAGTACTAGCATATATAGAGATTCATGTATTTATCTAAGTTTTAGCGTTGTTGTTTGCCTTGAAGAGAATTGTGAGTATGTTGTTTTATTCAATTTACAATGGTTGAGCAAATTTTATTGTTGAAAGCTAAGAAATAATTAGATGTATATGTTCTTTCATACTGTATAGTTTAGATTATTAGTTTTCCTATATATATTTGTAACACTGAAAAGATGGAACTAGTAGACTAGACAAGTTAGCTGAATTGTATGATCAAAGTTTTTGTGTGTTCCTCTCTACTCTTATTTGTATTCGCGTAACTGGTATAACAATTGGTATCATATGATGCTTAATTCTGGAGGTGTAAAATTTGAAGTGACTCGATTCGACGGAACGAACAATTTAGGTTTATGACAAATGAGGGTTAAGGATTTGTTGGCTCTAAGTGGTTTATAAAAGGCGTTTCGTGAAGAGAAAATGACGGTCAACTCAACATTTGATTGGAACGAGATGAAGGTGAAAGTCACAAGTTTGATAAGACTTTGTGTTTCTTATTAAGTGATGAATCATATCCTAGACCTCACAACTCCGAAGGATGTCTGTGATTCCAATCAATACATTTCCAAGACGCTCAAGAACAAATTGTCCGCGAAACATCGTCTTTATAGCCTGAAGATGCATGAAATAGGCGATTTGCAGGCTCACGTCAATGCTTTCAACAACAAGCTCGCTGATTTAACACGACTTGATGTTAAGGTTGACGATGAGGATAAAATCATTATTTTGTTGTGCTATTTACCAAGCTCTTATGATCACTCATGACCACTCTCACATACAGGAAGGAATCAGTCACGCTGGAATCTATTTCTTCTACATTTTTGAAACATGCACAACATCGCCAAAGTGTAGAGGAAGGTGGAGAAAGTTCAAGTGAAAGATTGTTTGTGAATGAAGGTCAAGATTGTGGCAAAAGCAAGGGTAAAGTCGTGGGTTATGGAAATAAATAAGAAGTTCAAGTCCAAACAAGTCAGAAAACAGTAGTTCAACAAATGTAGTTCAGTCTGATAGTTTCTGTAGTGAAGAGGATTTGCTTTGTGTTTCATCTGCAAAGTGCACTGATGCATGGATCCTTTATTCCAGGTACTCCTACCATATGATGTCTCACCAGTAGTGTTTCACCTCTTTTAAATAAGGTATTTTGGTTTTGTCTATTTAGGTGATGATAAAACTTGCACCCTCACTGGAAAGGGGCAGATTAAATTTGTTTTGGATGATGGTGGCGTGCGCATGTTGAATGAGGTGCGTTATGTTCCAAAATTGAGGAAGAATTTGATTTCTCTAGGAACTCTTCAAGTGAATGGTTATTCTTTCCGATTAGATGGAGATAGAAACATCATGAGGGTTATCAAGGGTGCAATGACAGTGATGAGAGCAAAGAGGGTTACATGCAACATTTATATTGAAATTATTTTGTCAGGAGGACATATGTTGGATCAGATGTCTGGGAAAATGTGTATAACTGGTTTATGAGAAATGACAGATTATGGAGATAGATGTCAGACATGATGTATGGGAGATTATTTACCATGAAGTAAAAACCAATTACACAACCAAGTTATGACAAATTAACTTATACAAGATGATGAAGCATAAAAGGAATAAAAAAACACAGCAATTATTAACCCAGTTCATTGTAAATCACATCTACATATGGGGGACACTCTACCCAAGAAAGTAAATACACTATTCTATAAAATTAATACAAAGTGTCTTATATGAACAATCCCATTGTTCAATGTCCTTCTTCTTAATTTTACCATATTGTCTTTCTATTTAGGACTCCCCCTAAATATAAGAACCTCCTTACACTTTCTCTCAATAAATAATCCCAAGTGATAAACATCAATAAACACAATGATGAATGTTGAATATAACTCAACTAAACAAACCAACTATTATGCCTTTTAAATGAAGTGAAGGTGCGAGAAATGCAAGAAAGGGGGTTTGAATTGCATTCTGCCTTTTTAATTCTTTCGTTTCTTATCTTTTCTGCGCATGAGATATCATCAGAGTATACAAGGTAGATTCTAATTAGTTGTACAAAAACATACCAGATCAGAGTATATAATACATAAGCATAAATGCAGAGAAGAAATAAAGGATACACAATATATCCTGGTTCACTTGAGCAACTCTCAACCTAATCCAGTCCACCCTTTTGAGATGATTTCACTTTGACCTCGAGGACTTAATCCACTGATCAAACTAATTATTACAGATGCACGGGAAACTGCCGGTGACTAACCTTCTGATGAAACATTCAGGGAAATGACCCAGATATGGCGTTCATCAACCTAACAGGATCTGATCAACAAGATCTTTGGTAGGATTTCTCACAATGATATCTGTAATACCCCTATATGAAAGACATCCTTTTATAGATTCCAGTTACCATATGGGTTTCTATGTACGAAGCAATAGATCTATATCAAGGGAAGAAAAATACAATTTCTAAGCAAGATCATGACACACATTGGCCTTTGCATCTTCTAATTGTATCATTTTCATGTGCCTTATTAGCTAGAATATTGGGTGGACTTCTTGGTGTAGGCAGTGGATTTGTTATGGGTCATTTGTTTATTGAATTTGGAATTGCGCCTCAGGTAAGTTCTATTATATTCTTTCTATCATTACATGAATCAATGAAAATCTATAGTTATCTTATATTTTTTGATGATCTTGCAGGTAGCAAGTGCTACAGCTACATTAGGAATGACATTCACCGCATCTATATCAGTTGCACAATATTTTCTCTTGAATCATTTTCCGGTTCCTTATGGTAAAATTAAATTTCATGTTTACATTTGTATTATAAGATTCGACTATATACTTTTCAACTAATATGTATCTTTCATGATGATTTGCAGCTTTGTATCTTACCATTGTGGCTACAATTGCAACATATCTAGGACATAAAGTCATTGACAAGCTTGTGAATATCTTTCAAAGAGCATCTTTGATTATCTTTGTCTTATCCTTCACAATTCTTGTTAGTGCAACTGCACTAAGTGAGTACTGATTATCTCTTTATCTAGAGAGAATGTTATGTCAAATGTTTCTAAATTTTGAAGTTTGATTTTACTGTGTATATGGTTGTGTATAGGTGGAGTAGGAATATCACACATGATTGAGAAGATTCTGAGGAATGAATATATGGGATTTGAAGACCTTTGCTACTAGTAGTACTAGCATATATAAAGATTCATGTATTTATCTAAGTTGTAGCATTGTTGTTTGCCTTGAAGAGAATTATGAGTATGTTGTTTTATTCAAGGATTAATACCCTTTTTGGTCCTCTAACTATACCCTTTTGTCCAATTTGGTCCTCTTTCTTTTAAAAGTTTCAAGTCGGTCCCTTACGTATTAAAATGGTATCACGTTTGTCCTGACCGTTAAAAACATTTCAACATGTGCATGATGAATAAGCTATTTTTTATTTAACATGTGGCATATTACAATATATATGAAATGATGATGCATTAATTTTTTTTCAAATAATCTTCATCAACAACTAAAAAGAAAATGAAATAGAAAACTGAGAAGAATAAAATCCAGAAGTTTGGTCGGAAACTGCATATTGGCCGAAAACTTCATACTCACCAGAAACTACATATATACATGTCGGAAACTGCAAAAGGTTACAAATCCCTTGTTCTTGCTTAATGCTTATTCTTTTCAACAATATTTCATCTTCAACATCAACAATATATAGTGATAAGTCCACAAACCTTTAATCATATCCAAACAGTAAATACTTTGACAACAACATTTTCGTCGTTTTCGATCTGATTTTTTGTAACAATTCTTGAAATTGTTTGTTGCGTTGTGAAGAGTTTTGCGTTACGGGTCATTTCATATAATTTTCGAGCTCCGCCGCTACCGGATTAAGCTCCAGTAAGACGGAGAAAATGCTAGCATGTCGGCGTGAATAATGTCACTGCATTGTAGAAACTAGAACATCAGTAAAATGGAATGGTGAACTGTAAATGCTTGGGATGATTGTTGGGTACAACCAAGGATTAACTCTCTAGTATTACTGTCTCTAGTGATTTTGAGAAGGATAATCAATGGATATATTCCAATTTTCAACAGACTTTAGGTTATAGAGGTCAATATGAATGACAAGCAACATCGACCACGACATGTTATTCACTTTCAACTTGCCTTAGACAAGATGTCAAGACATCTTTCAGGACACCATCCAAGAGAACTAGCCACTCCTCCTATTTGTTGTTGTAGAACCCTTCAGAAAATAACTCCTCCTGTTTAATCACCAGAAAGTACTCCATGGATATCATCCAGAAAACAGACCAGGATGCCTTCTTTAATACCAATTGAAACCCTGGTTATGCTGATACTCCAATGTCTTATCTTAATGTTAATACGGTGATTACCGCACTTTAGGAAACAAGAGAATTACATAATTGCTATTTTGAAGTAGTGCAACACAAATACCAATAGATGTCAAGACAACATGTTGGGACATCTCAGTCAAGAACAAGCATACAGAAAAACTGTAAATATGCAAAATATAAAGAACACAATCATTGTTGACCCAGTTCGGTGTTAACAAACCTATATCGGGGGGATACCAATCCAGGATGAAGGCTTCATTATCTCGTAGTATTACCCTAAAGCTAAACTCACGGTTTACAACTTTATCTTAATCACTGCCTTCAATGAACATCTTTATCTAAGGCTAAACTCTAGTCGTTTACAACCTTTAATATGAGACTCCTTTTCACATCCTTTATCATCACCTGTGATGACTTTGTCTTTTGCTGATCTCTAGAACTTGTCACGGTTTCTTGCCCTACAAGTTATCCTAGACTTGCTTCAAAGCTTCGTCCAAGAACATTACATAAAACCATTACCTAAAGGCTTATGGTTGTGCCCCTTGTATCTCTGCTTTCCTCCCTGCATCCCATATTGCAGAGGGGAGACTTCTAACCCCTAAGAGAGCCAACGACTCTCAAACCCTAAACCCTTATTTTACAAAGTATTTAGGTTACAAAGTTACAACTGATACAAAATTTACAAAGGTTATTTAACCCTAGTGTTGCACCCCAAAATTTGCCCTCTCCTAGACCAGACATTGTGTACTAAGGTGTCCCAAGAGGTTCACAAGGTTCACAAGATTCACAAGGTTCACAAGGTTCACAATTAGTCAAGAAGTTTGTCAATCCCCTCAGACAAACCATCCTCCTAAGCAATGCATCCTAAACTAGGGTTTTGGATTTCATCAGGCTAAATGGACTTCCAAGGCTTCAAGTGAGTTTCATAGCATCCTATATGTCTTCAAGAATCCCTATGTCAAGTTTCAAGGCTTCCCCAAAAGGTTTACTCAGTCAAATGATCAGATAGGCTAAAATAAATCAAAGCAGTTAAAAAGTCAAACTGAGGTCAACTGTGGTCAAACCAAAGTCAAACTTCATGATTTTTTGCCAACATCAAGTATATGAAGTAAAATTCATCATTTGATCAATGTTTGATCATGATTCATCAAGGAGATTTCAGATCATCAAGAATCAGGAGTTTCTAAATTAGGGTTTTCACAGGAAACGTCAACTGAACTTTGACCAGCCATAACTTTCACATGCTTCATCAAAAAATTTCCATCCAAAGCTTATTTTGAAGGAAATTGAATTCTCTACAACTTTGTGTCTCAAACGCCAAGCCCAAAAATGCTTCATTTGGAAGGTATGAGCTAAGACATTATAGGTCATTTTAAAAGTCAACAAAAAGTCAACATCTTCCAAAGGGCATAATTTGAAATTGGTAAAGGATATGGACATGAGACCAAAGAGGTTGGTTAGAGGACTCTCTAAGCTTTCCAAAATGTCCAAGAACACCTTCATAACCTTAAAATTGAGGGATTTGTGCCTTTTCAAAGTTGGGAAATTTTTGTGAGGTTTATTGAGCAAATGGGGTCTTAGAACCAATTCTTTTCACATGGGTTTGCATTTTTATGACCCAATCTCTACCATGACATCATGCACGAATCAAATATTATTTATTCATATTTTTATAGTTTATTTTTTATTTATTTTGATTTGATTCATTAAAAATCAATTTAAATTAAAATAAAATATGAAAACTCAATATTTAAATTTGATTCTTGTTCTAGAAGGTCATAAATATTGTTTAAAGTTGATTGATCACATCCAAATTCGTGCTTGATCAATTTGGCATTGTTAGATTTGATTTTTGGTGATTTTCAAATATTTGATTTCTTCATGATCAAGCTACGTCATAAAGCCCTCAAATCCACAAGATTATTGACCTAATTCACTCTACTACATAAACATAAGAAGAACATTGCATTAGGGACGATTTTCAGAAGCTGCAAGAACACTATTGAACTTCAAATTTTCATCCAAAAAGTGATATTCGGTTTTTGACCTAGAGGTCATATCAAGAGGTTTTGAAGGTTGCAATACATTCCTAGATGATCATTGAACCTATTTGAATCATTTGCAGCATCCAAATCATCACATATTGCATAAACTGAATCAATATTGTTCATGTTCTTATTTTTTTCGATTTCGATTATTTGTGTGATGATAATGAATTCTAACCATATATTTTTGTTAGTTGTGATGTTTAGATCGTTTATGGGCAAAGAGATTGAAGAACCATGACCTAAATCGAAAGTTGTCATTGTTAGGGTTCTTGGACCAAAATTAGGGTTTCCCAATTTAGCAACTATAAATTCATTCTAATACTGTAAATAAACTGAGTGATGGTTGTGGATCATGACCATGTGATCAATTTGATGAAATAATACGTAATTGTGATGATATGAGATTTGCAGGTTTTATTCGCAGGAAATTTCATAAGTGAATTCGCAGGAAATTCTGCAGGTACAATGAAGAAGATGAAGATGCTTGGCACGCAGCTGGAATTTGAATTGTTGACTTAATATTTTATGAAATTGTTTTAGTATAATATCAGTTAACGTTGCTTGGCCCAGTGGTAATGGTTTGCGCGTATTGTTGGTTATGACCTTGGTTCGATCCTTGGTGACAGCATTCTTTTTGTTGATTTTTCCATTATTCATGTGACTTAATATATTATGAATTATTGTTGGTGTTTTAGCAGACGCGCCCCATGTGGCTTAGTGGCTGGAGTGTTTGGTTGTTGGTTGATGGGCAGGGGTTCGAATCCAAGTTCCTACATTTTTTTTCATAATTGATTTATTTTTGCAGGTTCAATATAAAAGAATTGATGCTCATTATATGTTCACCAGCGCATGTTGGCTCAGCTGGCTTTGAGAGTTGTGATTGAGGTAAGGGACCTGGGTTCAAATCCCAGGTCTTATCTTTTTAGTACTTTTTTGCATTTTCTCTATTTTTAACTATCTTCTTAACTTTAACCCAATTTAATATAATTTAAATAATTTCTAAATAAATATCAATAATATTTTCCTATAAAAACTTTATATTTTCAAAAATCATAATTTATTTTCTTAAATTTAAATTGTTTGTATTTATTTTATAATATGTTTATACATATAATTATTATGTATTTTTTGTAAATAGATTAATAATATATTTTAATTATAATTAAAACCTTAATTTTCTTAATTCAAATATTAACCCTATTTTTGTAAACCCTAATTTTTATCTTAACCCTAAATATTAAACCTAATTTTTCTAAAACCCAAATTATATTATTAATCTTTATTTTTATTAACATATAAATAATTTGTTATTTGTTTATTATTCTTAAACTTATTTTTTTAATTAATTTCTAAAACTTTTCTAATATTAATTTTGTCTTGTTAAATTCTTATTTCCTTTATTTATTTATTTATTTTTCTAACCCTTCTTATCATTATTTTATTATTACTAATATGTGATTATTTTGTATTTATTCTTATTATTATGTAATTGCTAAAGCCATGTAATAGGTTTATTTTTTGTCTTATTTTTATAATTATTTTTATTGTATGGTTAGTAACTTTAGGGTGTGTATAACCTATATGTGATTAAAATAGCTTAGAAAATTAACTTAAATAAGATAAATATTTGAACTTGAACACTCACACACGTAAGTCGATCTTTGATCGCCATCTTGCACTTCCTAAGTTACCCCTCTTGGTTGCCTTTATATGGTTGAGTCCCTTGAATATATGGGTGTCTTAAGAAAAGTATCTTCATAAATATCATCAAGTCCCTACAGTTTTAAAGATCAAGTCCCTTCGAGGTTGCCTACGATAATGATTGTGTCCCTTCGAATAAAAGATGATAAGTCCCTACAAATTGCTAAAGACACCCTTACTTGTTGCTTTCTATGACCATACGATGACCCTACGCTTGTCCCTTAACATCCAAGATAATGACTACCTATTCCTTAATAATAGGGATAGTTTTATCATTGAAAGAACATATAAGAACATGAATGACTTAGTCTAGGGTAGGTACCTCATAGTTACTTGCTCACACTTTTCAAACTTACTTTTACACCTCACAATTTCTAAACTAGGCTTTGTATACACTCATACGAGGGTCATTACCAAGTACTTAAAGAAATTTTTCTAATCACACACCACACTCTTGCAAACAAACAAAATGAGCTAAGTAACTAAGAGCCCATGGATAACCATGGATATAAAGGGTGCTAACACCTTCCCTTTGTATAACCTACCCCCCGAACTCAAGTCTTTTAAAAATAGGTCTTTCCTGTTATTTTATGTCCTTTCCTTTTGGATAAAATAAAAGTCGGTGGCGACTCTTGCTATCCGCAACATTTATAGAAAGTCAGTTCTCCCACCGTGTTACAGAACTGGCGACTCTGCTGGGGATAATATTAAAGAGGGGTACCATTAGGAATTAGATCACCTTAAATTATTTGCCTTGTTTGCTTTATACTTATCTGTTGGGCTCTTATGTGTGAAAGATCCTAACCCGGATCTAGTGTACCTTAGGTAAATGGCAATAGACCAAGGAAATTGTACGGCGTATACCGATATGGTTGATCTGGTGGCCATAGTTAGTGTGACTTCTTGGTTGGTTCTTATGTTCCTTAAGAAAGTTGAGGATAATATGAGGCTGTCATATGTTGTCAATACACTAACTGACTTTTAGAACCCTAGTTATCCCATCTTGGCCTTTAGAAAGTGGTGAGATAGTTGGCTTTGGTGAAGACTGAAGTTGGTTGATACTCGATACTACGCTCATTGAGATCCTAAACTTGGAGGGTTTTGGTTGGCAAGTAAGTTGCCTACTGAATAACCACCATTGAGAAGGATCAATGATATTGAGATCCCTTAGAACCTGGTTACTTTGTAGGACAGGATGAACCAACTAAACTTCAAGGGAGGGTACTTACCTTTAAACCTCATGCAAACCTTTAAACCTAGGGCTATGGTGTGACTTGTTTGTGTGTGCCATATGTTTTTGATTGAGCATAACATCATGCATCATAAGCATAATATTTTCACTAACCATTTCAAGGACCAAAGGATTTATCTTTGTTCTTTGTTGTAGGTCATGGCTTTTGCTCGTAGGAATACTATCTGAATCAACTTTGTAGGAATACCTCTTAAGCTTAAGGAATTGGTCTCTCAAGTTTCTGAAAACTCCCAGTTCATCAAGAAGCATGGTTACCTACTGGATCTAGTCACTTCAGGGTTCAATGAAGACATGATGAGTGTCCTATTTCAGTTCTTTGATCCTAAACATCATTGCTTCATATTCCCCGACTATCAGCTGGTTCCTACAATGGAAGAATTCTCCAAACTATTGGGTATACCTATCCTTAATCAGAGACTCTTCACAGGCTTAGAAAAGGATCCTAAACCTGAAGTCATTGTTGCAGCCTTACATCTGAAGAAATCAGACATTGTCCTAGAAACAAGAAGTCGGGTTAAGGGTATCCTTGCTAAGGTGTTGATGGAGAAAGCTCAAGTGTTCCTGAAGGCTATGAGTTATGATGCTTTTGAAGAGATCTTGGCCTTATTGATCTATGGCTTAGCATTATTCTCTAATCCAGACCAGTTCATATACGTACACGCCATCAACATATTTCTGACTCGCAATCCAGTGCCTACATTACTTGGAGACATCTTACATTCTCTCCATACCTGTACTATGAAGGCGAGAGGAAATCTGATGTGTTGCATACCTCTATTGTCTAGGTGGTTTATTTCTCACCTTCCTCGATCAGTAATGAAGAATGAACAAGGATTCAGGTGGTCTAAAAGGATCATGTCACTTTCTCATTCGGACATTCATTGGTGCTCTAGATCCATGGAAAATGTTACTATCATTGACCGTTGTGGGGAGTTCCCTAATGTGCCACTCCTTGGCATAAGAGGGGGCATTACTTACAACCCTTCTTTAGCTCTACACAGTTTGGTTATGCTCGGAGTGATGGTCCTCATGACATGCTTATTCAGGGTATTATGTTCGACTATGATAACGATCTACAAGGTTACCATCAAAGATTCATACGAGCTTGGGGTAAAGTGAACAAGGTTGACAGCAAGACTCTGGAACCAAAGTACTCCATTCCTATGGAACCTTATCTCAGATGGGTACGAGCACGTGCTCAGACTCTTATGATGTCATATCCTGCTATCCTGCCAGTTACCATGGAGCCTATTGCTAAAGGAGATACTCATTATATCATCCTTCATCCAGACATGCCCACTGACATGGAAGAGTTGCAGAGGTCTTGGATCCAGTTGAAGGAGCAAAGGGATACTTTTGAGACTCATTTCAAAGCTAGTCAAGAAAGAATCCTAGAGCTGACAAGACAACTTCATGAGGAGAGAAATCTCAACACGTACCTCAATACAAAGAGGAAACGTCCATGGGAGACTTAAAACCCCATCTTTGTATTTATTTCATTTTGTTGTAAGCCCAAGGGGAAAACAAGTTCATTACTTACTAATAAAAGTTTACTTTCTGGTTGTTTAAACAAATTTAAATCCTGCGGTCCTTGAAAACATTGCATATGCATTTACATACCATATCATTGCATCACATGTTTCTTATGAACATGTATTTTATCTTCTCGTTGTTTATTTCAGCAGAAATGGCTCTCGAACAAACTGTCAAGGATCTCTAGGCTCAGAATGCACAATTCCAAGAGCTGGTCCTGAACTTGTCCAAGGGACAAGATGAGCTGAAGACACTGCTGGCTAAGAAGAAGAAGAAGACTAGAAAATCAGGGGGCCTCATCAACCTGGGTAGAAGATTCAGAGGTCCCATCAAGACCAAAGAAGAGGTTGAGGATTTTGAATCTGAAAATTATGAGAAAGAAGGAGGTAGTCTTCATGATAATGTGGAAGATTCTTATTCTGAGGTAAACTATTACCATGATCCTACTAGTGAGGAGAAGTACAAGATGTTGGTAGACAAAATGAACGATATAGAACTACAAAAATCTTCCGGGCTTGATTTTGAAGATTTGAGTTTAGTTTCTGGAGTGGTTATACCTATTGGCTTCAAGGTTCCTGTTTTTGTGGTGTATGATGGTGTTTCATGTCCGAAACTGCATTTGAGGTCCTATGTCCGGAGGATTCAGCCACATACTGCTGACAAGAAGTTGTGGATTCATTTCTTCCAAGAGAGTTTATCTGGAGCTCAATTGGAATGGTACTATCAACTTGAAAGTGTTAATATTCGTGATTGGAATGATCTTGTTGAGGCATTCTATAGGCAATACCAATATAATGTTGATTTAGCATCAACACGCATGCAGCTCCAAAGCATGTATATGGGTGCTAAGGAGAGTTTCAAAGAGTATGCCCAGAAATGGAGAGACCTGACTGGCAGAGTTCAACCTCCTCTGACTGACAGGGAGCTGATGGATATGTTTATGAGTACGTTGAATGGTCCTTTCTATAGTCACCTCATTGGAAGCTCATCATTTGGTTTCACTGAGTTGATAATGTCTGGGGAACATGTGGAAAGTGGTATAAGAAGTGGTAAGATACAGGTGGGTGCCTCTTCATCAAGCACTGCAAAGAAGCCCCCTAGTGGAAAGAAGGAGTCTAATGTTGTGTATGGTCAACATAGTCGTAACAGGAGTCACCAATCTGTGGGAGCAGTTCACATCTCTAATCCTGCCCCTACAGCACCAGAGCAACAACAAAACAATCAACAGAAGCCTAGAAGACAGTTCACCAAGATCAACATGTCATTGGCCCAAGCCTTGCAACACATGTTGAAAGGGGAGCTAATTACTTTAAGGGATCCTCCTCAGAATCCTAATACATCCTCTCCTCAGTACAATTCTAATGCAAGATGTGCGTACCATTCTAATAGTCCGGGACATGACACCAACAATTGCTGGGTGTTGAAAAACAAGATTCAAGACATGATCGAAGCTGGGGAAATTGAATTTGACCCCCCTGGGACCCCAAATGTGATCACTGCTCCAATGCCCAACCATGAGAAGACTTTTAA
Source organism: Lathyrus aphaca (assembly GCA_963966055.1). Taxonomy (NCBI): domain Eukaryota; kingdom Viridiplantae; phylum Streptophyta; class Magnoliopsida; order Fabales; family Fabaceae; genus Lathyrus; species Lathyrus aphaca. Next base: position 579,288,965 of record OZ014520.1, on the reverse strand, counting down.
TGTTGTTGATGAGGTTACATATGTTTCCTCAGTAGCAGATGTGACTACTCCTCTATCCGTTATTAAGAAGAAGCTGGTGCAGGCTGGATTCTTTCCAGGTTGCAATGAAGACTGTTTTTACTGTGACTATAAACCTGATAGTTGTTGGAAGTTGAAGGATGGTATTCAACGCCTCATGGACAATTACACCATATTGTTTGAGAAGACTCCTTTTGTTGAAAGTATATGTGAGCATCTGACTCGAAGCACGAAGCTTGAAGATGTAGCTATGGTTGATAAAATACCAGTGAAGGTTACCTCCAAAGGTCCTGTCAGGATCACCTCTAAGGGTCCTGTCAGGATTACTGCCGAAGGCCCTGTGAAGACTATTGCTGAAGTTAGAGTGGCTCCCATGATCATTACCACTCCTGGCCCTGTTCCTTATACTTCTGATAAAGCTATACCTTGGAATTATGGTTCTGATGTTTATATCCATGGTGTCAAACAAGAACCTTTGACTAATGCACCTGTTACTGATACTAGTCTTGATATTGACAATATTGTTGGATCTAGTAAGATCAGCAGAAGTGGAAGAATCTTCTCTCCTCAAGATACCTCTAAAAGTGCAGTTACTCCAGCTCATACCTCTAATTCTGGGCCAAGTAATGATGCCCGGGGCAAAGGTCCTGTGATTGAACCTGTGCAAGCTGAGGCACCGAATGCTGAAAATCTTTCTAAAAAGATGGAAGAAGTACTGAAGATCATTCGCAAAAGTGATTATGATATTGTTGATCAGTTGGGGCATACTCCCTCCAAAATTTCCATGTTATCTTTGTTGTTGTGTTCTGAGGCCCATGCTAAAGCTTTAATCAAGTTCTTAAAGACTGCTCATGTGCCAAATGAGATTTCTGTGGATCAATTTGAGAATTGTGTTGCACATATGACTAGTGATAATGGTTTGGGCTTTTCTGATGCTGATCTGACTCCTGCCAAGAGGAATCATAACAGAGCTCTGCATATTTCCATTGAATGTAAGGGCACTACCTTGTCTCATGTGCTGGTGGACAATGGTTCTTCATTAAATGTGCTCCCTAAAGAGGTTCTGGATAAGCTCAGTCCTGAAGATGTTGTGTTAAGACCAAGTGATATAGTGGTGAGGGCCTTTGATGGTTCAAGAAGAGTGGTACATGGAGAAGTAGACCTCCCAATCAAAGTAGGCTCTCAAGTCTTCAACTCCACTTTCTATGTGATGGATATCCGTCCTGCGTAATCATGTTTGCTTGGGCGCCCCTGGATCCATGGGGCAGGTGTTGTGACTTCCACCTTGCATCAGAAGTTGAAATATCCAGTGAAAAACAAAATTGTCATTGTCTATGGTGAAGAAGAGTACATGGTTAGCCATGTGAATACTTTCAAATATGTAGAAATGGAGGGTGAAATGGTTGAAACTCCGTGTCAAACATTTGAAGTTGTTCCTTGCTCTACTCCTATTCCTCAGTCTGTCCCTGCTTCTGAAAGAGCTCTGGTGGTTACTAGAATACCTCCTGCAATGGTCTCCCTCAAAGATGCTAAGGCTGTGGTTGCAAATGGTGGTTCTGCTATTTGGGGTCAGCTTCCCAACATCCCTTACAAGTATGACAAGTTTGGTTTGGGTTTTACTGCAGAATCTCAGAAGACAGTTCATCGTGCTTGTGCTGTTCGTATCACTAATCAAGGGGTCGTAAGAGATCAAATCAATTTTGTGGGTGACTGTAATGAAGACTACAACCTGGATGATTGAATCTTTCATACCATGGGTGATCGCCTCAACAATTGGAAGGCTGAAGACGTTATTCATATCTCCTTTAGTCAGGAGTAAATACTATTACTGTGTTTTTATTTTAAGTTTGTAATTTTGAACAATTAAACTTTTAAGCCTTGTGTCTTGCCCGGGGCACAATGGTATGCTTGTTTCGGGATGTCATTTCATTTGCATACTTCATTCAATAAAAATCAATGGACGTTTCGTTTTCGTAAATATTATGCTCCTTGTCTTTCTTTTCTTTTTTTATTTTATCAGCCATGTGTTCTTACACACACCCACATCACTAAAATGCAGATCCTCATCCACTCTGGATCCTGTTGATAACAGTTATACTATTGCCAATTATAATTTCGAGAATCCGATCTATCAAGTTGAAGATGGAAAGGAGGAAGATTGTGAAGTACCTGTAGAGCTTGCTAGGTTGTTACAACAAGAAGAGAAAGCTATACAGCCACATGAAGAGCCAATCGAAGTTATGAATCTGGGAACTGAGGAAAACAGGAAAGAGGTCAAAATAGGGGTTGAATTAGAGGATGGTGTAACACGGTGGGAGAACTGACTTTAGTTATGTTGCGGATAGCAAGAGTCGCCACCGACTTTTATTTTATCCAAAGGAAAGGCATAAAAGAACAGGAAAGACCTTTTAAAATATTTTTGGGTCCGGGGGGTAGGTTATGTAAAGGGAAGATATTAGCACCCTTTACATCCATGGTTATCCATGGGCTCTTAATTATTTAGCTCACTTTGAATTGTTTTTGAAAATGTGAAGTGTGTGAATAGAAATTTTCATAAGAGTTTGATAATGATCCATGTACGGATGCGTAAAAAACTTGTGTTTGAAAATTGTTTGAAATTGTGAAATGTTTGAAAAGTTTTTGAATAGTGAGCAAGTAACTATGAGAAACCTACCCTAAAGTTTAAGTCTTTCTGTTTCTTGGATCCTTTAAATGGTAAGACTATCCCTATTATTAAGGAATAGGTAGTCATTACCTTGGATGTGAGGGACAAGTAAGAGACATCTGTTTATATAGGCAACTGTAGGGTGTATTAAGCATTTTTGGAGGGACTGTCATCATTATTCGAAAGGGACAAGATCTTTATGAAGGCAACCATTTAAGGGACTTGATCTTTGATTATTAAGGGACTAGATGACTTTTCTTTTAAGGGACTTTTGCTTTATACACCCCACTTGACCTTGTGATTAGGCAACAATGAGAGGTAACCCTAGAAAGTGAGATGGCGATCAAAGATCGACTTACGTGTGTGAGTGTTCAATTTTATATTTATCTTTTAAAATAAGTGATCTAAATTAATTTTAAATAACATACATATTTTCACTCCCTATTTTTACTAACCATGACATAAAAAATAAATAATTTAAATATTACAAAATATTACATCCAGGAGCAATTACATAATAATAATAAAGCAATTGAAATAAATAGTAAAATAAATAAATAAATAAGCACAATAAATAAACAATTATAAATTGGGTTAGTAGAAAATAATAATAATAATCATAATAAAAAAAAATGGGATTAGTAATAAACATGATTAATAATAGTAATAATAAGCAAAAATATTATAATAAACAAAATTTTAATGGTTAATAGAAAAATATGAACAATTATATTAATTATAAAATTTTAGGTTAAGTATAAATTATAAAATTAATTATGAACATAATTAAATTAGTAATTTTAAACATATAATAGAAATTATTTACATGTAAAATTAAAATATAAACAAGAATTATAATTAGGGTTTTTTAGAAAAATATTTTAGGGTTTATAAGAATAATTAGGGTTTTATATTTAATTTACAAAATAAAACAATTTATTTACAAAAATTTGATAATTATACATATATACATAAATATGAAATAAATATAAATAGTTAGAAAAATAAATTATGATAAAAAGTGTTTTAATGGTATTTAAAAAAATATAGTTTATATTTTACTAATTTAAACAAAATTGAATTAATATAATAAAATAAATTAAAATAAAAAAAATGCAGAAATACCAAACTGCTGAGGGCAGGGTTTGAACCCTGGTCCCTTCACTCCCAAGCCCTGTTTCCATCCACTGGGCCACGCATGCATTGGTGTAAGAAGAGTGAGTCAAGTTGTTTTTGTTCTATATCCTGAAAAATCAAAAAAATAACAAGAAAACAAAAGGCCTGGGGGGATTCGAACCCAGGACCTTCATAGTATCACACAAACACATTACCATCCCAGCTAGGTGAGCGCATCTGTTCATATAATGGCAATAAAACATAATATATAATGTCTAATGAATAAACTGAAAAAATAAGAAAAACATTGGGAAGCCAGGATTCGAACCCAAGCCCCTGCCTTCCTGCGTGTATACCTTCACCACTGGGACACATGTTCATGTGTGATAAAGAAACAGAATAATAACATAATATTTTAAAATAATTTTTGAATTATAAAAACACGCGCGCAGAGTCTTCATCTTCAACCTCTGGATATTTGAATTTGCTGCGAAAATTGCTACGAACTTACCTGCGATTTTTCCTGCGTTCAAAAAAACCTACAAAATTCATAATACATGATACACATACAATTTTGCCAAATTGATCATGCCAACATGATCAATACAATTCATTCATGTTATTTAGGTCCTTAGAAGGTATTTATATAGGCTAAATCGAAGAACCCCAATTTCAAGCTCAAAACCCTAACATGGCATCTCACGGGTTATTCATGATTTCTTTGATTTCTTTGCCCAGAAACGTTCTATACAACATCACAAACAAGATTAGACAAACAAAATTCATTAAAATGCATTGAATTAGTGAAATCGAAAAAAAATTATTCATGGCCAAGAATGCTTCGGGTTATGCTATGTGGATGGTTTTGGATGCAACCAAGCATTGGTTTCCACTCAATGATGTCCAAGGATCATAGCTGTGTCCTCAAATTACCTTCTAATGCCTTGTATGGATGAATCCGAATTTGAGTTTTTGGATGGTTTTTTGATTTGTGAAACTTACTCTTGGAGGCTGCAAATTCGTCCCTTGTGATTGTAATGTGTTAAGTACTTATAGAGTGATGAATTTAGGTTAAAAAATTAGGTCATTGTGTGAGAGATTTGATTGAAAAAGATTCAAAGAGATTATGCCTTAAAAATCAAATATTCTTGTATGAACACCTTCTATTTTAGGCAAATCAACATGATCTTCTTTCCCCTTCAATTCCAATCATATTTATGATTTTCTAGAAGCTTAATCCAATTTAAATCTTAGACTTTTATATTTTATTTTAATTTAAAATGATTTTTAATGAATTAAATCAAAATAAATAAAAATAAAATGATAAAAAAATCTGATTTTTGTTGACTTGGGTCGTGCATGAAGTCATAGTGTGGATTGGGTCATCATTTGGCAAGCCCATTTGGAAGAAATTGGTTTTAGACCTCCATTTTCTTCATAAACCAACCAAAAATTTCCCAACTTTGCAAGGGCACATATCCTTCAATTTTAAGGGTATGAGGGTGTTCTTGGACATTTTGGAAAGCTTGAAGAGTCCTCTAACCAACCCCACTGGTTTCATGTCCATATCATTTACCATTCTCAAATTATGCCCTTTTGAAGTTGTTGACTTTTTGTTGACTTTCAAAAGGACCTATAATGTCTTAGCTCATACCTTCCAAATGAAGCATTTTTGGGCTTGGCTTGTGATACACAAAGTTGTAGAGAATTCAATTTCCTTCAAAATGAGCTTTGGATGGAGACTTGGTGATGAAGCATGTGAAAGTTATGGCTGGTCAAAGTTCAGTTGACTTTTACTAAGGAAACCCTAATTTAGAAACTCCTGATTCTTGATGATCTGAAATCTCCTTGATGAATCATGATCAACCCTTGATCAAATGATGAATTTTACTTCATATACTTGATGTTGGCAAAAAATCATGAAGTTTGACTTTGGTTTGACCACAGTTGACCTCAGTTTGACTTTTTAACTGCTTTGACTGATTTTGACCTATCTGATCATCTGAATGAGCAAACTTTTGAGAAAAGTCTTGAAACTTGTCATGGGGGTTCTTACACACATATAAGATGTTATGAAGCTCACTTGAAGTCTTGTAAGTTCATTTAGCCTGATTAAAGTCAAAACCCTAGTTTTGGATGCACTGCTTAGGAGGTGCATTGTCTGAGGGAATTGTCAACTCTTCTGACCAATTGTGAACTTTGTGAACCTTGTGAACCATCATAAAATGTCTTGTGAACCTCATGGGAGGTCTTGTGAACCTTGTGAACCTTTTGAACCTCATAAAGTGACTTGTAGACTTCATGAACCTCATGAAAGGTCTTGAAAGCATTGTGAATCTTGTGAACCTTGTGAACCTCATAAAGTGACTTGTAGACTTCATGAACCTCATGAAAGGTCTGGTAAGTATTGTGAATCTTGTGAACCTAGTGAACCTTCTTAGCACACAAAGTCTTGTATTGTGAGGGCAAATTTTGGGGTGCAACAGATGGTGTTAAGAATAAACTAATCCAGATGTTACGTGACTACGTGGAGATCTTTGCTTGGTCTTATGAAGATATGCCAGGATTGGATACAGACATTGTGGTTCACCGTTTACCGGTAAAAGAAGATTGTCGTCCAAAGAAGCAAAAGGTTCGTCGCATGCGTCCTGAAATGTCAGAAAAGATTAAAGCAGAGGTGATGAAACAGTTTGATGCAGGGTTCTTTGCTGTGACTTCTTATCCTCAATGGGTTGCAAACGTGGTACCAGTACCTAAGAAAGATGGTAAGGTACGTATGTGTGTAGATTACAGGGATTTGAATAAGGTCAGTCCTAAAGATGACTTTCCACTTCCACATATTGATGTTTTGGTAGACAACACTGCTCAGCATAAGGTATTCTCTTTCATGGATGGTTTCTCTGGTTACAATCAGATCAAGATGGCACCTGAAGATATGGAGAATACTGCATTTGTTACACAGTGGGGCACTTTTTGTTATAAGGTGATTCCATTTGGTTTGAAGAACGTCGGGGCAACATATCAGCGTGCTATGGTGGCTTTGTTTCATGATATGATTCATCATGAGATAGAGGTGTATGTGGATGATATGATAGCCAGGTCCCAGAATGAAGAACAACACCTTGATCACCTGCATAAGTTGTTTGAGAGGTTGAAGAAATACAAGCTAAGACTGAATCCAAACAAGTGTACTTTTGGAGTTGGGTCTGGTAAACTCTTGGGTTTCATTGTCAGTGGAAAAGGTATTGAAGTGGATCCTGCAAAAGTAAAAGCCATACAAGAGATGCCGGCTCCCCGTACTGAAAAGGAAGTTAGAGGTTTCTTGGGACGACTGAATTACATTGCAAGGTTTATTTCCCAGCTAACTGCTACCTGTGAGCCAATCTTCAAGTTGTTGAAGAAAGATCAGGTAATGGAATGGAATGATGAGTGCCAGCTAGCCTTTGATGAAATTAAGAGATATCTCCTAGAACCTCTAATTTTGATGCCACCAGTTGATGGAAGACCCTTGATTATGTACTTAACAGTATTAGACAACTCAATGGGGTGTGTGTTAGGGCAACATGACGAGTCTGGTCGAAAAGAGCAGGCAATATACTACCTTAGCAAAAAGTTTACCGACTGTGAAACAAGATACTCACTGCTCGAGAAAACTTGCTGCGCTTTGGCATGGGTTGCTCGCCGACTAAGACAGTATATGTTGACTCATACTACCTTGTTGATTTCAAAGATGGATCCAATCAAGTACATATTCGAGAAACCTGCTCTCTCCGGACGAATAGCAAAATGGCAAATGATCTTAACAAAATATGATATACAATACACCACTCAGAAAGCCATTAAGGGGAGTGTGGTAGCTGATCATTTGGCTCATCAGGCAGTGGATGATTATCAATCTATGAATTTTGAGTTCCCGGATGAAGACATTATGATTATTACCAAAGAACCTGGACAATATGACGGACCTGAACAAGGATCCCGATGGACTATGGTTTTTGATGGAGCTTCTAATGCGTTAGGTAATGGTGTTGGTGTTGTGATCATTTCCCCTGAAGGTTGTCATACCCCAATTACTGCAAGACTGTGTTTCTATTGTACCAATAACATGGCTGAGTATAAGGCATGTATCATGGGTATCAAAGCTTCCATTGAGATGAAGATTCAGTTCCTGGACGTATATGGAGATTCAACCCTGGTGGTAGTTAGTCAGATTAAAGGAGATTGGGATACCAAGCATACAAATCTCATTCCTTACAGAGAGCATGTGTTGTCTTTGATCCCATATTTTGAGGAGATTACCTTTGGACATATTCCACGAGGAGAGAATCAGTTGACAAATGCATTAGCCACATGGCATCTTTGTTTGAGATTAGCTGGGATGATGAAGCTCCCAAGATCACTATTGACATATTTGAGAAGCCTGCATACTGCAATGAGATTGACACTGAAGGAGTAGAGGGAAAGCCTTGGTTATATGAAGTAAAAAAGTATCTTGAAGCTCAGGAGTTCCCTGAAGGGGCATCTGTCAATGATAAAAAGTTTCTGAGGAGGTTTTCTGCTAAGTTCTTCTTGAGTAATGGAATTTTGTACAAGCGCAATCATGATTCGACTTTGCTTCGTTGTGTGGATGAGAAGGAAGCAACTGAGATTATGGAAGACATACATGATGGGATCTTTGGCACTCATTTTAGTGGTCATACCATGACAAAGAAGATATTGAGCGCAGGTTACTATTGGTCTGCCATGGAAGCTGACTGCTATCAACATTCCAAAACATGTCACAAGTGTCAGATTTATGCTGATAAGGGGCATGTACCTCCAGCTCCGTTGAATGTGTTGACTTCTCCTTGGCCTTTTGCCATGTGGGGCATTGATATGATTGGTGAGATCAAGCCTACTGCTTCTAATGGGCATCGTTTCATCCTGGTTGCCATTGATTACTTTACAAAGTGGGTGGAGGTAGCCTCATTTGCATCTGTTACTAAGAATGTCGTGGCTCGATTCATTAAGAATACTCTCATATGTAGGTATGGCATCCCTGAGAGGATTATCACAGATAATGGCTCTAATCTGAACAACACCATGATTACTGATCTCTGTACGCAGTTCAAGATTAAGCATCACAATTCTTCTCCGTGTCGTCCAAAGATGAATGGGGCAGTAGAAGCTGCTAATAAGAATATCAAGAAGATTCTACAGAAGATGACTGTTACGTATAAGGATTGGCATGAGATGTTTCCATTTGCTCTTCATGGTTATCGTACTACAATACGTACTTCAACAGGGGCAACCCCGTTCTCTTTAGTCTATGGTATGGAAGCAGTTCTACCCATTGAAGTTCAGATCCCCTCTTTGAGAATCATGAAGGATGCAGGTTTGGATGAAGATGAGTAGATTCAGACTCGACTTGACCAGATAAATTTGATTGATGAGAAAAGGCTGGCAGCTGTTTGTCATGGTCATATGTACCAGAAACGGATGATCAAAGCTTTTAATAAGAAGGTTAAGCAAAAGGTATATCAGACTGGAGACTTGGTAATCAAGTGTATCATATTACCACAGGGTGATCCTAGGGGCAAGTAGACTCCTACATATGAAGGACCATTCATAGTCAAGAGGGTATTCTCAGGAGGTGCCATGATGCTTACTACTATGGATGGCGAAAATTTCCCACAGCTCGTAAATGCAGACATAGTTAAAAAATACTACGCATGAAAAGAGACCCACTAGGTTTACTGGCCTAGGCAAAAATAAGGGCATCCCGACGAATCAAAAAGGTTCGAGCAAAAATTAGGGATATATATAAAAAAAAATGTACACTCGGCAAGTTGAAAACCTGAAAAGGCGGCTTGGGCAAAAAAAGGGTATCCCGGTGGATTGAAAACCTGAAAAGGCAATCCAGGCAAAAGTTAGGGATTAAAGTGTATGACTATGTCTCGTTGTATCACTCATGTAACTCCAACTATTTGTGCTATCTGGATCAAGTTCAAACAGATAAAGATTAATCCACTTGTTTCCATCTCAATAGCAAAGGATGAGATACTTGAAAATAATGGCAATAGTGGAATTGGAACTCAATAGGGTTATTTCTCACATAGCTGCTTTTCTTTGTTTCTGTAAAAAAACTTTTATGAAGAATTCCTCTTACTAGGATTTCTGTCTCCTTGTACAAACTTGCATATGTATAGATCACTTGCTAAAAATAAATAAAGTTTCGTCTTTGAGTTCAAATTTACTTTTACTTTGTTTACTTAAACGAAAACGTCCATTGGTTGTGTTTGAATGTATGTATGCTTTTGAATATGATTGATGTTTACCAGAAATGCATAAATGCAGTAATAGTATTTACTAAGGACGAACAAAGGTAGGAATTCAACGAAGCTTCGCCGGTTCATCCCCACAGAGAAATCTTTACGGATATCCATCTCTTTTATCCTCAGTCAGGATATTCAGGAACTTTTTCCTTCAATAAAAAGCATGGCGAACGAAGACGGGAGGTTCTGAGTACCATACTATTAAGCAAGAAGGGAACGAAGTCCTCATGTTCCTCAGCAACGAATCGGGATTTATTTTCCCTGGTCAGCAGTTATTATACAGAGATACCCAGACGCTTCTAGCTACATGACTCATACATGCATCATTTACATCATATCACAGCATACACATCCATAGTGCATAAGACATTTACTTAAGTACATCATGCCATACATGCATACATCAAAATAATCTTGCATAAACTAACCTTTTCTTTTCAAGATAGTTGCAGGCAGATAAACACTATCAAACAGTTCAGAGACGATCTATACGAAGATCTAATGCCGATACTTAATTCAGAGATAATTGCCACGAAGATTTATTTCTGATGATCAATTCAACAAATTGTCCTTGGAAGGGTACGTAAATGATCTATACGAAGATCTAGTGCTTAATCCAAGATATTTCCAGAGGAGACAATCGTTACGAAGATTTATTTTTGATGGTCAACTATCTTTGGGATAGTGTGTAAATGATCTATACGAAGATCTAGCACTTAATCCAAGAGATTCTTTCAGAAGAAATTCAGGGATGATCGCCACGAAGATTTAATCCTGATATTCCTTTTGTCCTTGGGAAGGTATGTAAATGGTCTATACGAAGATCTATTACCTAATTCGGGATATTTCCAGAAGAGATAATCACTACGAAAATTTATTTCTAATGGTCTATACAACAGTTTATCGGTGGGATGGTACCTAAATGATCGATACGAAGATTTTGTACTTAGCCCAAGATATTACCAAAATTAATTCAGAAAAGATCGCCATGAAGATTTGATTTTGATGCTTAAATTAAAGTATGTTCCTAAAGATGGTTCAGAGTCGATCTATACAAAGATCTGAATACTGACACCTAATGGAGAATATTCTTTTCCCCCCCAGAGATAATGCAGAGACGATCTATACGAAGATCTAGTGCTGACATTCAACTCAAACCATGTTACAAAAAGGATTCAGAGACGGCATATACGAAGACCTAGTACTGATATCCAGTAACAACCTTTTGATACTATTACCTCCTGATATTATGGATGGCATCTATAAGCCCATCTCCAATTCCTCTGAGTGGCATCTTTAAGCCCACTCCAGCATATACTACCAATCAGCAGTGGTACTTTGCGCACCGGAGAGTGCAAATTTTTGGGCTTTTGTGTTCAATCCCCTACAACCTTCCAAGTCACGAATGGCACACAGGCCAATCTAACTCCTCAGGTTTCAGAAAATTGAACAGGGGCAGCTGTTGCACCCCAAAATTTGCCCTCACCTAGACCAGACATTGTGTACTAAGGTATCCTAAAAGGTTCACAAGGTTCACAATTAGTCAAGAAGTTTGTCAATCCCCTCAGACAAACCATCCTCCTAAGCAATGCATCCTAAACTAGGGTTTTGGATTTCATCAGGCTAAATGGACTTCCAAGGCTTCAAGTGAGTTTCATAGAATCCTATATGTCTTCAAGAATCCCTATGTCAAGTTTCAAGGCTTCCCCAAAAGGTTTACTCAGTCAAATGATCAGATAGGCTAAAATCAGTCAAAGCAGTTAAAAAGTAAAACTGAGGTCAATTGTGGTCAAACCAAAGTCAAACTTCATGATTTTTTGCCAACATCAAGTATATGAAGTAAAATTCATCATTTTATCAATGGTTGATCATGATTCATCAAGGAGATTTCAGATCATCAAGAATCAAGAGTTTCTAAATTAGGGTTTTCACAGGAAAAATCAACTGAACTTTGACCAGCCATAACTTTCACATGCTTCATCAAAAATTTTCCATACAAAGCTTATTTTTAAGGAAATTGAATTCTCTACAACTTTGTGTCTCACAAGCCAAGCCCAAAAATGATTCACTTGGAAGGTATGAGCTAAGACATTATAAGTCATTTTAAAAGTCAACAAACAGTCAACATCTTCCAAAGGGCATAATTTGAAAATGGTAAAGGATATGGACATGAGACCAAAGAGGTTGGTTAGAGGACTCTCTAAGATTTCCAAAATGTCTAAGAATGCCTTCATAACCTTAAAATTGAGGGATTTGTGCCTTTGCAAAGTTGGGAAATTTTTGAGAGGTTTATTGAGCAAATGGGGTCTTAGAACCAATTCTTTTTACATGGGCTTGCATTTTTATGACCCAATCTCTACCATGACATCATGCACGAATCAAATATTATTTATTCATATTTTTATAGTTTATTTTTTATTTATTTTGATTTTATTCATTAAAAATCAATTTAAATTAAAATAAAATATGAAAACTCAATATTTAAATTTGATTCTTGTTCTAGAAGGTCATAAACATTGTTTAAAGTTGATTGATCACATCCAAATTCGTGCTTGATCAATTTGGCATTGTTAGATTTGATTTTTGGTGATTTTCAAATATTTGATTTCTTCATGATCAAGCTACATCATAAAGCCCACAAATCCACAAGATTATTGACCTAATTCACTCTACTACATAAACACAAGAAGAACATTGCATTAGGGACGATTTTCAGAAGCTGCAAGAACACTATTGAACTTCAAATTTTCATCCAAAAAGTGATATTCGGTTTTTGACCTAGAGGCCATATCAAGAGGTTTTGAAGGTTGCAATACATTCCTAGATGATCATTGAACCTATTTGAATCATTTGCAGCATCCAAATCACCACATATTGCATAAACCGAATCAATATTGTTCATGTTCTTATATTTTTCGATTTCGATTATTTGTGGGATGATAATTAATTCTAACCATATATTCTTGTTAGTTGTGATGTTTAGATTGTTTATGGGCAAAGAGATTGAAGAACCATGACCTAAATCGAAAGTTGCCATTGTTAGGGTTCTTGGACCAAAATTAGGGTTTCCCAATTTAGCAACTATAAATTCATTCTAATACTGTAAATAAACTGGGTGATGGTTGTGGATCATGACCATGTGATCAATTTGATGAAACAATACGTATTTGTGATGATATGAGATTTGCAGGTTTTATTCGCAGGAAATTTCATAAGTGAATTCGCAGGAAATTCTGCAGGTACAATGAAGAAGATGAAGATGTTTGGCGCGCAGCTGGAATTTCAATTGTTGACTTAATATTTTATGAAATTGTTTTAGTATAATATCAGTTAACGTTGCTTGACCCAGTGGTAATGGTTTGCGCGTATTGTTGGTTATGACCTTGGTTCGATCTTTGGTGACATCATTCTTTTTGTTGATTTTTCCATTATTCATGTGACTTAATATATTATGAATTATTGTTGGTGTTTTAGCAGACGCGCCCCATGTGGCTTAGTGGCTGGAGTGTTTGGTTGTTGGCTGATGGGCAGAGGTTCGAATCCAGGTTCCCACATTTTTTTTCATAATTGATTTGTTTTTGCAGGTTCAATATAAAACAATTGATGCTCATTATATGTTCACCAGCGCATGCTGACTCAGCTGGTTTTGAGAGTTGTGGTTGAGGTAAGGGACCTGGGTTCAAATCCCAGGTCCTATCTTTTTAGTACTTTTTTGCATTTTCTCTATTTTTAATTATCTTCTTAACTTTAACCCAATTTAATATAATTTAAATAATTTCTAAATAAATATCAATAATATTTTCCTATAAAAACTTTATATTTTCAAAAATCATAATTTATTTTCTTAAATTTAAATTGTTTGTATTTATTTTATAATATGTTTATATATATAATTATTATGTATTTTTTGTAAATAGATTAATAATATATTTTAATTATAATTAAAACCCTAATTTTCTTAATTCAAATATTAACCCTATTTTTGTAAACCCTGATTTTTATCTTAACCCTAAATATTAAACCTAATTTTTCTAAAACTCTAATTATATTATTAATCTTTATTTTTATTAACATATAAATAATTTGTTATTTGTTTATTATTCTTAAACTTATTTTTTTAATTGATTTCTAAAACTTTTCTAATATTAATTTTGTCTTGTTAAATTCTTATTTCCTTTATTTATTTATTTTTCTAACCCTTCTTATCATTATTTTATTATTACTAATATGTGATTATTGTTTATTTATTCTTATTATTATGTTTATCATTATTATTTTATTATTATGTAATTGCTAAAGCCATGTAATAGGTTTAATTTTTGTCTTATTTTTATAATTATTTTTATTGTATGGTTAGTAACTTTAGGGTGTGTATAACCTATATGTGATTAAAATAGCTTAGAAAATTAACTTAAATAAGATAAATATTTGAACTTGAACACTCACACACGTAAGTCGATCTTTGATCGCCATCTTGCACTTCCTAAGTTACCCCTCTTGGTTGCCTTCATATGGTCGAGTCCCTCAAATATAAGGGTGTCTTAAGCAAAGTCTCTTCATAAATATCATCAAGTCCCTACAGTTTTAAAGATCAAGTCCCTTCGAGGTTGCCTACGATAATGATTGTGTCCCTTCGAATAAAAGATGATAAGTCCCTACAAATTGCTAAAGACACCCTTACTTGTTGCTTTCTATGACCATACGATGACCCTACGCTTGTCCCTTAACATCCAAGATAATGACTACCTATTCCTTAATAATAGGGATAGTTTTATCATTGAAAGAACATAAAAGAACATGAATGACTTAGTCTAGGGTAGGTACCTCATAGTTACTTGCTCACACTTTTCAAACTTACTTTTACACCTCATAATTTCTAAACTAGACTTTGTATACACCCATACGAGGGTCATTACCAAGTACTTAAAGAAATTTTTCTAATCACACACCACACTCTTGCAAACAAACAAAGTGAGCTAAGTAACTAAGAGCCCATGGATAACCGTGGATATAAAGGGTGTGTCGTACCTCGAAAAAATACGATCCTAAAACAAAACAACAGAGCCGCCACCTAATTCTATTTATTCTACGAGAGAAAAGGAAGATATAGATACAACCTAATAAAGGATAAGAAATGGTTTACGAAACCAAATTCTAAGTTCGAGAGTCGGTTACGCAAGGGGAAGGTATTAGCACCCCTCACGTCCGTTGTACTCAACGGGAACCTCTTAGTTAATTATGTGATTAAATGTTTGATCTTAAGTTTTTGTCTTCTAAATGGTTATTAATATGTTTGTTCTAAGGAAATTAAAGTTTTAAATCATTATTATTAAGACGGAGAAAAGATTAAATGTTTTTTTTATTATTGCGCTTTAAACGGAAAAAAATAATTAAATTTTTTATTAGGGTGCTCGCGAAGGATTAAAATCCCTGTGCCTACGTATTCCCTTGTGCAATGGGAAAGTCAGAGCTCCGTAGTTCGTGCTACTACGATTTGTGGTTTTTACTGAACGATTGTTTAAAACGCATTCTACTGCTAAGCGTTGGCTTATACTCGCGGTGGAGGCTGAAGCGCTAGCTTGATCGAGAGATAGAATGATTTACACAATGTTCGTTTTGAGAAAAGTGTTTGACTTTTGTTAAGATGTAAACGAAAGGGCGAATGAACCACGTCGCGTGGGGCTAGCCTAGGAGCGATTGCATTCCAAAACGTGCGGAGTGCTAGACTCCAGAGTTCTGTCTTTCGCTGATTAATTATGAAAATGATTTAAATTGGTTGGTAAGTTTTAAATTGTTTTCTAAAATATAAAAGAGCGAACGGATTGCGTTGCGTGGGGCTAGCCCAGCTGCAATCCATTTTAGAACGTGCGGAGTGCTGGACTCCGGAGTTCAGTTTCCATAATTTTATTAAAAAAGATTTGAATATTTTGATATACGAACGGTGATTGAACACATCGCGTGGGGCTAGCCCAGTAGCGGTCCAAACCAGAACGTGCGGAATGTTAGACTCCGAAGTTCTGTTTTCGCATTTAATTAAATAAGTTGGATAATATTTTTTAGACATTTTAGAAATCGATGTTTTAAGTTACAAAGGAGTGAACGAAACATTACGCGTGGGGCTAGCCCAGTTGTAGTTCGTTCTAGAACGTGCAGAGTGCTAGACTCCAGGGTTCTATTCCTTGTTAAATTAATTAAGACGCGCGATAAGTTATTTGAAACGTTAGAAATTAGTATTGTGTAAAAAATGTAGAATAAAATAAACAAAACTAAATATACTAAATAAAATAATCATGAAATAAGAATAAATTAATCTTATGAAATAAATAAATAAATAAAAGATGGCCTCATATTGGTCACGATTTATCGGAAAACAAAATATCGTGACCAATATGAGGCCATCTTTTATTTATTTATTTCATAAGATTAATTTATTCTTATTTCATGATTATTTTATTTAGTATATTTAGTTTTGTTTATTTTATTCTACATTTTTTACACAATACTAATTTCTAACGTTCCAAATAACTTATCGCGCGTCTTAATTAATTTAACAAGGAATAGAACCTCGGAGTTTAGCACTCCGCACGTTCTAGAACGAACTACAACTGGGCTAGCCCCACGTGTAATGTTTCGTTCACTCCTTTGTTACTTAAAACATCGATTTCTAAAATGTCTAAAAAATATTATCCAACTTATTTAATTAAATACGAAAACAGAACTCCGGAGTCTAGCATTCCGCACGTTCTGGTTTGGACCGCTACTGGGCTAGCCCCACGCGATGTGTTCAATAACCGTTCGTATATCAAAATATTCAAATATTTTTTAATAAAATTATGGAAACTGAACTCCAGAGTCCAGCACTCCGCACGTTCTAAAATGGATTGCAGCTGGGCTAGCCCCACGCAACGCAATCCGTTCGCTCTTTTATATTTTAGAAAACAATTTAAAACTTACCAACCAATTTAAATCATTTTCGTAATTAATCAGCGAAAGACAGAACTCCGGAGTCTAGCACTCCGCACGTTTTGGAATGCAATCGCTCCTGGGCTAGCCCCACGCGACGTGGTTCATTCGCCCTTTCGTTTAAAACATCTTAACAAAAGTCAAACACTTTTCTCAAAACGAACATTGTGTAAATCATTTATCTCTCTAACAAGCTAGCGCTTCAGCCTTCACCGTGAGCATAAGCCAACGCTTAGCAGTAGAATGTGTTGCACCCCAAAATTTGCCCTCACAATACAAGACTTTGTGTGCTAAGAAGGTTCACAAGGTTCACAAGATTCACAATGCTTTCAAGACCTTTCATGAGGCTCATGAAGTCTACAAGTCACTTCATGAAGGTTCACAAGGTTCACAAGTTTCCCAATGCTTTCAATACCTTCATGAGGCTCATGAAGTCTACAAGTCACTTCATGAAGGTTCACAAGGTTCACAAGATTCATAATGCTTTCAAGACCTTTCATGAGGCTCATGAAGTCTACAAGTCACTTCATGAAGGTTCACAAGGTTCACAAGTTTCCCAATGCTTTCAATACCTTCCATGAGGCTCATGAAGTCTACAAGTCACTTCATGAAGGTTCACAAGGTTCACAAGATTCATAATGCTTACAAGACCTTTTATGAGGTTCAGGAAGTCTACAAGTCACTTTATGAAGTTCACAAGGTTCACAAGGTTCACAATACCTCCCATGAGGTTCATAAGACATTTTATGATGGTTCACAAGGTTCACAAAGTTCACAACTGGTCAGAAGAGTTGACAATTCCCTCAGACAATGCACCTCCTAAGCAGTGCATCCAAAACTAGGGTTTTGACTTTAATCAGGCTAAATGAACTTCCAAGACTTCAAGTGAGCTTCATAACATCTTATATGTGTTTAAGAATCCCCATGACAAGTTTCAAGACTTTTCTCCAAAGTTTGCTCAGTCAGATGATCAGATAAGTCAAAATCAGTCAAAGCAGTTAAAAAGTCAAACTGAGGTCAACTGTGGTCAAACCAAAGTCAAACTTCATAATTTTTTGCCAACATCAAGTATATGAAGTAAAATTCATCATTTGATCAAGGGTTGATCATGATTCATCAAGGATATTTCAGATCATCAAGAATCAGGAGTTTCTAAATTAGGGTTTCCTCAGTAAAAGTCAACTGAACTTTGACCAGCCATAACTTTCACATACTTCATCACCAAGTCTCCATCCAAAGCTCATTTTGAAGGAAATTGAATTATCTACAACTTTGTGTCTCACAAGCCAAGCCCAAAAATGCTTCATTTGGAAGGTATGAGCTAAGACATTATAGGTCCTTTTGAAAGTCAACAAAAAGTCAACAACTTCAAAAGGGCATAACTTGAGATTGGTAAATGATATGGACATGAAACCAGTGGGGTTGGTTAGAGGACTCTTCAAGCTTTCCAAAATGTCCAAGAACACCCTCATAGCATTAAAATTGAGGGATGTGTGCCCTTGCAAAGTTGGGAAATTTTGAGTTGGTTCATGAAGAAAATGGAGGTCTAAAACCAATTTCTTCCAAATGGGCTTGCCAAATGATGATCCAATCCATAAAATAATTTCATGCACGACCCAAACCATTAAAAATCAGATTTTTTATTATTTTATTTTTATTTATTTTGATTTAATTCATTAAAAATCATTTTAAATAAAAATAAAATATGAAAATGTAAGATTTGATTTGGATCAAGCTTCTAGAAAATCATAAATTTGATTTGAATTGAAGAGGAAAGAAATCATGAGGTTTAGCCAAAAATAGCAAGCATTCACACATGAATATTTGATTTTTAAGGCATGATCATTTTGAATCTTTTCATATCAAATTTTCCACACAACCATTCAATCTTTTTGACCTAATTCACTCTCCTATAAGTGCTTAACTCATTGCAATCACAAGGACGGATTCCACAGCCCCAAGTGTAAGTTTGCATCTCACAAAAAACCTCTCAAAACTCACATTCGGATTCATTGATACAAGGTGTTTGAAGGTAAAATAAGAACATAGCAATGTTCCTTGGACCTTCTTGAAGCAAAACCAATACTCATATGCATCAAAACCATGCCATAATGCACAAACCGAACCTTGCTTGTTCTTGAATATCAAATTTTCGATTTCATTAATTCACTGCATTATATTGAATTTTGTTTGGCTAATCATGTTTGTAATGTGGTGTAGAATGTTTCTGGACAAAAAAATTGGAGCTTTGTGACCTAAATCATAAACGGCCATTGTTAGGGTTTCACCTTTGAATTTAGGGTTCTATGATTTACTGAATTTAAATGAATTTGAATGACATAATGTGATTGTATGGACTGTGAGGATCATGTTTCATTGATCAATTTGTAGAAATTGTACTGTCTTGCCATTATTTGAAATTCGCAGGTTTGTGTCCACAGGAAAATTCGCAGGTATTTCCCTAGGTAATTTCGCAGGAAAACCTGCGAATTCAAGGTTGAAGACGAAGGCTGTTGGCGCGTTCTGGAAATTCAAATTTCATTTAAAATATTTTATGTTTTAGTGTTGGTTTATTATCACAAGCGTGCAGCTTGTCTCAGTGGTAAGACTGGTTTGTGTATTGCGTGATGGCACTGGTTCGAGTCCTGGCTGGTGCATTTTTTTCTTATTTTTCAGGTTAAATATGAAACATAATATATTATGTATTATGGCCAACACAATAACAGATGTGCTCACCCAGCAGGATTGGTCATGCGTATGCTTGTTTGCCTAAGAGGTCCTGGGTTCAATCCTCCCCCAGGCCTTTTGCTTTCTTTTATTTTTCTGGATTTTTCAGGATATGAAACAAAATCAATTCCACCTTCTTTCTTGCTGCCTGCGCATGATGGCTTAGTGGTGGGTGTTGTTGCTGGTAATCAGAGTGACCTGGGTTCAAACCCCAGCCAGGTAAGTTCCAATTTTTTTTCTCTTTTTATTTTATTTGTTTTAATTGTTTTATTATTAAATTAGATATAGTCTTGTATATACATATATTTCTAAATAATTCAAGAAAATAAAATATGTTTATAGGATTATACTTTCCAAATTCTAAAATATATATTTTCTTAATTCAAAAATTATTTTCTTTAATATGTAATTAAATTATAATATATGTATATTTATTAAAATAACTTTGTATATTATATTATAAACTCTTAAATATTTTTCTAACAAACCCTAATTTTAGAAACCCTAGTTTATCTTTTCTAAATAATTATTAAAAACCTAATTTTTATTTTCTAAATTTTGTAAATATAATTATTATGTACATATTTATTTAATATAATCAATTTTTGTAAATATAATTATAACCAATTTTTTTTTGTAATTGTTTCTATACTTTGCCCATAATCTAAATTTTATAATTTTTAAATATACGTGTTTAAAAAAATATAATTAAATTTATGCCAATTTAATATTGTAATTATAATTTTTTATATGTTTATAATTAATTTAACTTTTATAAATTGCATATAATTTTAAATTTTATAATTAAATTGTTCATATTTCCTTAATAATTTCTAATCCTTATTTATTATTTTATTTTGTTTATTATTATTACTAATTATGTTTATTACTAATCCATTTATTTTTTAATTATGCTTATTATTATTATTTCACTAACCTTATTTATTTTTAATTATTATTACTAACCCCTATTATAATTATTATTGCTTATTTATTTATTGCTTATATTTTGCTTATTTATTTATTTTTGGTTATTTATTTAAATTGCTTAATTATTATGTAATTGCTCCTTGGTGTAAATTTTTTGTAATATTTAAATTATTTAATTTTTATGCCATGGTTAGTAAAATAGGGAGTGTAAACATGTATGCTATTTAAAATTTAATTTAGATCATTTAAATTATAAGATAAATATTAAATTGAACACTCACACACGTAAGTCGATTTTTAATCGCCATCTCACTTTCTAGGGTTACCTCTCAATGTTGCCTATATCATAAGGTCAAGTGGGGTGTATAAAGCAAAGTCCCTTAAAAGAAAAGTCATCAAGTCCCTTAAATGGTTGCCTTTCATAAAAGATCTTGTCCCTTTCGAATAATGATGACAGTCCCTCCAAGATTGCTTAATACACCCCACAGTTGCCTATATAAACAGATGTTCCTTACATGTCCCTCACATCCAAGGTAATGACTACCTATTCCTTAATAATAGGGATAGTCTTACCATTTAAAGGATAAAGAACAGAAAGACTCAAAATTTTAGGGTAGGTTCCTCATAGTTGCTTGCTCACTTCATTTAAAAACTTTTCAAACATTTCACAATTTCAAACAATTTTCAAACACAAGTTTTTTACGCATCCGTACATGGATCATTATTAAACTCTTATGAAAATTTCTATTCACACACTTCACACTTTCAAAAACATTTTAAAGTGAGCTAAGTAACTAAGAGCCCATGGATAACCATGGATGTAAAGGGTGCTAACACCTTCCCTTTACATAACCTACCCCCCGGACCCAAAAATTCTTTTATAAGGTCTTTCCTGTTCTTTTATGCCTTTCCTTTGGATAAAATAAAAGTCGGTGGCGACTCTTGCTATCCGCAACATAACTAAAGTCAGTTCTCCCACCGTGTTACAGAACTGGCGACTCTGCTGGGGATAATAATTTAAGAGGGGTACCCTTAGGAATTAGATCACTTTAAATTGTTTGCCTTGTTTGCTTTATACTTACTTGTTGGGCTCTTATGTGTGAAAGATCCTAACCCGGATCTAGTGTACCTTAGGTAAATGGCAATAGACCAAGGAAACTGTACGACGTATATCGATATGGTTGATCTGGTGGCCATAGTTAGTGTGACTTCTTGGTTGGTGCTTATGTTCCTTAAGTCAAGTTGAGGATAATATGAGGCTGCCATATGTTGTCAATGCACTAACTAACTTTTAGAACCCTAGTTAACTCATCTTAGCCTTTAGAAAGTAGTGAGGTAACCGGCTTTGGTGCAGACTGAAGTTGGTTGACACTCGATACTACACTCATTGAGATCTTAAACTTGGAGGGTTTTGGTTGGCAAGTAAGTTGCCTACTGAACAACCACCCTTGTGAAGGATCAATGATATTGAGATCCCTTAGAACCTGGTTACTTTTGTAGGACAGGATGAACCAACTAACTTCAGGGGAGGGTACTTACCTTTGAACCTCATGCAAGCCTTTAAACCTAGGGCTATTGTGTGACTTGTTTGTGTGTGCCACATGTTCGTGATTGACCATAACATCATAGCATCATCATGCATCATAAGCATAGCATTTTCACTAATCATTTCAAGGACCAAAGGATTTATCTTTGTTCTTTGTTGCAGGTCATGGCTTCTACTCGCAGAAACACTATCAGGATCAACTTTGTAGGCATACCTGCTGAGCTTAAAGAGTTGGTTTCTCAAGTGTCTGATCATTCCCAGTTCATCAAGAGACATGGCCACTTATTGGATCTAGTTACCTCAGGGTTCAATGAAGACATGATGAGTGTTCTGTTTCAGTTCTTTGATCCTAAGCACCATTGCTTCACATTCCCCGACTACCAGCTGGTTCCAACCATGGAAGAGTTCTCTAAACTTCTGGGTATACCTGTTCTTGATCAGAAACCATTCACAGGCTTGGAGAAAGAGCCTAAACCTGAGGTTATTGCTGCAGCTCTACATCTGAAGAAGTCTGACATTGTTCTAGAAACGAGAAGTGGAGTCAAGGGTATTCTTGCTAAGGTGTTGATAGAGAAGGCTCAAATGTTCTTGATGCTTTTGAGGAGATCTTAGCCTTGTTGATTCATGGCTTAGTATTGTTCCCCAACCCTGATCAGTTCATAGATGTTCATGCCATCAACATATTCCTGAGTCACAATCCAGTGCCTACATTGCTTGGAGACATTCTGCACTCTCTTCATACCCGTACTACAAGGGCAAGAGGAACTTTGATGTGTTGCATACCATTGCTATCTAGGTGGTTTATTTCTCACCTTCCTCGCTCAGTGATGAAGAATGAACAAGGGTTCAGATGGTCCAAGAGGATCATGTCACTCTCACATTCAGATATCCATTGGTGCTCCAGATCTATGGAGAATGTTACTATCATTGACCGTTGTGGGGAGTTTCCTAATGTGCCACTTCTAGGCATAAGAGGAGGCATCACCTACAACCCTTCACTAGCTTTACGACAGTTTGGTTATGCTCGGAGTGATGGTCCACATGACATGTTGATTCAGGGCATTGTCTTTGATTATGACAACGATCTTCAGGGTTACCGTCAGAGATTCATACGAGCCTGGGGAAAAGTAAACAGGGTTGACAGCAAGACACTGGAGCCTAAGTACACTATTCCTATGGAGGCTTATCTCAGATGGGTGCGATATCGTGCTCAGACTCTCATGATGCCATATCCTGCTATCCTGCCAGTTACCATGGAACCTGTTGCTGAAGGAGACACTGCTTATACCATCCTTCACCCAGACATGCCTACTGACATGGAAGACTTACAGAGATCTTGGATCCAGTTGAAGGAGCAAAGGGATACTTTCGAGGCTCATTACAAAGCAAGCCAAGAAAGAATCCTGGAACTAACAAAGCAACTTCACGAGGAACGGAATCTCAACTCATACCTCAACACAAAGAGGAAACGTCCATGGGAGACTTAAAACCCCATCTTTTGTACTTATTTCATTTCATGTTTTTGTAAGCCCAAGAGGCAAAACAAAGTTATTACTAATAAAAGTTTACCTTCTTGTTTGTCTAAGCAAATTTAAATCCTGCGGTCCTTGAAAACATTGCATATGCATTCACATATCATTTCATTGCATCACAGGTTTATTTGTGCACAGGTTTCTCATCTTCTCGCTGTTTATTTCAGCAATGGCTCTTGAACAAACAGTTAAGGATCTCCAGGCACAGAATACGCAGTTCCAAGAGCTGATCCTGAACCTATCCAAGGGGCAGGATGAATTGAAGACACTGCTGGCCAAGAAGACTAAGAAGACTAGAAGGTCAGGTGGCCTGCTCAACATGGGAAGAAGGTTCAAAGGTCCTGTCAAGACCAAAGAGCAGGTTGAAGACTATGAATCTGAGGAATCTGAGAAAGAGGGAGGCAGTCTCCACAACACTATGGGGGACTCTGATTCTGAGGCCAATTATTACCATGATCCTAATGAGGACAAGTTCAAGATGCTGGTGGATAGGATGGATGCTATGGAGTTGCAGAAATCTTCTGGGCTAGATTTTGAAGATTTGAGTCTGATATCTGGGGTTGTCATACCCATTGGTTTCAAGGTTCCTACCTTTGTTGTTTATGATGGGGTCTCCTGTCCCAAGCTGCATTTGAGGTCTTATGTCAGAAGGATTCAACCTCACACTGCTGACAAGAAGTTGTGGATCCACTTTTTCCAAGAGAGCTTATCTGGAGCTCAGTTGGAGTGGTATTATCAATTGGAGAGTGTCAACATCAGAGACTGGAATGATATTGCTGAAGCTTTCTATAAGCAGTATCAATACAATGCTGACTTAGCCCCCACTCGCATGCAGCTGCAAAGCATGTCTATGGGTGCCAAGGAAAGTTTTAAGGAGTATGCTCAGAAATGGAGAGACTTAGCTGGAAGAGTTCAACCCCCTTTGACTGACAGGGAATTGGTTGATATGTTCATGTGTACACTGAATGGTCCGTTTTACAGTCATCTCATTGGAAGCTCATCATTTGGCTTCACTGAGTTGATTATGACAGGAGAGCGAGTGGAAAATGGTATAAAGAATGGTAAGATCCAGGTGGGTACTTCGTCATCAGGTGCTGCAAAAAAGCCTCCCACTGGGAAGAAAGAATCCAATGCTGTTTATGGTCAGCCTGACCGTAACAGAAGGCATCAGTCTGTTAGTGCAGTTCATATTTCAAACCCAACTCCTGCAACAACGGAGCAGCCACAGGGCAACCAACAGAGGGCTAGAAGACAGTTCACAAAGATCAACATGTCACTGGCTCAGGCATTGCAACATTTGTTGAAGGCTGAACTCATTACTTTGAAGGAGGCTCCTCAGAATCCTAATGTTACCTCTCCAAGGTACAATCCCAATGCACGATGTGCATATCATTCAAACTGTCAGGGTCACGATACTAATAACTGTTGGGTCTTGAAGAACAAAATTCAAGATATGATTGAGGCTGGAGAGATTGAGTTTGACCCTCCAGGTACTCCAAATGTGATTAATGCTCCAATGCCAAATCACGAGAAGACTGTCAATGCCATTGATGAAGATTCACATATCCATTCAATTGCGGAGTTGACCACACCATTGTCTGTCATCAGAAAGAAGTTAGTACAAGCTGGTTTCTTTCCAGGTTGTCGTGAAGATTGTGTCTATTGTGAGTATAATCCAGATAAGTGTTGGAGGTTGAAGGACGGGATTCAGCGTCTCATGAATAATTACACTATAGTGTTTGAAAGGAGACCACCTTCTGTGGAGAGTATGGTGGAGCATATTACTAGAGGTAAGAAGGTTGAAGAGGTTGATATGGTTGACAAAGTACCGGTAAGAATCACTTCAAAGGGACCTATTAAAATCACCCATCAAGGCCCAATCAGGATTACTGCTGAAGGCCCTGTGAAAGTTGTTGCTGAAGCCAGAGTGGCTCCTCTGATCATTACCACTCCTGGTCCTATTCCTTATACGTCTGATAAAGCTGTGCCTTGGCACTATGGGTATGATGTTTACATCCATGGTGTTAAGCAGGAGCCCGTAGCTGATGTGCCTGTTGATATTGATAATATTGCTGGATCTAGTAAGATCACACGTAGTGGAAGAGTCTTTTCACCTCCAGTTACTTCTAAGAACGCAGTTACTCCTGCTGCTACCTCTACCACTGATGCTCGGGGCAAGGGTCCTATTATTGAGCCTATATCTGCTGATATGCCAGCTGCTGATGATCTCTCTAAGCAGATGGAAGAAGTATTGAAAATCATTCGCAAGAGTGATTATGACATTGTTGATCAATTGGGGCATACTCCCTCAAAGATTTCTATGCTGTCCTTGTTGTTATGTTCTGAAGCTCATGCCAAAGCATTGATCAAGTTTCTGAAGACTGCTAATGTACCCAATGCCATTTCTGTTGACCAGTTTGAGAATTGTGTTGCCCACCTGACTTATGATAATGGGTTGGGATTTTCTGATGCTGATTTGACCCATGCCAAGAGGGATCATAACAGGGCCTTGCATATTTCAATTGAATGCAAGGGCACTACCCTGTCACATGTATTGATAGACAATGGTTCCTCTCTGAATGTGTTACCCAAGGAAGTCCTGAATAAGCTAAGTCCTGAAGATGCTGTGCTGAAGGCCAGTAATATTGTGGTGAAGGCTTTTGATGGTTCTAGGAGAGTAGTGCATGGGGAAATTGATCTTCCAATCAAAGTTGGCTCCCAGGTTTTTACTGCTACATTTTATGTGATGGATATTCGTCCTTCATACTCTTGTCTGCTTGGTCATCCCTGGATCCATGGGGCAGGTGCTGTAACCTCTACATTACATCAGAAGCTAAGATATCCGGTGGAAGGAAAGGTTGTTACTGTCTATGGAGAGGAAGAATACTTTGTCAGCCATGTAAACACTTTCAAGTATCTGGAAATGGAAGGTGAATACATTGAAACTCCGTGTCAGACATTTGAAGTGGTTCCCTGGATTGTTAATGATTATGTAGCTCCTCCTGTTGCGAAGAAAGTTCCTGTGGTCACCAGAAAACCTCCAACAATGGCAATGGCCTCCCTCAATGATGCTAGAGCTGTAGTGGATGAAGGTGGTTGTACTATTTGGGGTCAGCTTCCTGACATCCCATACAAGTCTGACAAGTTTGGTTTGGGTTTCACTGCAGAGTCCCAGAAGGCTGTTCGTCGTGCTCGTGCTGTTCGTATCACCAATCAAGGGGTTATGAAGAACCAAATCAATGCTGTGGGAGACTATGATGAAGACTACAACTTGGATGCTTGGATTTCTCCTACTGTGGGTGCTGGACTCAATAATTGGAGAGCTGAAGATGTTATCCATATCTCCTTTAGTCAGGAGTAAATACTATTACTGTGTTGTTGCTTTTAAGTTTGTAATTTCTTGAACAATTAAAACTCTTAAGCCTTGTGCCTTACCCGGGGCATAATGGTGTGCTTGTTACGGGCTGTCATTTCATTTGCATACTTCATTCAATAAAATCAGTGGACGTTTCGTTTTAGTAAATATTGTGTCCTTTGTCTTTCTTTTTCTTTTACTTTTGCTTTATCAGCTATGTGTTCTTACACACACCCACATCACTAAAATGCAGATCCTCATCCACTCTGGATCCTGTTGATAACAGTTCTACTATTGCCAATTATAATTTCGAGAATCCGATCTATCAAACTGAAGACGGAAATGAGGACGATTGTGAAGTACCTGTAGAGCTTGCTAGGTTGTTACAACAAGAAGAGAAAGCCATACAGCCACATGAAGAGCCAGTCGAAGTTGTGAATCTGGGAACTGAAGAAAACAGGAAAGAGGTCAAGATAGGGGCTGATTTAGAGGATAGTGTCAAGAGCAGACTGGTTCAGATGTTACGTGACTATGTGGAGATCTTTGCTTGGTCTTATGAAGATATGCCAGGATTGGATACAGACATTGTGGTTCACCGTTTACCAGTGAAAGAAGATTGTCGTCCAAAGAAGCAGAAGGTTCGTCGTATGCGTCCTGAAATGTCAGAAAAGATCAAGGCAGAGGTAATGAAACAGTTCAATGCAGGGTTCTTAGCAGTGACTTCTTATCCTCAGTGGGTTGCAAATGTGGTGCCGGTTCCTAAGAAAGATGGTAAGGTACGTATGTGTGTGGACTACAGAGATTTGAACAAGGCTAGCCCCAAAGATGATTTTCCACTTCCTCATATTGATGTTCTGGTAGACAACACTGCTCAGCATAAGGTATTCTCCTTTATGGATAGTTTCTCTGGTTACAATCAAATCAAGATGGCTCCTGAAGATATGGAGAAGACAACCTTTGTTACACAGTGGGGCACTTTTTGCTATAAAGTGATGCCATTTGGTTTGAAGAATGCAGGGGCAACATATCAGCGTGCTATGGTGGCTTTGTTTCATGACATGATTCATCATGAGATAGAAGTATATGTGGATGATATGATAGCCAGATCCCAGAATGAAGAACAACATCTTGATCATCTGCACAAGTTGTTTGAGAGGTTGAAGAAATACAAGTTGAGACTGAACCCAAACAAGTGTACTTTTGGAGTTAGATCTGGAAAGCTCCTGGGTTTTATAGTCAGTGGAAAAGGTATTGAAGTGGATCCTGCAAAAGTGAAAGCTATACGAGAGATGCCAGCTCCCCGTACTGAGAAGGAAGTTAGAGGTTTCTTGGGACGATTGAATTACATTGCAAGATTTATTTCCCAATTGACTGCCATCTGTGAGCCAATCTTCAAGTTGTTGAAGAAAGATCAGGTGATGGAATGGAATGATGAGTGCCAGACTGCCTTTGATGAAATCAAGAGATATCTGCTAGAACCTCCAATTTTGATGCCACCAGTTGATGGGAGACCCTTGATTATGTACTTAACAGTGTTAGACAACTCAATGGGGTGTGTATTGGGGCAACATGACGAGTCTGGTCGAAAAGAGCAGGCAATATACTACCTTAGCAAAAAGTTTACCGACTGTGAAACAAGATACTCACTGCTCGAGAAAACTTGCTGCGCTTTGGCATGGGCTGCTCGCCGACTAAGACAGTATATGTTGACTCATACTACTTTATTGATTTCAAAGATGGATCCAATCAAGTACATATTTGAGAAACCTGCTCTCTCCGGGAGAATTGCAAGATGGCAAATGATCTTGACAGAATATGATATACAGTATACTACTCAGAAGGCCATTAAGGGAAGTGTTGTTGCTGATCATTTGCCTCATCAAGCAGTGGATGACTACCAGTCAATGAGTTTTGAATTCCCTGATGAAGACATTATGATTATTACCAAAGAACCTGGACAATATGACGGACCTGAACAAGGATCCCGATGGACTATGGTTTTTGATGGTGCCTCTAATGCACTTGGTAATGGTGTTGGTGTTGTGATTAGTTCCCCTGAAGGTTGCCATACCCCGATTACTGCAAGATTGTGTTTCCATTGTACCAATAACATGGCTGAGTATGAGGCATGTATCCTGGGTATTAAAGTTGCTATTGATATGAAGATTCAGTTCCTTGATGTGTATGGAGATTCAGCCCTGGTAGTAAGTCAGATTAAAGGAGATTGGGATACCAAGCATGATAACCTCATTCCTTACAGAGAGCATGTTTTGTCTTTAATCCCGCATTTCAAAGAGATTACCTTTGGACATATTCCACGGAGAGAGAATCAGTTGGCAGATGCATTAGCTACCATGGCATCTATGTTTGAGATCAGCTGGGATGATGAAGCTCCCAAGATTACTATTGATAGATTTGAGAAGCCTGCATACTGCAATGAGATTGACATAGAAGGGGCAGAGGAGAAGCCTTGGTTCTATGAAGTGAAAAGATATCTTGAAGCTCAGGAGTTCCCTGAAGGGGCATCTGTCAAAGATAGGAA
Organism: Lathyrus aphaca; assembly: GCA_963966055.1. Taxonomy (NCBI): domain Eukaryota; kingdom Viridiplantae; phylum Streptophyta; class Magnoliopsida; order Fabales; family Fabaceae; genus Lathyrus; species Lathyrus aphaca. The sequence continues at coordinate 579,259,257 of OZ014520.1, read as the reverse complement.
GTTCCTGAGAAGGTTCTCTGCTAAGTTCTTTTTGAGTAATGGGATTCTGTACAAGCGCAATCATGATTCAACTATGCTTCGTTGTGTGGATAAGAAGGAAGCTACAGAAATTATGGAAGAGATGCATGATGGGACCTTTGGCACTCATTCTAGTGGTCATACTATGGCAAAGAAGATATTGAGAGCAGGTTACTATTGGTCTACCATGGAAGCTGATTGCTATCAACACTCCAGAACCTGTCACAAATGTCAAATTTACGCTGATAAAGTCCATGTACCTCCATCACCATTGAATGTGTTGACTGCTCCATGGCCCTTTGCCATGTGGGGCATTGATATGATTGGTGAGATCAAGCCTACTGCTTCTAATGGGCATCGTTTCATCCTGGTTGCTATTGATTACTTCACGAAGTGGGTAGAGGCAGCTTCATTTGCATCTGTTACCAAGAACGTTGTGGCTCGATTCATTAAGAGTAATCTCATATGTAGGTATGGCATCCCTGAAAGGATTATCACTGACAATGGCTCTAATCTGAACAACACTATGATTACTGATCTCTGCACGCAGTTCAAGATTAAGCATCACAACTCTTCTCCGTATCGTCCAAAGATGAATGGGGCAGTTGAAGCTGCTAATAAGAACATTAAGAAGATTGTACAGAAGATGACTGTTACTTACAAGGATTGGCATGAGATGTTACCATTTGCTCTTCATGGTTATCGTACTACCATACGTACTTCAACAGGGGCAACCCCGTTCTCCTTAGTCTATGGTATGGAAGCAGTCCTGCCCATTGAAGTTCAGATTCCCTCTTTAAGAATTATGAAGGATGCAGGCTTGGATGAAGAGGAGTGGATTCAGACTCGGCTTGACCAGATAAATTTGATTGATGAGAAGAGGTTAGCAGCAGTTTGTCATGGCCAGATGTACCAAAAACGAATGATCAAAGCTTTTAACAAGAAGGTTAAGCCTAAGGTATATCAGGCTGGTGACTTGGTAATCAAGCGTATCATATTACCACAGGGTGATCCTAGGGGCAAGTGGACTCCAACATATGAAGGACCATTTGTAGTTAAGACAGTGTTCTCAGGAGGTGCCATGATACTGACTACAATGGATGGTGAAGATTTCCCACAGCCTGTAAACGCAGACATAGTTAAAAAATACTACGCATAAAAAGAGACCCGCTAGGTTGACAGGCCTAGGAAAAAATAAGGGCATCCCGGCAAACCAAAAGGGTTTGGGCAAAAATTAGGGATATATATATAAAAAGATGTACACCCGGCAAGTCGAAAACCTGAAAAGGCGGCTTGGGCAAAAAAGGGTATCCCGGTGGATTGAAAACCTGAAAGGGCGATCCAGGAAAAAGTTAGAGATTAAAGCGTATGACTATGTCTCGTTTGGATCACCCATGAAACTGCAACCAGCTGTACTACTTATTCAAGTTCGAACAGATAAAGCTCAATCCAATCGTTTCCGTCTCAACAGCAGAAGATGAGATACTCGAAGATAATGGCAATAGTAGAATTGAAACTCAATAGGATTATTTCCCACATAGTTTATTCTCTTTGTTTTGTAAAATTTTATGACAAAATCCTCTTACTAGGGTTTATGTCTCCTTGTACAAATTTACCCATGTATGGGTCACTCTTTGATACAAATAAAATCCCATCTTTTGAGTCCAGATTTACTTTTACCCTATTTACATAAGAGAAACGTCCATTGGTTGTGTTTGAATGTATGTATGCTTTTGAATATGATTGATGTTTACCAGAAATGCATGTATGTTTTTTTAATATGATTGATGTTTACCAGAAATGCATGAAAATGCAGTAATAGTATTTACTAAGGACGAACGAGGGAAGGATTTCAACGAAGCTCCGCCGGTTCATCTCTACAAAACAGTTACAAATCCACAGTAGGGCAAATCCATCTTCATAAAGTCACATCTCCCCTGGAATTTATATCCATCTCTTTTATCCTCATACGGATATTCGGGAATTTACTTTCCAATAAGAGTACGACGAACGAAGACGGGAGGTTATATCTACCCTACTATCAAACGAAGACGGGAGGTTACATATACCTTGCTATCCCCAGAAGACGGGAGGTTATATATACCTTGCTATCCCTAGCATACGGGAGGTTATGTATTATCAAACAAGACGGGAATGAGCTCCTCATATTCTTCAACAACGAATCAGGATTTATTTTCCCTGGCCAACAGTTGTTATACGAAGATATCAAGACGTTTCCGGCAGCATCATATCATACATACATCATACCATAACATACATATACATAGATACATAATACATTACTTAAGTGCATCATACTATACATGCATACATAATACATGAACTAATGCTACTATACAGAATGCTACCTTGTTTTCAGGTTAATTCTACAGCAAACAGATTTGTGATTATCAGGACTGCTTTATCCTCCTGAAAATTATCATCCCTCAGGATTGCTTTATCCTCCTGAAAGCATACTATCACCTCAGGACTGCTTCATCCTCCTGATAGCTTCTTGTACATCAGGATTGCTTTATCCTCCTGAAAACATACAATTACCCCAGGAATGCTTCATCCTCCTGGAAGATTATTACTACCTCAGGATTGCTTTATCCTCCTGACAGCTTATTGTACCTCAGGACTGCTTTATCCTCCTGAAAGCATATTATCAAATCTCTCAAGACTGCTTCATCCTCTTGAAAGCATATTACTACATCAGGACTGCTTTATCCTCCTGAAAGCTTATTATTACCTCAGGACTGCTCCATCCTCCTGATAGCTATTATCAATATCTCAGGACTGCTTTATCCTCCTGAAAATTATCATCATACCTCCATATTCTGGACTGCTTTATCCTCCAAGAAATGCATCTGAAAAACTTTTCTCCAAGTGGCATCTTTAAGCCCACTCAAGCATATTCAAACTAGCCATCTATATCACCCTATGCACTGGTGAGTGCAAATTTTTGGGCTTTTGTGTTCAATCCCCTTCAACCTTCCAGGTCACGACTGGCAAATATACCAATCTAACCCCTCAGGTTTCAGAAAATTGAACAGGGGCAGCTGTTGCACCCCAAAATTTGCCCTCACAATACAAGACTTTGTGTGCTAAGAAGGTTCACAAGGTTCACAAGATTCACAATGCTTTCAAGACCTTTCATGAGGCTCATGAAGTCTACAAGTCACTTCATGAAGGTTCACAAGGTTCACAAGATTCACAATGCTTTCAAGACCTTTCATGAGGCTCATGAAGTCTACAAGTCACTTCATGAAGGTTCACAAGGTTCACAAGATTCACAATGCTTTCAAGACCTTTCATGAGGCTCATGAAGTCTACAAGTCACTTCATGAAGGTTCACAAGGTTCACAAGTTTCCCAATGCTTTCAATACCTTCCATGAGGCTCATGAAGTCTACAAGTCACTTCATGAAGGTTCACAAGGTTCACAAGATTCATAATGCTTACAAGACCTTTTATGAGGTTCAGGAAGTCTACAAGTCACTTTATGAAGTTCACAAGGTTCACAAGGTTCACAATACCTCCCATGATGTTCATAAGACATTTTATTATGGTTCACAAGGTTCACAAAGTTCACAACTGGTCAGAAGAGTTGACAATTCCCTCAGACAATGCACCTCCTAAGCAGTGCATCCAAAACTAGGGTTTTGACTTTAATCAGGCTAAATGAACTTCCAAGACTTCAAGTGAGCTTCATAACATCTTATATGTGTTTAAGAATCCCCATGACAAGTTTCAAGACTTTTCTCCAAAGTTTGCTCAGTCAGATGATCAGATAAGTCAAAATCAGTCAAAGCAGTTAAAAAGTCAAACTGAGGTCAACTGTGGTCAAACCAAAGTCAAACTTCATAATTTTTTGCCAACATCAAGTATATGAAGTAAAATTCATCATTTGATCAAGGGTTGATCATGATTCATCAAGGATATTTCAGATCATCAAGAATCAGGAGTTTCTAAATTAGGGTTTCCTTAGTAAAAGTCAACTGAACTTTGACCAGCCATAACTTTCACATACTTCATCACCAAGTCTCCATCCAAAGCTCATTTTGAAGGAAATTGAATTCTCTACAACTTTGTGTCTCACAAGCCAAGCCCAAAAATGCTTCATTTGGAAGGTATGAGCTAAGACATTATAGGTCCTTTTGAAAGTCAACAAAAAGTCAACAACTTCAAAAGGGCATAACTTGAGATTGGTAAATGATATGGACATGAAACCAGTGGGGTTGGTTAGAGGACTCTTCAAGCTTTCCAAAATGTCCAAGAACACCCTCATAGCATTAAAATTGAGGGATATGTGCCCTTGCAAAGTTGGGAAATTTTGAGTTGGTTCATGAAGAAAATGGAGGTCTAAAACCAATTTCTTCCAAATGGGCTTGCCAAATGATGATCCAATCCATACAATAATTTCATGCACGACCCAAACCATTAAAAATCAGATTTTTTATTATTTTATTTTTATTTATTTTGATTTAATTCATTAAAAATCATTTTAAATAAAAATAAAATATGAAAATGTAAGATTTGATTTGGATCAAGCTTCTAGAAAATCATAAATTTGATTTGAATTGAAGAGGAAAGAAATCATGAGGTTTAGCCAAAAATAGCAAGCATTCACACATGAATATTTGATTTTTAAGGCATGATCATTTTGAATCTTTTCATATCAAATTTTCCACACAACCATTCAATCTTTTTGACCTAATTCACTCTCCTATAAGTGCTTAACTCATTGCAATCACAAGGACGGATTCCACAGCCCCAAGTGTAAGTTTGCATCTCACAAAAAACCTCTCAAAACTCACATTCGGATTCATTGATACAAGGTGTTTGAAGGTAAAATAAGAACATAGCAATGTTCCTTGGACCTTCTTGAAGCAAAACCAATACTCATATGCATCAAAACCATGCCATAATGCACAAACCGAACCTTGCTTGTTCTTGAATATCAAATTTTCGATTTCATTAATTCACTGCATTATATTGAATTTTGTTTGGCTAATCATGTTTGTAATGTGGTGTAGAATGTTTCTGGACAAAAAAATTGGAGCTTTGTGACCTAAATCATAAACGGCCATTGTTAGGGTTTCACCTTTGAATTTAGGGTTCTATGATTTACTGAATTTAAATGAATTTGAATGACATAATGTGATTGTATGGACTGTGAGGATCATGTTTCATTGATCAATTTGTAGAAATTGTACTGTCTTGCCATTATTTGAAATTCGCAGGTTTGTGTCCACAGGAAAATTCGCAGGTATTTCCCTAGGTAATTTCGCAGGAAAACCTGCGAATTCAAGGTTGAAGACGAAGGCTGTTGGTGCGTTCTGGAAATTCAAATTTCATTTAAAATATTTTATGTTTTAGTGTTGGTTTATTATCACAAGCGTGCAGCTTGTCTCAGTGGTAAGACTGGTTTGTGTATTGCGTGATGGCACTGGTTCGAGTCCTGGCTGGTGCATTTTTTTCTTATTTTTCAGGTTAAATATGAAACATAATATATTATGTATTATGGCCAACACAATAACAGATGTGCTCACCCAGCAGGATTGGTCATGCGTATGCTTGTTTGCCTAAGAGGTCCTGGGTTCAATCCTCCCCCAGGCCTTTTGCTTTCTTTTATTTTTCTGGATTTTTCAGGATATGAAACAAAATCAATTCCACCTTCTTTCTTGCTGCCTGCGCATGATGGCTTAGTGGTGGGTGTTGTTGCTGGTAATCAGAGTGACCTGGGTTCAAACCCCAGCCAGGTAAGTTCCAATTTTTTTTCTCTTTTTATTTTATTTGTTTTAATTGTTTTATTATTAAATTAGATATAGTCTTGTATATACATATATTTCTAAATAATTCAAGAAAATAAAATATGTTTATAGGATTATACTTTCCAAATTCTAAAATATATATTTTCTTAATTCAAAAATTATTTTCTTTAATATGTAATTAAATTATAATATATGTATATTTATTAAAATAACTTTGTATATTATATTATAAACTCTTAAATATTTTTCTAACAAACCCTAATTTTAGAAACCCTAGTTTATCTTTTCTAAATAATTATTAAAAACCTAATTTTTATTTTCTAAATTTTGTAAATATAATTATTATGTACATATTTATTTAATATAATCAATTTTTGTAAATATAATTATAACCAATTTTTTTTTGTAATTGTTTCTATACTTTGCCCATAATCTAAATTTTATAATTTTTAAATATATGTGTTTAAAAAAATATAATTAAATTTATGCCAATTTAATATTGTAATTATAATTTTTTATATGTTTATAATTAATTTAACTTTTATAAATTGCATATAATTTTAAATTTTATAATTAAATTGTTCATATTTCCTTAATAATTTCTAATCCTTATTTATTATTTTATTTTGTTTATTATTATTACTAATTATGTTTATTACTAATCCATTTATTTTTTAATTATGCTTATTATTATTATTTCACTAACCTTATTTATTTTTAATTATTATTACTAACCCCTATTATAATTATTATTGCTTATTTATTTATTGCTTATATTTTGCTTATTTATTTATTTTTGGTTATTTATTTAAATTGCTTAATTATTATGTAATTGCTCCTTGGTGTAAATTTTTTGTAATATTTAAATTATTTAATTTTTATGCCATGGTTAGTAAAATAGGGAGTGTAAACATGTATGCTATTTAAAATTTAATTTAGATCATTTAAATTATAAGATAAATATTAAATTGAACACTCACACACGTAAGTCGATTTTTAATCGCCATCTCACTTTCTAGGGTTACCTCTCAATGTTGCCTATATCATAAGGTCAAGTGGGGTGTATAAAGCAAAGTCCCTTAAAAGAAAAGTCATCAAGTCCCTTAAATGGTTGCCTTTCATAAAAGATCTTGTCCCTTTCGAATAATGATGACAGTCCCTCCAAGATTGCTTAATACACCCCACAGTTGCCTATATAAACAGATGTCCCTTACATGTCCCTCACATCCAAGGTAATGACTACCTATTCCTTAATAATAGGGATAGTCTTACCATTTAAAGGATAAAGAACAGAAAGACTCAAAATTTTAGGGTAGGTTCCTCATAGTTGCTTGCTCACTTCATTTAAAAACTTTTCAAACATTTCACAATTTCAAACAATTTTCAAACACAAGTTTTTTACGCATTCGTACATGGATCATTATTAAACTCTTATGAAAATTTCTATTCACACACTTCACACTTTCAAAAACATTTTAAAGTGAGCTAAGTAACTAAGAGCCCATGGATAACCATGGATGTAAAGGGTGCTAACACCTTCCCTTTACATAACCTACCCCCCGGACCCAAAAAATCTTTTATAAGGTCTTTCCTGTTCTTTTATGCCTTTCCTTTGGATAAAATAAAAGTCGGTGGCGACTCTTGCTATCCGCAACATAACTAAAGTCAGTTCTCCCACCGTGTTACAGAATGCATTTTAAACAATCGTTCAGTAAAAACCACAAATCGTAGTAGCACGAACTACGGAGCTCTGACTTTCCCATTGCACAAGGGAATACGTAGGCACAGGGATTGTAATCCTTCGCGAGCACCCTAATAAAAAATTTAATTATTTTTTCCGTTTAAAGCGCAATAATAAAAAAAACATTTAATCTTTTCTCCGTCTTAATAATAATGATTTAAAACTTTAATTTCCTTAGAAAAAACATATTAATAACCATTTAGAAGACAAAAACTTAAGATCAAACATTTAATCACATAATTAGCTAAGAGGTTCCCGTTGAGTACAACGGACGTGAGGGGTGCTAATACCTTCCCCTTGCGTAACCGACTCCCGAACTTAGAATTTGGTTTCGTAAACCATTTCTTATCCTTTATTAGGTTGTATCTATATCTTCTTTTTCTCTCGTAGAATAAATAGAATTAGGTGGCGGCTCTGTTGTTTTGTTTTAGGATCGTATTTTTTTCGAGGTACGACAGTTGGCGACTCTGCTGGGGATACGCTCCATGCTAGAGAGAGTCGAGCCTAACTTAGCTTTGTGTGTTTATTTGTTTGATCTTGTCTTTTCTTGTCTTCTCTATGTTTATTATTTATGTTTGTTTATCTGTTCTTTTACCGTTTTACTTTATTGCTCATTATATTTGTCTGTGGGTTATCGGGGTCACTTTGCAAGTAAATTTGAGTTGTGGAAAAAGCAGAGGGAACACCTAAGTTTAGAATTGGATGTTATTAGTGTTAGTCTCCAAGGACTCGCTCCTTGCACGCCTAGCATGAAAGCTCCCCCAGATAGTTAGACTTTTCGTAGATCTTGTCGCAACGCAGCTAGCCTGTCGCGTGACCTGATTCACGAAAGGGCTGTGATTCTGGGACCCCCTAGGACCTGTTTCAATTTTGGTAGTTGTGTCATGTCAGGCTCCGAGGACCCGCTCCTTGCACGCCTAGCATAAGAACTCCACTCAGGGTGGACCTTATCGTTATTATCGTTACAATGCAGCTAGCCTGCGGCGGGGCGTTAATACGATAAAGGTCCGTGACCTCGAGTTTCCTTAAACCATCACCGTAGAAACTATCCTGTGAGTGGGATCTATGGGTACAGACTGTAGAACCAATCTCTTACAGCCTACCATTTAAGAAGTTTTGAGTTTTTCCAGCTTCCGAGTCTGTTTGTGCTTGTGATCTCAAGCATCCTTGCATTGCATCCGTTTGCATACCATTACATCTGCATTGCATATCATTTTTTCCTTCCTCAGAGTAAGCTCATCCTCGTCCTGTGTCCATAACCCGTAGTTGATTTCCGACACCTACATTGGACTTGAAGTAGTTCCTGATTGATCATGGACCCTGAAGGACAAAAGCAGATTGCGTCAAGGGGAAACTTTGATTTGACAAAGGACCAGATGAACCAACTCATGGATGATGTGACAACTTTGATCGGAAGAGGGGATAATGTTCAACAGGTTGCCGTAACTGGAAATGTCTCTCCATCTCAAAGGAACAGTTATGTTCCACCTCAGCCTACAAGGACCCCAGTTGGGGCATTCGTTATTCAAGAGCATACCATTACTCGAGATGGAAACTCCTTACCTCACGATGCCGTCGAGTACCAAAGCTTTGGGTTCTCTGAGCCAAATTCCCAAGGGGAAATCCCAGTGAGAAGGACCAAGGGGCCAGACGTCGCTGAGATGACTGAGAAATGTCGAATGTTGAATGAAAGGCTCAAGGTTATAGAGGGGAAGAATGCTTTTGACCTAGATGCTTTAAACACGTGCTTAGTGCCTGGTTTAGTTATACCTCCGAAGTTTGAAGCACCTGCTTTTCAGAAGTACAAAGGGGATAGTTGTCCAAAGCACCATTTGGTGATGTTCTGTCGAAAAATGGCTGCATATGCTTTTGATGATAAGCTGATGATTCATTGCTTCCAAGATAGTTTGAGTGGGGCACCATTGAATTGGTACATGGGTTTGGAAAGAAGTCATATTCAGTCATGGTTGGACTTAGCCAGTGCTTTCGTGAAGCAATACCATTACAATTTGGAAGAAGCTCCCAGCCGTTTTCACTTGAAGGACATATCTCAAGAAAGTAATGAGCCGTTCAAAAAGTATGTCCAGAGGTGGAGAGAGTTTGCTGATCGTGTTCAACCACCGCTCTCAGAAAGGGAGTTAGTTGACCTGTTTATGGACACTCTGCAGAGCCCGTACTTTGAGAAGATGGTAGGCACCGCCTCAACAAGTTTCTCTAACCTAGTAAAAACGGGAGAACGTATTGAAATTAGTCTCAAAAGCGGAAAGATCCAAGGCGCCTCAAGCAACCAGGCTAGTGAGAATGAATCCCTCAAGAGTTCCCAAGAGGAGGAAGAGGATGTAATCAATGCAGTCATGGCAGGCGTCAAGTATTCTTGTGGCGCATCAACAAGATCCTATGACCCTCCATCTTTTCAGCAATCACTATTCCATATGCCTCATCATCCTTGTAGGCGACCAACAATGTTTAGGGTACCTTACCAGCAACCCTGGTTTTCTCCTCGTCAAAGCCAGCGAGCCAAAAGCCAAGGATATCTGAATCAGCATCAGAGTCAGCATAAGCCTCGCAACAATTTGGAAAGAAGGAATGCACCTCTTCACCCAGTACCTTTATCGTACACTCAGCTTCTGCAACCTTTGATTCAAAGCTCATTGGTTATTCCCAAGTCTCTCAAGCCATTGACAGAGCCATACCCTCCTGAGTATAATCCACATGAGCAATGTGGATATCATGCTGGATCAATGGGGCATTCAACTGAAGACTGCAGAGCTTTTCAAGCCAAGGTACAACATTTGATTGATAAAAGGTGCATATCCTTTTCAGAAGGAAACCTGTTGGTGCATGTTAACCTCTCGCCTGAGTGACTTCTTGGTGTATCTCTTGAAGACATCAAATCAAGACATTTTCAATTCCCTAAAGCTGGCAATCCCTTGTTTGTTTCAGCACTATTGTATTTTCTTTGCATGTTTGATTTTGTATTTGCTTATTAGCATTGTTGTTTTGAATTGGCAAATTAATGAAATGTTTATGCATATTTTGAATCAATCCATTCGTATTCACTCGTTTTCTTTCATTGTTATAAAAAACCAAATACATTTGTATCTTTTTGTTTATCAAACTTTTGTTTTAGCAAAGATTGGAGGGAGGATGATGAAAACCAGATACCTGAGTTCTCCGTTTGTATGCTCTCAATTAAAACCTTGTCAATGATGTACAAGCATTGTTTCAAATTCCCAAACACCGGTGAAATAAGGAAGATAATCCCTTGCTAACCCCTTCGAGCCTAGAGGTAGGAGTTTTCTTTTTCAAAAATGCAAAAACCCTTAATTTCAAACCTAGGGCAGGGTAGTCAGTTCAGTTAATCTGTTTGCATTCAATCTTCAAGAGATTCAATCCTTCATTCAAGAAGGATCAGCTACATACTTTCATTCACACACCAAATAAGTCGCGAAGGGTCAAAAGTTCGTAGTACCTATTTTCTTATTCTCCAACAAAATGGCAGTCACAACCACTCAATGAAAGAATGACGTAAAGAAAAAGAAATACAAAGAAAAAGTCTGCTAAGTCAAAAACAGAAAAAGACGACTTAGGCGAAAATTAATGAAGTCATCAAATCCAGCAAAGCAGAAAAGCAAGGTGACTGCCATCACTTTCAAATCCTGATCCTTATCACGCATTGTCAAAAGAGTTTTGAGATATGAATGCGTATGTCAAATTAACTGAACATAGGATTGGATTTTATCACGAAGATGGGTTGGGTACAAATAAATTTTGAGCCTTTTATCTTTTATTTCATTAACCGTGAACCAAGCCACGTTACAACCCTTAAAAGACCTAATTGAGGCAGGGTTTATTTCGAGAGCATACTACAACAAGGTTGTGTTAACCTGACTCCTAACGATCTTTGCTAATCATTTATATTGATCACTTCATCTACCATCCCATAAATGGCTAGATCCACCTTTTATTTTATTTTAATCAACTCCACAGTATCACTATCATACCAATAAATTGTGATTTCAAAATTTGCATGAACGTTGCATCAAAATTGCCAATTTTTGAATAAATAATGTTTATTTGCAAGTCAGACATCAGGGGAATCCCAACGGTTTCAGCCAGTTAGGGAATTGAACTTGGTAAGAGAAGCCCATCCAGGGGCAACCACTTTGAGGATAAGTCAATCCGAATCAATCTCCTCAAGAGCTAGCTACTCAGAGTGTGAACCTTTTTCAGACTAGAGTGAGCTATCACAAGAAATTCAAGAGCTCAATGACCAGTCAAGCCAGGAGTTTCTTATCCCAGGGATCAGATAACCAGGGGCAAATCTCCGATGTTCGAGCACCGGGGCAACCATTTCAAAGTCCATGCCATGGCAGGTTGTTTCCAAACCTTTTGAAAAGGATATGTTCAAGAAACCTTTGATTAAGGGCAAGGTGAATCACACAGGGGCAAGTCCTCTCCGTGCCTACAAGTTGCTCAAGCAGGCCCTATGCAACAACAAATTTTGAGTTCAAGACGGGTGTCGAGAATCATGTCGTCATCCTTGCCTCCTTTTTAGAGAGTCGTCTTCCAAGACTATTCCATTCTGACCCACGTAGGGGCATATTTTGAAAATCACGGAGTCAGTACATAATCACTCTCATGCTTTAGTCACGTCGCTCCGCTCTTAGCGTTAAACCTTGCATATCGTCTCACTCATCTAGCATATGTCCAGGTCAAAACCCAGGTAAACCAATTCTCGTATGATATTTTCATTTGAGATTTATTTCACAGTCAGTTCTTGTCTGACAGCCAGCTTTTCAAACCAGTCCTGTCTGGTAGTCATTTTCTTTTCAAACCAGTTCTGTCTGGTAGTCATTTTCTTTTCAAACCAGTCCTGTCTGGTAGTCATTTTCTTTACAAACCAGTCCTGTCTGGTAGTCATTTTCTTTTCAAACCAGTCCTGTCTGGTAGTCATTTTCTTTTCAAACCAGTCATGTCTGGTAGTCATTTTCTTTACAAACCAGTCCTGTCTGGTAGTCATTTTCTTTTCAAACCAGTCCTGTCTGGTAGTCATTTTCTTTTCAAACCAGTCCTGTCTGGTAGTCATTTTCTTTTCAAACCAGTCCTGTCTGGTAGTCATTTTCTTTTCAAACCAGTCCTGTCTGGTAGTCATTTTCTTTACAAACCAGTCCTGTCTGGTAGTCATTTTCTTTTCAAACCAGTCCTGTCTGGTAGTCATTTTCTTTTCAAACCAGTCCTGTCTGGTAGTCATTTTCTTTTCAAACCAGTCCTGTCTGGTAGTCATTTTCTTTACAAACCAGTCATGTCTAGTAGTCATTTTCTTTTCAAACCAGTCCTGTCTGGTAGTTATTTTCTTTTCAAAGCAGTCCTGTCTGGTAGTCATTTTCTTTTCAAACCAGTCTTGTCTGGTAGTCATTTTCTTTTCAAACCAGTCATGTCTGGTAGTCATTTTCTTTTCAAACCAGTCCTGTCTGGTAGTCATTTTCTTTACAAACCAGTCCTGTCTGGTAGTCATTTTCTTTTCAAAACCAGTTCCTGTCTGGTAGTCAATTTTTTTTACAAACTCGTTCCCGTCTAGCATGTCAATGAAAAATCATTTGTCATTAGCAACTTTGTCTGAAAATCCATTGTTGTTGATTACCCTTTAGTGTGGTTAACCAAAGTCTTTTTTCCCAGTAACACTAATATCCCCTGCAGAGGTCCCCCTTATTATTAATATCCCCCCTTCTACCACCAATATTTCTCTTAAGTCCAATCGTCATTGGCACAAATCCTTCAAGTTGTTTGTTTTAGGAAATTTCCAGAGGTTGGATGTTCATCTTGTCGAAAACTCCGACATTGTTTTTCTGGTCTGCCAGTCGGTCGCTTAGAGCCGTTGATTTATATCTGAATGCTTCGCATACTACTCCCAGTATCAGTTTGTTTGCACATAGCCACTGCCTGAATACTGTTTTCGTTTCCCAATCCTCGGTCTCAACAGTTACACTTGAACCTGTTGATTTACCACTTTGGATTTTTTGTCTGTTATTTTTATTTCCCGACCACCGCGTCAATGCCTGTCTTTTATTTCCTGACCACCGCGTCAATGCCTGTCTTTTATTTTCCTGATCACCGTGTCGACGTCTGTCATTTTTATTTCCCAACCACCGTGTCGATGTTAGTTCATTCCTGACCGCGGTGTCAATGTCTGTTATTTTATTCTCCTGATTGCCAAGTCGATGTCTTTTCCATTTTTTCTCAATCACCGAATTGTTGTATTGGGATCCCCAGCGACTACCTTGAACTTGCTAACTCATCACTTCAGATAGTCTGTTTTTGTTTATAGTGTCAGTTTTGGTCGCATCAAGCCATTACGTTTTCACTTTGAACCATTTTCATGCTATCATAGGGTATCAGTCTGTCTTTAATCTGATGTTCTGGACTTTTGTCTTGTTTCCCGTCTTTTGTTATTCTTAGTACCAGCAGTTACACTTGAACCTGTTGGTATATCACTTTGAATACTTCCTGTTTCTGTCTTGTCATCCCCGGCATATTGTTATCCCCAGTGAGTCTTCACCCTCGTTTTCGCTTCTGTGAATCGCCGTTTGCATTTGTCTTCATCATACCATGTTCAGCATATTCATCATAAAATCAGCATGCTAGGGTTCATTGCATCTCGCACATCATATCCCAAGCAAAACAAAAAGAGTCCATCATAAATTCATATTGCATATCATTGCATTTCATCTGCAGTCGGTCAAAAATTTAGGTATTTTAATATTTAATTCTCTTCCAACTCGAATGTCCAAAAACCTTGTTATTTATACATTCAGGTCCAAGAAAATTAAATAGGGGCAACTGTCACACCCTAAATTTTGACCGAACTTTTTTCTTTTTCTTTCATCTGGTGCATTTTTATCAATTTATTTGATAATCAGTCATTTTCGCTTATTTTGATCCATTAATCATAAATCATGCATTTTCTAGTTAATCTCGCCATTTCAGTATCATCTTAATTTTTATTCCGGATTTTAGAATTTTTTTCTTTGATTTAAAATTATGTTTTTATGGGTTAATAACTTTTGCTTTAACTTCCAGTTAAATAATGATATTAGTTTATCTAGGTTTAAGTTAGTTTTTTTTTGTTTTTAAGTTAATTTAAATTTAGTTAAATAGTTCAGCTAGCTTTTGCTTTTCTTTTAAATTAATTAATTTTCATTTTTATTTTATTCTACTTTAACTGTTTAAATTTTATTAGATTTAGTTTAATATTTAATCTAGTTCATTTTTTATTCAAACTTATTTGTTTTATATTTAGTTTATATTTTAATCTAATTTAGTTTAAGTTTAACTTATTTAGTTTATTTTATATTAGAATAATTTTTACTTAAGTTTAATTTAATTAGTTTGATCTAATTAGTTTACTAATTTAATTTCAATAGTTACATCATAATAATAGTCTCATCTCATGAACCACTTGTCTATATACTTTTCCTATTGTACTTTTGTTCATAAACCACTTTTGCATTTTTCTCTTGCTGTCAAACTTTAAGCCTGCAACACTCCATCCAAATATACACCAAAATAGGCCAAAGTCAAACCTGCATACCAAAACCAGCATACACCATTGACCAGCCTTCACACTTGCAACAAAATAGAAAAACATAAAAACCTGCTTTTAAAAAAAAGCAGAAAGGAACAATTCAAAAAAAAAGTAATAAAAAAGAGAAAAAAAACATAACACAAAAAAAGGAGGGCACATAGAACAGAGGAAAGGAGAAACGAAAGGAATTTGTTTCCTTGACATTTTAAGAAAACGGAGGAACAACATATTTGGGGGAACCAAAAATCAACTCAGGGGGGGGGGACTTCACTTTCGATGGAAGAATAAAACTCAGAAGTCTCTTCTTCATCGAGGCTGGACTAGCAACACAACAAAAACACCTACCACAACCCTTCATCTTTCACAATCATCACCTTTGCACCAAAACAACACAGACCACCAACCCCAAAACGCCGACCACAACCGCACCACCATCATCTTCATCGATCTAACCCTTTCAACACCAAATAAAACCTTCTGCAAAAAATTAATCACAGCAAAAAAATTCAAAGAAAGAATCTTCACAAAACCAAACATATCTTCATACAAACTAGAGAAGATTTTACAATCTCCCTCTCACCTTCATCACCATCTTTTCGTCGACTGCCCTCTGAATCCCGCCGCCATCCGCAAACCACTCCCAGCAAACAAACCCAATCAACAACCGCAGAACCAAATCGCTGCACCTACCCGAGAACCTTCCAAAACACCGACAAACCATATCACTGCCATCACCCCCCGTCCTCACCATTCATCGCAAGCCACAAAGCTGAATCACCGTTCTCGAAATCTCGGCTCCCATTATTGCTCCCGGAATCCTAACTGCTCCTCCTCCATAACCTTCTCTTCTTTGGACTCTTGTACTCGTGTGGGAGCTTCGTCTTCTTCGCCGCAACTTCAGTTTTCTCTTCGAACTCACTTTCTTTCAACTGGTACCCGCCGTCTCCTCGCTTCCTCACGCCCTAAATTCCTGGTTCAAGCAAAGAAACAAACATTTTCCTCTTTTGATGATTTGCTTGCTAACTCCGACAAGCCGGTATTTGTTGACTTCTATGCAACCTGGTGTGGTCCTTGTCAATTCTTGGTTCCCGTACTCGAGGAAGTAAGCGCACAACTTAATGATCTGATACAAGTAGTTAAGATAGATACTGAAAAGTATCCCAGGGTTGCCAGCAAATACAAAATTGCGGCATTGCCAACTTTCATCATCTTTAAGGATGGAAAACCTTTCGACCGCTTTGAGGGAGCATTAACAGCGGATAAGCTAATTGAACGCATAGAAACTAGTCTCAAAGTTAAGCAAAAACCCTGTTTCCGCCCTCTCCACCACCGTGACGAATCTGAGACCAGACGAACAACCGCACAGAATCGAAATAGCCGTCACTTTCATCACCGTCATCACCACCAAAACCCTTTTCGAAACCTGTGCGAATCCGAGGCACCGTTCGAGAAACCACCATTGTACTTGTGAACCAGAGAGATTTCGTGAGCGAGCTGAGGTCGAACTGTGCGAGCCTTTCAAATCACGAAGCAGGTTGAAGAAATTTCGTGAGCATAGCGAATCTGGATACATTGGGTCTTCACGCCGTTTTGTTTTTCTTTTTAGGTTTGATTTCTTTTCCTAACCTTGTTGTTTCAGTCGAGTTTTAGCCTTATAGGCCTTTATCTTAGTTTTTTTTATTTATTTATTCGTTTTATAAGCTATAATGTTTTCTTGTTTCTTTGCTGATCTTGGGCCTAATAAACCGCTGCTATATGATACACCTCAGAACACGATTTATCCTTTTTCTATTTTCTAATTCATTTTCTCTTTTTATAACTTTTATTAGATATTTTATTTTTGTTTTCTAATTTATTTTAAGATTATTGTTAGGATAACTTTTATTAGATACTCTATTTATGTTTTCTGATTATTTTAAGATTATTTGTTAGGATAACTCTTATTATATATATACTCTATTTTGTTTTTCCTAATTATTCTAGAGTTATTGTTAGGATGAATGATGAATTATGAATTTCTTAAGAGTTTATTTGAATTATTTTCTTAATATGGGCCGATGATATGACAAAAGGTCACGATATTTTGTTTTCCGATAAATCGTGACCAATATGAGGCCATCTTTTATTTATTTATTTCATAAGATTAATTTATTCTTATTTCATGATTATTTTATTTAGTATATTTAGTTTTGTTTATTTTATTCTACATTTTTTACACAATACTAATTTCTAACGTTCCAAATAACTTATCGCGCGTCTTAATTAATTTAACAAGGAATAGAACCCCGGAGTCTAGCACTCCGCACGTTCTAGAACGAACTACAACTGGGCTAGCCCCACGCGTAATGTTTCGTTCACTCCTTTGTTACTTAAAACATCGATTTCTAAAATGTCTAAAAAATATTATCCAACTTATTTAATTAAATGCGAAAACAGAACTCCGGAGTCTAGCATTCCGCACGTTCTGGTTTGGACCGCTACTGGGCTAGCCCCACGCGATGTGTTCAATCACCGTTCGTATATCAAAATATTCAAATCTTTTTTAATAAAATTATGGAAACTGAACTTCGGAGTCCATCACTCCGCACGTTCTAAAATGGATTGCAGCTGGGCTAGCCCCACGCAACGCAATCCGTTCGCTCTTTTATATTTTAGAAAACAATTTAAAACTTACCAACCAATTTAAATCATTTTCATAATTAATCAGCGAAAGACAGAACTCCGGAGTCTAGCACTCCGCACGTTTTGGAATGCAATCGCTCCTAGGCTAGCCCCACGCGACGTGGTTCATTCGCCCTTTCGTTTACATCTTAACAAAAGTCAAACACTTTTCTCAAAACGAACATTGTGTAAATCATTCTATCTCTCGAACAAGCTAGCGCTTCAGCCTCCACCGCGAGTATAAGCCAACGCTTAGCAGTAGAATGCGTTTTAAACAATCGTTCAGTAAAAACCACAAATCGTAGTAGCACGAACTACGGAGCTCTGACTTTCCCATTGCACAAGGGAATACGTAGGCACAGGGATTTTAATCCTTCGCGAGCACCCTAATAAAAAATTTAATTATTTTTTCCGTTTAAAGCGCAATAATAAAAAAAACATTTAATCTTTTCTCCGTCTTAATAATAATGATTTAAAACATTAATTTCCTTAGAACAAACATATTAATAACCATTTAGAAGACAAAAACTTAAGATCAAACATTTAATCACATAATTAGCTAAGAGGTTCCCGTTGAGTACAACGGACGTGAGGGGTGCTAATACCTTCCCCTTGCGTAACCGACTCCCGAACTTAGAATTTGGTTTCGTAAACCATTTCTTATCCTTTATTAGGTTGTATCTATATCTCCCTTTTCTCTCGTAGAATAAATAGAATTAGGTGGCGGCTCTGTTGTTTCTTTTAGGATCGTATTTTTCGAGGTACGACAGGGTGCTAACACCTTCCCTTTGTATAACCTACCCCCCGAACTCAAGTCTTTTAAAAATAGGTATTTCCTGTTCTTTTATGTCCTTTCCTTTTGGATAAAATAAAAGTCGGTGGCGACTCTTGCTATCCGCAACATTTATAGAAAGTCAGTTTTCCCACCGTGTTACACCTAGGTATAAGTCTCCTTATATAGTCTTTTGTTGGGCTTCAATCCTTTCCTTGATCCACTACTGAAAGCGCCTAGAATCTTGGAACAAATTTGATACATGTTTAATGGTTGAGCAGTCAAGATGTCCAGTCTTTCTGTTAGGACATCTCATTCGACATCTTTGTCTTTTGCAAAATTCTTTAGCTTTGAACTCCATGTTGGACCTGTTTTCCAACATTTTGTTTGACCAAAATTTGTCCAAATATGAAGAGCTTTCAATCTCCCCCTTTTGGATAATTTTGGCTAAAACAATCCTGCATAGAGGAACTCTAGATCAATGGTGTATGCAATGAAAACTCCTGTGAGTATAGACGAGGGAAAAGATAATTTCTAGACCCACTCTACATAACCCAAGAACCGATACTTGTCACGAAGGAGAGCTGTAGTAATACCTTTAGTGACAAATACTTAACCTGAGTAACTCAGATCACATGACATAATTGTGTTCATAACTCATATCACAAGACACAAAAGTATCTAAGATCACTGAGATGTTGAGAAATAATGTTAGAACATCTTTGAAGACGCCAACTTCAAAACTTATGATTAGCAGAACAATCTTTTTCTCCCCCTTTTTAGTTAAAATTTGACAAACATTTCCCAGATTAATCCAGATCCACGCCAAACTCATCCAGATCTTTAGAAATGCCATATTTTCTTCTAACTCATAATGGAGAAAGAAAACCAATCCTTGTGTGTGTGTGTGTGTATATATATATATATATATATATATATATATATATATATATATATATTGAAGTTTTGATTGCTTTTTCTTAAGTACAAGTTCCAACACATCCGCATGTTATACATTGTTATCGATTTTTATCCCTCCTTCTGACATGTACCAGAGATTCTTCTCAACTGTCACCCATGTGCGCAACAAGACATAATTGAGACTATGATTAGAATATCAATTAGAGATAATTTCACAAACATTGATAATAATCTGTAGAGAAAAATAAATTCTCCTAGATTCTTCAATGATTCTTAAAGCATCCAACAAGAATCATATATTATGTATTGCCAAGTCTCCCCCAACTTGCAGCAATACAATGTCATGACATCATCCTTGACATCTTCATACCTCCTGCATGGAAAAACCTGCTTGTAACTCACCACAAGCTTGGTGTAGACTGCACCCCTGCAGCAGGTCCTTAGATCAAAAGGCAACCCCCTATCTAAGACAATTTGTGATCCCCTTAAGCACTTGCGTAAGAATGAATGGAAAACATAAGACGCATCTTCAATGTCTTCAAGAGCAGCCGCTCTGTCATCCACCTGCTGAAACACATTCATTTTGGCACCACTATCCCTTGTGACAATAAATAACAGTTACTCACACATGAAAACCATCATGCTATCTGTGAGGCACAAAAGGGATACCATCCTCATAGTAACAAACTGTTGGAGCAACATCAAAATCAGTTTGTTTTCCTTCCATAAGTGTTAGATAGTGGATACATGTTTTAGAAAAGCATGACTGGGTAGACAAAGTCCTTCCACAAGATTTTCGAAAATAGGCAATCACCCAACTCCTTCAAAGGCAGTCATTCCTATCATTCTCCCGTATGATAATTTGGAATACTCCTGACCAGTTACTGATTATCCACATGCAGACTTCCAAGCAATCAATACTTGATCTACTTCAGTCTTTTCTATATTCTATAGTCAAGATGTCCAGTCTTTCTGTTAGGACATCTCATTCGTCATCTTTCTCTTTTGTAGAACTCTTTAGCTTTGAACTCCATGTCGAACCTGTTTTCTAACATTTTGTTTTACCAAAATTTGTTCAAATCTGAAGAGCTTTCAAGGACTATATGACTCATTACCTGAGGGACTTGGTATCTTCTCGGCCGAGACAAGTACTCAAGAATCACGCCTAAAAGACGTGACATACATCAAGTTTGAGAGACTTGATAACAAGTCTTGCATGGGGGATCGATGGAAGTCTCGCTCAAGTAGGTTGAATGTCTCTCTTGGGAGATTTATATTGTCCTTAATCGGGCTATATATAATTTTACTTAAGGGACTCAGATTCCCCAAGATGGTTATATTATCGCCTAACGAACTTATTATCTTCTCGGGCGAGACAAGTGCTCAAGAATCATAGCTAAGAGGCACGACATACATCTAGTCTGAGAGACTTGATAACAATTCTTTCCCGATGGCTTGATGGAAGTCCCACCCAAGTAGGTTGAACGCTTCTCCTGAGAGACTTATACTTTCATCAGTCAGACTATATACAATTCTTCCTAAGGGGCTAAAATTCCCCAGGATAATTATACTCTCGCCTGGGGGACTTACTGTCTTCTCGGGCCTAATAAGTACTTAATAATCGCACCTAAGAGGGACAACATATATCTAGTATGACAGACTTGATAATAAATCTTCGAAGTCGTGCCTAAGTTGGTCTAACGCTTTGTCTGAGAGGCTTATAGTTTCGTTTCATCAGCCGAGTTATATACCATTTTTGCTTGATGGACTTAGTGTTTTTTCTGACGGACCACACATGGCTATTCGGATTCCACGGGACAGCTAAGACCTCACGAAAGGAAGAAACGGTCCTTGAGATACTCCCATAAGTTGTTAATAAAAACACTCAATCTTCTACCAAAGGCCTCGTGCTTGAGGGACTGTGTAATGTTATATTTGTAAAAGATCTCACCTCACTCCTAGGTTGCCCTAAAAGAGGCAAGAATGGAATGTTTCCTAAAGGGAGGTATCACCTCACCTCGAGGAATCTCATCGCCTATACTTGGAAAGTGTGAGATAAGACTCTTCTTGGACATAAAGAAAGTCAAAGTCATTAACTGACCCACAATTTCCTTAGAAATAAGGATTCAACTGTCTACTATTGATTGAGTGAATGATAGTCATTTCTAAGAAAAACCCTAGGCCATATGACCCTCTATAAACACATATCCCCTCAAATGGAGAATGGGTAGATTCTAACGGACAAAACCTAAGTGGTACATATTCTCTACACCCTATAAAGCACAACACCATTTCAGTCTTACCACACACTTGCCACCAAGCATCACCGGTTATTAGCAGAGCCTTTCACCTCACCTGAGCAAGTCTCATAAACTACCTCAAAACACCATCGTACACGACATGCATCGCCGTGAGCAATCCTAAACCATCATATCATGTTATAAATCTACTAAGGCCTTTGAGTCTCACTATCCTTACAAGAAGAATATGCACACATGTACTTTTTGACCAATACAAAATAAGAGAACAGTAATCTTTTCATGTAGCCTTGTTTAACTCCTTATAATCCAACATATTCTCCATTCAATAATAACTCTTAAAGAAATTAGTTAATTGAACTTATTCTCAACCACAATAATACCATATTTCTTTGGAATACATTAGATAAGACTCACCCACACACTTAAAAATGAGATATATAATTCCTTCATCTAGCCACTTGATTAATTTTTTCACTACATCTTTCATGATAAAGTTCAACACTCTGACTTTCTATATTATTCTTGACATTTTCACTACATCCTTCATGGTAAGTTTCAAGCCACTTAACAAAAACGTTTTTAATAATATATTTTTGATTAAGTTTGTATATCTAATTTGAAGTGTTTTGGAAATATAAACTACTAAAATTTTTGAAGTAATTTTTTTTTAGGATATGTTAAAATAAGAAGAAATATGAAACATTAAGGATATAAGCTAAAAACATGATTATTTTTTGGGACAGAAAATCCAACCACGATCTGGAGCAGTAAAAGTGGGGTGCGGTTACACTGGCGCATAAACATTTAAACCATAAACATATATAAATCAAACGAAACAAACCCAAAAGACCTAATAACTCTCTCTCATAAACCCTACTCTCTCTTTCTCTCCCATACCGCCACTCCAATTTCAGTTTCATCAATCAATGGCTATCCCTTCACTCGACGACGAAACAACCAAGAAGGTTATACGACAGGTTAGTCACCGCCGTTTTTCAATCTCCTTTACCCAATCATGTCGTTTTCATTCACCCTACTTTTCTTCCAACCAGGTTGAGTTTTACTTCAGTGATAGCAACCTTCCAAGAGATGATTTTCTCAGAAAAACTGTCACTGAAAGTGAAGATGGAAGTATCCTTTCCCCATTTTACCCTTCATTTCTTGTTTCATCAATTTCGTTTTAATTTTTAGGGTTTTGCACTAATTTAAGCTACTGTAAATTTATGAAACCCAACGACAGTAGTAGTTGATAGTAGTAGTTACGCGGAGACCTAAAAATCAGATTTTTTTCTTCAATTCACCATAAAATTAGCCATTTTAGTGACCTACATGTTTTTGATTTCATTGTTGGTCTTAACTGAAATTCTAACTACACAGTGGTTAGTTTGGCTTTGATTTGTTCTTTCAATCGGATGCGAAAGCATCTTAATTTGGGTGATGTTAAACCCGATGAGGTAAAGGAAGAGACTGTCAAAGCTGTTGCTGAGGTTTTGAAAAATGCTGCTTCACTCAAGCTCTCTGAAGATGGTCAGTTTCTTGCTCTTTTGACTCAAATTGTACTTTTTTTTTGTTTTTTTTGTTAAATAGTAGTTGTATTTAGCTGTGATAAAGTCAGATATAATCAGGCAATAATGATTAGTCATTAATGTTTTACTATTCATGATTAAAGAACTTATGTTACTGCAACTTCTGATTAAGTATAGTTGTGTAGTTATTTTTCTTTTATTTTGCCTTTGCCCCAATTTTGAATAGGAAAGAGTGCTGTTCTGGTTAGTTCAGAGTTAGAAATCGTGGTTTTCTTTCACCTTTCATGCTGTGGCAATATTCTAATCTCTCTGCAAAGCTCTACGCAGTATATTTGTATGAATGAATCACTTACTTTCTTTAATGTTGGCGTTCTCTCTACTTTTTTTTCTTAAATTCTGTGAAACTCTTTTTGTGCCATTAAACTGAGTGACAAAGTGAATGGTCATGCATTTAGTTTCCCCCGCTTGTTCCGAGTTGTTGAAACACATAACTTATTACTTATTTCTTTCATTCTATTTGTGCATTTCAGGGAGCAAAGTTGGCAGGATTACTGAACTTTCCAAGCCAGAGGAGGTAGTTGAGCAGGTTGAGATAAGAACAATTTCTGCATCACCATTTGAATACAATGTGAAACTTGAAGAAGTGGAGTCATTCTTTGGTCAATATGCCAAGGTAATATTAACTTAGCATTTGATTCCACTTGTCTATATTTGAATGCTTTGGATTATAATTCATTTAACAAAAAATATTTTTGAGGATAGTACTGGAAATAGATAAGTACTTGTAATTTAATTTATTTTCTATAACAAAAAATGAAGTATTTTTGTTTTTAATTTCAGGTCAACAGTGTTCGGCTGCCCCGTCATGTTGGAGACAAGAGATTCTTCTGTGGTACTGCCCTTGTTGAGTTTTCATCAGATGAAGAATTGCAAAATGTTTTGAAGCAAAAGTTGGTGTATGCGGGTGTTGAGCTAGAACTAAAGCCAAAGTAAGCATGCTTATAGATTTTATACCGAGTCACAGACTATTGATGAATTTTAATGGAATGAAGTTTTTATTCTGTATGAGAAACTTCAGTTTCTGCATTTAGCTTGTGAAAATGGGTTCTTACTAACCTGTGAATTTTGGAAGTGTAAGATTGTCTAAATAGTATATATTTATTAAATATTAAATGCAGGAAGGACTTCGATGCAGAAAGAGAAATAGAGTTAGAAAAGCATGAAAAATGTCGTAAATCTGTGGACTCAAACCACGAGGAGGAACCAGAAACAAAGTAAAATTCTGGAATTCTTTTAATACCTACCCCAACCATAAAATAAAGGCAAACTGATTGAGTTCATTTATATTTTTCACAGCTATCCTAAAGGCTTACTTATAGCCTTCAAACTAAAGGGCATTTCAAATGAAGTTCCTTCAGAAAAGAATAGCACTGATGAACAAGCCAATGGAAATAATGGTGTCACCAAGACAGATGAACAAAATCCCTCTGAAGTTGCTGCTGCTGCTGCTGATAGTGATCAAAAGATGTCAGAAAATGATGGCAATGATAAAGAAAACAATGGCGTGAATGAAGAAAAAGATGCTGAAGGTAAAGAAAAGGAACAAGAAAACAATGAGGTGAAAGAAGAGAAGACTGAAGTTGAAGAAAAGGGCCAAGAAAACAATGGTGTGAATGAAGGAAAGGCCACTGAAGGTGAAAAAAAGGGTCAGGAAACTGAAAAACGTTCAGCTGCTTCTTTCAAAGAAGACTCGGATGTTGTCTTACGTGAAGATTTGAAGGTTATCTTTGAGAAGTTTGGTGATGTTAAGGTAAATTCAATTATGCTCCTCAGCTGTTGGGACTTTATTGCTTCTGCTTGATATTTTTATACGACTCCTCATCTATTGTTTATATAACTTTTACCTTTTTGTTTTCTATTTGGACTTTTTAGCACTGTTGATTGGATTTAGTTTCCTTCTTTTGTTTGAATACCCTGATGTTAGTTTAGATACTAGACCATTATGTCTCACTATCATCCGTTACTAAATTATCAAGCTTTTTGAATTTGCTTAGAACTGGTTTTCCGACTTGTTTTGCTAATGAGATGCATATTAATTTTTATATTTATGTTTACATGTTCATTACATAGATTTCAAAATGGGAGCTAAACTATCAAGCTCATTCGATACTAAATTATCAAGCTTTCTGAATTTGCTTAAAACTGGTTTTCTGAGTTGTTTTGCTTATGACATGCATATTAATTTTATATTCATGTTTACATGCTCAGTACATAGATTTCAAAATGGGAGCTGAGTCAGGATTCATTCGGTTTGACGTACCTGAAGCTGCTCAGAAAGCACGTGCTGCTGCAGTTCTTTCTGAAAAGGGGGGCTTAGTTGTCAAGAATTTTATCGCCATTCTAGATCCAGTGTCAGGTTAGTTTTGCATCTAATTTTCAAACAGTTTGGTTTCTTGTCTACGCCTTCAGTCTGAGTCAGTCCTTCACTCATTGCTTATGCTGGTTCTGTTTTTTGCTATGAAAATGTAATATGATATCTCATTAAATATCTTTGTTTGCTATGATATCAGGTGAGGCTGAAAAAGAATACTGGAGCCTGCTTCGCGGTAATCAAGATAAACGCAGAGAAAGCTTTAATAACCGAGGAGGCTTTAACAACAGAGGAAGGTAAGTCGCACTCAACCATCCCTTTATGCCTTTTCTGTTCCTATTTTTTTCTTTCTTCTATTTTGTTGGGGCCACCGAGGGGCGGATAAACCGGACCTAGAATATTAACTATATAATCTTCTTGCAGAGGAGGAAGGCATGGTAGAGGAGGAGGGAGATTTTCGCGGCAGAGAGAAAATGATTCTGCAGGAGGTCGCCCAAACAAATTTAGAAAGTATTAACGGCATTTAGGGTATTTACAACCACACCAGTTAAGTGGCTGCATCAAGGGTGTTGCCTGATTTTGTTCTCGGCTACTTTAGATTGTGGATGGTTGTAAAACACTGTTGGTTTTTAAGTTGCAATTTGGCATGCAAAACAATTAACTATATGGTACTTTCTCGTGACGAAGGTGTTTTAATTTTTTTAGTTTTATTTTGAGTATTTAAAACTATTTATAATTCATAGGAAGAGTTTTGAATGATACTGTTTCTGTTGCATTATAATTGTTAGGACTGGTCATGGAACAGTTGCATTATGCAACTATAGTATAGTAGAAGTCAGTATGCCCGACCATCTTTTACTAGGGGGAAAAAACAATTGATTTGGTTTTTTACCTGAAGTTTGGTGTATTTTCTGGCCACTGATTGGGTCGGCGTTGGTGGGCCTCGGACTTTTCAGGCTAAGACCCAAAAAGTTCAGAGAATTTCTCAATCCACTCCATAATACTTTCAGTTCCTTGACGAATTTCTTGATATGTTCCAAGTTTCTGCATGTATAGATTTAGATGTTTTTTTTTTCTTTCAAATTTTGGTTGTTTCCGTAAATGTATCTAAGAAAGTATAAAAAACCCAAAAGAAAATGATTCAGGAAATGTTTTGGATATTCATTAGCGGAATATTTAGCGTTTGATATTTTTGCATGTATATTTATGAAAGTTTTTGCTATTTTTTTTATAATGTATGATCAATCCCTCCATTGCTGCATTGCCTAATTTTCATCCTCCAAGAACTCTCTTTCAACCCATAAAATCTTATATCATTTACATCATTTTTCACCAAAAAAACTTCAACTTTTTTGGTGCAACAAATCAAAGGGAGTAAGAGAAGACTCAATTTCAGATAAAGATTCTACTTTGTCCACTACATTGCTCACATTGATCATCAAAATTTTGTAAAAATAGGTTCCGTTACTTTCGCAAGTACATCAACAAAACGTGTTCATGAAGAACACGTTCTGCAGAGTTTCACTTTTTGTTCTGTTTTGAATTCTTGCTCCAATTTTTTTATTTTTGTTATTTTTTCTTATTCTTTACAAATAAATATGGTGCACTCATATAACATCTCAAAAGAATTAGTTTTTTTAAACGATGTGGTTCCTAATGTACACGAGGTTGTTGTGAAAACGGTAGATGTCAGCGATTACTTTAATCAAAAGCAAGAGTTTGATGATTGTGATAGCATGATCACATGGATTCGTAGGATCGTTATTACTCTTGGTTTTGGTGTGGTTATTGGAAGATCAGATAATGGATCGAAAAGAAGAAACACTTTTGTAACCTTGCTGTGTGAAAGAAGCAAGATATATCAATTTTCACTACGGAAGTTTAAAAGAGACGACACTGGTAGTAGAAAATGCGAGTGTCCTTTTAAAATCCGTGGTTAGATGTTGGCTAGCAAGAAGTGGAAATTTAGTGTTGTTTGTGGTTTGCATAACCATGAGTTGTGCAAAAAATTACAAGGTCACCCCAGTGAATGTCGTCTCAAATCAGAAGAGAAGACATCCATCAATGACATGACATTGAATCTTGTCCAATCCAAAAATATCCTTGCCACATTGAAACAGAAGGAACCATAACATATTTCAAATATCATGCAAGTTTATAACATTCGATACCACAATAACAAGACTATTAGGAAATACACATAAAAAATGCAACTACTATTGAAATTGTTGGATGATAACAATTATGTGTCTAGGTACTGAACTTGCGTCGATGAAGTCACAGTTAGAGATATTTTTTGGACTCATCCGGAATCGATAAAATTGTTCAACACTTTTTCGATTGTGCTCATTCTTGATTCCACCTACAAGACCAACAAGTATAGACTTCCGTTATTTGAGATGGTTGATGTAACCTCCACCGAGAAGACATATTTCGTTGGTTTTTCTTTTATGGAATGCGAAAAATAGGATAACTTTACTTGGGCTTTAGAGGTGTGTCGTTCACTTTTGAAATATCAAGTTGAGTTGCCGAAGACTATTGCTACGGATCGGGATACCGTCTTGATGAACGTCGTTGCAAAGATATTCTCTTATTCTTATGCATTACTTTGTAGATATCACATAACAAATAATGTGAGAAGTCGGGTTAAACATGTGGTAGGGACGAAACAAGTAGCATCCGAAGAAGAAAAAATGGTGAAAGTCGGTGTGATTGTTGAAAAGACAATGGATGCTTGGAACCGTATTATAAATTCTTCCACAAAGGATTTATACGTGGATTCCGTTATTAATTTTCGGAAGGTCTGTGAGAAGTATCCGACTTTATTGAAATATGTTGAATCCACCATTCTTGATCAAGTGAAAGAAAAGATTGTTTGCGTGTGGACCGATAATGTACGACATTTTGAAAACACTACCACTAATAGAGTTGAGTCGGCACATGCAACATTAACAAATTGGTTGGGCACTGGCAAGGGTGATTTGTGTCAAGATTGGGACTCAGTGAATCTCATGATTAACAATCAACATAATGAAATTAAAACAACTTTTGGTTGAAGTTTTACGGTATTGGAGCATTGGTTTAAAGATAATGTGCTTTATTCTTAGTTAGTAGACAACATTTCTCGGACCAGGTTGAACTATATCTTTCACGAGGCCAAACGAGCCGAAGATGTCGGCTCAGATAATGTAAAATATGGTTGTACTGTAGTGAAAACATATCGTCTCCCATGTGCTTTTGTTATTGTCAAATATATGAAATTAGGTGAGCCAATAATGATTGATGAAGTTTTCCCTCATTGGAAAAGACTAAAGTTTGATGATGAAGGTTGTGTGGAAGGAGGTAAATCAAATATCTCCATTTTGGCCGAATGAGAAGTGATACAAGAGAGATTTGCAAAGGCCGATGACAACATGAAATTACACGTCAAAGAACAATTAAGGAAGATTGTATTTCTAGAGACAACTGATATAAATTCACCTTCTTAACCGTTAAAGACAAAAGGTGCTTAGAAGAAAATGAAGCCTACACCAAATGATAACTCAACTATCCGATTTCCCTCATATTGTGAGCACGTAGACAAACTTTATCCCGACTCCGAAATCTGAAAGAAGTGTCATGAAAGGAGCCCGCATAAGCAAACCGCCTCCAACATCAATTCCTCCAAAAATTCCATTTATTGACGAATGTCGGTGTTTATGTAGAAATACATTGACCGGATCATCAATGTTAAGGGGGATGGTAATTGCAGTTATCGAGCTATTTCAACATTGCGCGGTAAAGGAGAGGATAGCCATGTGCTTGTCCGTTATCAACTTATCCAAGAGTTGAAGACAAATAAAGATTCATACACACAGTTGTATGGAGAGAAAGAAAAATTTGACGCGGTCTATGAATCTCTCATTCTTTGTTTAAGCAGTCTGGTACCGATGTCAAAATGGATGGCCTTCCCTGACATGAGTCATATAATCTCATGCGCATATGATAGGGTGTACATTGGCTTGAAACACTGTGGTTTTTTATGATACGTTTTGTCCACTCTGCACCACACCACCCATGAATCCAAATGAGCGAATCATGTGCATTGGATGACTTTCTAAATCCAATCATTTCGTTCAAGTATACATGAAATCGGGATGCACAATACCATCAACATCAACAGAATGGACGATTCATTCAACCACAAATGCGGAGTCGTGGTCGAATCATTTTATAGAAAGGATGCACGAATTTCAAAGATTGAACGACATTGAAAAGGCATCAAATGAAAAAAAGTCCAAAGAGTTCCGACCAATAGATTTATCTGACGATTCTTGTTTTGATTTGTTTTGAATTCTTGTATAATGGAACAATTAAATGTAAATTTTTGAAGTGACATATAATAGTCAATTTTGGTTCATATATATTGTTTACGCGCCTTCTATGCACTAATATATATTGAAATGCACGAACACTGCACTAAAAAGGCCGTTGGACTGCATTTTAAATGTATCCGCAAAAATTATGTAGATATATCCACGGAAGCATCTAACGTTGACATGTTCCGCATATACATCTACGGAACCACCTCATTCAGGCTCCTTCCGTAGATATATCTCCGGAATAAGATAACCTAAAAAAATACTTAGTCCATATTAATTTAGGTTTTCTATAAAATTGGTGCTTCAATGTTTATCTTTTACATAAATACAAACACAAACCCAAACCCAAATCCAAACCTAAAAATGTCTCAATTGTATGATATCAAGATCAGTTGGTATGTCGCAAGTGTCTCCTACATAGACAACAAAACACGCGTGCAGGCTTTCAACCTCACCAGAGACTCCACGCTCGATTTTATCATCGATGAAATTCACTATACCCTACCTTACAACGACCGAAGGAAGGTTAAGAAGCTCGGATATCTTTCGTCTTCGTTTGAAAACGAAGGAAACATCTTGTTCAACAAACTCTAGCTCAAGAATTCATACAATGTTAGAGCGATGTGGCGAACATATTTTGAATTCGAAGATAAATACCCAATCGAATTGGAGGCGACTGTAGGAAGAATGATTGATTAAATCTTGAAGATGTGCCAACGCTCACCAGATTATTGAAATGTATTATTTAATTTTATGTCAAAATCATAAATGTAGTGTCTATTTTATTTTATGAATGTTGATTAGAAAGAGTTGAATATGAGGTAGAGGTGTTGGTTAGAATTTCTGAAGGATTATGATTTTAGTTTGAATTATCATCTGGGTAAGACTAATGTTATAGCTAATGCTTTGAGTCGGAAGACATTGCACATGTCGGCTATGATGGCTAGAGAGTTGGAGTTGATTGAACAATTAAGAGATATGAGTTTGGTTTGTGAACAAACATATCATAGTGTGATGTTGGGAATGCTGAAGGTTAATAATAATTTTCTTGATCGTGTCCGAGAGAGTCAGAAGTTGGATGTGAAACTGGTAGACCTAATGGTTAATGATGAACGAGTGGGAAATAATGAATTTCAAGTTGATGAACAAGGAATACTTAGATTTCGGGATCATATCTGTAATCCTAATGATGTTAATTTGAAGAGAATGATTCTGGAAGAAGGGCATAGGAGTGGATTGAGTATTCATCCAGGAGCGACGAAAATGTATTAGGATTTGAAGAAGATATTTTGGTGGCCTGGTATGAAGCAAGACGTGGCTCAATTTGTGTATGCATGTTTGACTTGCCAGAAGTCGAAAGTGGAACATCAGAAACCTGCTGGTTTGATGCAACCGTTGGATATAGCCGAGTGGAAATGAGATAGTATATCAATGGATTTTGTTACGGGATTACCTATTACTCCAAGAGGGCATAATGCCATTTGGGTGATTGTGGATAGGTTGACGAAGTCAGCGTATTTTATTCTGATTGGCATTAGTTATCCTTTGCAGAGATTGGTAGAGATATATGTGGGCGCAATTGTGAAGTTCCATGGAATACCTTTGAGCATTGTGTTGGATAGAGATCCGAGGTTTACTTCGAGGTTTTGGGAGAGTTTGCAAGAGGCATTGGGTTCGAAGTTGAAGTTGAGTTCAACTTATCATCCTCAGACTGATGGACAGACAAAGAGGACGATACAATCTTTAGAGGATTTGTTGAGGGCTTGTGTGCTTGAACAATGAGGTGCTTGGGATAGTCACTTTCCATTGATTGAGTTTACATATAACAATAGTAATCATTCCATTATCGAAATGGCACCGTTTGAAGCTTTGTATGGTCGAAGATGTAGGACACCTTTGTGTTGGCATGAGTCGGGTGAGAGTGTTGTACTTGGACCTGATATTGTGCAACAGACTACCGAGATGGTGATGTTGATTCGAGATAAGATGAAGACTTCACAGAGTAGGCAAGAGTTACCATGATAAGAGAAGAAAATATCTTGAGTTTCAAGAAGGAGACCATGTGTTTTTTAGGGTTACTCCGATGACCGGTGTTGGACGAGCTTTGAAGTCAAGGAAACTTACTCCTATGTTTATTGGATCGTATCAGATTTCGGCAAGAGTTGGACCTGTTGCTTATAGAGTGGCGTTGCCGCCGAGATTGTCCAATTTGCATGATGTGTACCATGTGTCACAACTTTGGAAGTATGTTCTGGATCCGTCACATGTGATACCGATGGACGAGGTTGAAGTAAGAGATAATTTTACAGTTGAAGCATTACCAGAACGAATTGATGATAGGGAGGTAAAGCAGTTGAGAGGCAATGAGATTTTCCTTGTGCGAGTGGTTTGGGGAGGAGCTGCCGGTGGGCACATGACTTGGGAATTGGAAAGCAGGATGCGTGAGTCGTATCCGAATCTTTTTACTTGAGGTAGGTTTTCGAGGACGAAAACCTTTTAAGTGGGGGAGAGTTGTAACGCACCGATTTTACTTAAATATTTTATTGAGAATGTGTGTTGTGGTGTGTGAAGAATAATATATGTTATCGAATATAATCGTGATATCAAATTATATTTTTGTGGATAATTGTATTATTAGTGGATAAATAAAATAAAGAGAATAAATAAAGGATAAGGACACGATGGTCAATTGGTGAAAGTAATAAGGGTAAAAGGGGAAGATCATAAGTTGGGTCTTAGGGGTCATGTTGGAAATAAGGAAAAGGGGGAACATAATCGTATTTGGGAGAGAACAAGAACGATCGTGAAAAGGTGTGAAGAGGAGGAGAAGAAGAGGAAAAAGGGTTATTCGCGAAGAGTTCGTAAAAAAGAAGAAAATTTTCTCAACAAAACCTAAGGTATGGGTGGGATTCTTCCATCTTAAGGGTTCTATAATGAGAATTGGGTAGGTTGAGAATTAAGGATTGAAGTTTTGATGAATTGTTGAAGAAATTCGTTGAATTAGGAGTTGTTTGTTGTTGTTAGTTAATACTCGTATGAATTAGATGGTGAAATTGGTGAATACTGTGATTTTCTGGTTGTTGTTGATGCAATATATGGTGATTTTTCGTAGCAGATTTGAGTGAGAAAAGCAGAGCTGCGATTTGCGAAATTGCAGAGCTCGCTTAGCGAGAAGAGTCAGAGGGTTTGGCGCTTAGTGAGATGTGGCCCTCGCTTAGCGAGCCCTGGAGCGTGAAAAATAATTTTTTAAATTCCAAAAAATTACAGAAAATTATTTAATTAATTAGTAATGCTTAGGAATTAATGTGGGGTAGTTAGAAGTAGCGAGAAGAGATTTATACACCTAATTGTAGGGATAATTAGTGTAATTGAGCTAAACATAATATATATGTTCGTTGACGTAGAGGTTGTTGATTTGTCGAGTAGTGTTATATTGGTATGTTTCACATGTTTATTGATGGTATATGAATACGTGATATGTTGTAGTATATGTTATGGTACGTTGTTGTGGTATGAACCGAACTATATGATGATATGTTATGAAATGCATGATAATCGTGTTATTGATGATTAGTAGCAATTGATAGATGTTGTGATATGTGGCTGTTGTTGTTGGTGCTGTTTGATGTAGTTGTAGTGAGTATGCATGTGTGTCATTGATGTTACATGACATGTCGCATAGTTGTGTAACATACCAAGGTGGGGCATGTCGTTGTTGTGATGTTGGTGCGGTCATGAAATAAGGATCGTACATGGTCATGAAATAGGGGTCGAGGCTGTTATCATGAAATAGGGATCATACTGGACCATGAAAGACGGGTCGAGAGTTATGATGGGAACTGGATCTTAAAATATAGATCGGATTATGGTACCATATGCATATAGTCAAGTTGAGTCTCGTTGCATGATTGTTGTGGTTATTGTGTATGATGTTGTGGATTACGTGTTGTTGTTGTATGAGCTGTTGTTGAATAGTTGTTGTTGAGAAACAGTGTGTTTTAGGACACTTGCTTAATTATTGTTATATGATCTTTATGATGTAAGTATCTTACCTCTTCTGTTTGAATGTAACCCTTCTGTTGGTAACGTGCAGGTGAGTAGGATAAGTCGAGTGGTGGTTAGTGAAGTCAAAGTACTTCTCGTCTTTAGGGTGTCAACTCTGATACGTCGCTTTGGGAGTTGGGTCGACGTTGCTGTTATTTATTATTTATTTTGAAAAACAATTTTGTAATTGAATTTAAGTTATGTTAGTTTAAAATTTATTTCCGCTGCATGTTGAACAAATGTTTTGAAAACGTATCAGTAAGCCGTTTATGAAGTTGATTGTGACATTCAAATAAAAGTTGAAAATTTTACTCTGATTTTATTAATATTTACGTGGAGTGTTTTGGGTGTTACACTCTAGGTTCTTCGTCCAAAACCTCACTTGCAGAGATTAAGGCATAAGCTATAAGATATGCATACCTAAGTCTTTGAGGTGGCTTGATGAATCTTCTCGACCTGTCTCTTGCCAGCAGGTAGTCATTATCAGTTTCCTCATCTTCGACAACAGCTTCTTCTTCTTCTTCGACTCCATCTGGGTCAAGCAATTCAACATCATTATGCCCCACCTCAACATGAATTTCTCCCTGTTCCATCTCTTCGACAACATCATCAGTTTTCTTGAAAGCCATCTCAGCTTCATTAAAAACTGCATATCGATTGGTGATACACCTCCTGTGACCTGGATCTAGGCACAATAGCATATAAGTTTTGACTCCTTCAGGGTATCCCATGAACATGCATTTCAGAGCTATAGGTTCGACTTTGTCTTGCCTAATGTGAGCATAGGCTACACAACCAAATACTCTTAGTTTATCGAGATATGGTGGATGTACCGACCAAACTTCTTCAGGTGTCTTCATATCTAACGCAATCGAAGGACATCTATTTATTAGATATGTTGTTGTTGAAACAGGCTCAACCCAAAACACCTTCTTCAATCTATCACTAACCAACATGCATCTAACCCTTTCGAGGATTGTTTGATTGAATCTCTCAGCTAGACCATTTTTCTGAGGAGTACCTGCTATAGTCTTATGCCTTGCAATCCCAGACTCGACATAGTAACTGTCGAAAGCTTCATTGCAGAATTCAAGGTCATTATTAGTTCTCAACCTCTTGACCTTTCTGCCAGTTTGAGTTTCGACCAAAACCTTCCAACTCTTAAAATTCTCAAAAGTTTCATCCTTCGTCTTCTAAATAAATACCCATAACTTTCTGGAATAATCATCAACTATGGATAGAAAATACCTTGCACCTGAATGTGAAGGATTCCTTGCAGGCCCCCAAAGATCATCTTGGATGTAATCAAGGGATTCATGTGTTCTTTGTTTACCTTTGTTAAACTTCATCCTACATGATTTATCGAATACACAAGGTTCACAAAACTCCAACTTCTCAACTTTGTCACCACCTAACAGGTTTTTTCCCTAGTTTGACCAGGCCTCTCTCACTTACATGACCCAATCTCATGTGCCATAAGCTTGTCTTCGACAACAGTTTCGTGGATGCAACATTTATCGAACCACTTACAACTTCAGCCTCAAGGGTATACAAGCCTTGTTTCTTCATACCTCTCAAGACTTCCTTCGACCCCTTCATGACTCTTAGAATACTTTTCTCTCCTTGAAAAACATATCCCTTCTTGTCGAATTCACCAAGAGATATCAAATTTCTCTTCAAGTCAGGTACATACCTAACTTCAGTCAATAACCTTATTGACTCATCATGGAGCTTGAATCTTACAGATCCAATACCTGCAATTTTGCAAGCTTTGTTGTTTCCCAGCAGCACCGATCCACCATCTTGATAAGTTAGATCCTCGAACAAATCTTTGTTTGGAGTCATGTGCCAAGTGCAACCTGAATCCATAATCCACTCTTTTCTCGAGTCGCCGCTTGAAACCACAAGAATATCAGATGATTCGAAATCATCTTGAACAATGGCCGCGCTGTCATTATCCTTACCTCCATGATCTTTCAGGCGTTCATGGCACACCTTTAGAATGTGACCCTCTTTCTTACAATGATAACATCGAACACCAACGGTTTCACCACTATAAGACTTATGCAGACTTTTCCCATTCTTCTTGTCGAACTTATCATCCTTTCGCAAGAATTTCGCCTTAACGGCCAAACCTTCACCAACCGTCGAAGGTTTATGCTCCTTTCGTTCGTTCAAGTCCTTAGAGTACAATGCATATTGAACATCTTCAAAGGTCAGAGACTCTCTTCCATACAAGAGAATTTCTTTGAAGTGATCATGTGTTCTAGGAAAAACGCATAATAACAACAACGCTTGATCTTCATCATCGATCTTCACATCAATATTTTCAAGATCAAGAATCAGCTTATTGAACATATCCAACTGCTCAGCCAACACTCCGTCTTCACTCATCTTGAATGAACACAAGGCTTGCTTCAAGTAGAGTAGATTCATCAACGATTTGGTCATGTATAAACCTTCAAGTTTCAACCATAACCGTGATGCCGTCGTCTCCTTTGATACCTATCGAAGAACCTTATCACCAAGGCTCAACAATATTACGCTGTGTGTTTTCTCAATCATGACCGTCTTTTCAACTGCCGTCAACACAACACTCATGTCCGCTTTCCCTTCAACGCTTCCAAACAACTCTACTGAACAAGTAGGACTTTCATCTTCAAGCGCCACAGATCGAAATCGTTCACTTCAGTGAATTTTTCAATCTCATACTTTGTTGAAGGTATATTCTCCATGCTCACTGCACCAATTTGTTGTGAATCGGATACCTTAAAAACAAAGTATAATTGGTTCCTTGATTAGTTAAGAAACCCACAAGGGTTAGAGTTTAGGGTAACCATAGATAAAATGATTGGTTATAAACTGCTATTCTTTCTTTTCTCTTGAAACAAGATTACAAGTATACAAGAATAACAAAAACCTCTCTCACTTTTGAATTAGGGTTTTATCTTCCTATTTCCCTTTATGCAAAATATGAGAGACTAGTATGCTATTTTTAAGAAAACTAACACACTAACCTAATGGTTTCTTTTAACAATTATCCATTACAAGCTAACTTAGGGTACAAGCTAACTTAAACAATTTGATCCATAACACAAGACCCAATTAAACAACAATATATGAGCGAACTTCGACGACATGCTAACCCTAGAATTCGTTCCAATATCTCATGGAATAAAAGTTAATTTAATAATATAATATAATAAGATAATGAGATCACCAATTTATTAATCAAAAATTCTTTTTATATCATTTTGTATTTATCAATTAAAATAATTGTTAAATTATCAAACACTCAAGTTAATTTATCCATTACCGATCATCAACGGAGTTTGGTTGTTACTTGATCTGATGTAGTTAATTTTCGATATCTTTTATTTTTCTTTTATTATTTTTATATACTATATTTGTTTTAAAAATTATAATTATAGTATACTTTAAAAAAAATCAGATTTGTTTTTCAAATAAACTTAATATGGTAAACCTCATTAAAGAAAAATTAAACATAATATGTACAAAATATATTATTATTTTTTGACAAGAAAAAAAAAATCTTTTTTGTCAATATAAATTAAATGTTATGTTTATATTTAGTATTTCAATCTTAAATAATTAATATGGTCAAAGTATTAATATCCCCCCTATTCATATATAAATAGTACAAGGTATCTATAGAATGCAATGTGTTTTATATACAAATGGCCACTACAAGAATTACTGCTCTCACAGTGATATTTTGTTTGGCTTTTTTCATCCTTACATCAGGTTTATTATCAATGATTTAATTGAATAAATTGTCTTGATACAAAATCTATAACTTTTTTATCTACAACATTAATCTTATGTCTCATACAATGTTTATGTATGCAGAAGGAAAAAGACTGGATGGATCACAACCTTGTAAGTATGATGCAGATTGTCAACCAGGATGTCCTTCTGGTCAAAAAGGATGTTGCATTCGAGGAAGATGTTGGTGTTTTTCTCCACCTGTTTCTGCTAATAACATTCCTGGTGGAACATCCCAAGAGGCTATTTGTTTTGCAAACTAGATAATACTAAATGGTTCTTGAGGTGTTTCCTCAATAAGTGTTGTAAAATTCAACAAAATAATGTGATGCAATTATATTATGTATGAATAATTTTTGTAATAAAGATAATATTATTTTATGTTAAGATATTATCCTTTAAAATCTCTTTTTAACTCATAATTATTAGATGATTATTTTAAAATATATTAGATCTTTATTATAAAAGTTAGATATTTAGGTCATTTTTATGTTTGTTTTTTTACAATTGTCATTTTCTTTATTTTAATTTTTTTTATTATTATGTGAATTTTAAATAATAAAGATATTTTTTTAGCTATACTTTTATTCAATTTAGAAAATTTTAATTAGATAAGATATTTCTTTATATATATATATATATATATATATATATATATATATATATATATATATATATATATATATGAGAGTGAAGATGTTTTTACTCCATGAGTAAGTTATTAAAACTTAATCCACATCTTGATCATTGATTTATTTGTAATCAATGCATGGTTATAACAATTAGTCAGTAATTAAATATGGAGAGACAAAAGAGACAAACAATTAATCACATGTTGAATAATTACTAATTATTATGATCATTGATTACAAATGAATCAATGGTCAAGATGTGGAGTAAGTTTTAATTACTTACTCCTGGAGTAAGAATATCCTCCACTCATATATATATATATATATATATATATATATATATATATATATATATATATATATATATATATATATATATATATATATATATATATATATATATATATATATATATATATATATATATATATATATATATATATATATAAAGTGAGAGTGATTTTAAAATAAGAGATGAGATGAATAAACAACGATCATTAGATTAGATTATATTTATTTATTAATGTGACTTTTAATTTCTCTCTCTTGATAATCTAATCTAATGATCGTTGTTTATTCATCTCCTCTCTTATTTTAAAATCACTCTCACTTTATTTATTTATATATATATATATATATATATATATATATATATATATATATATATATATATATATATATATATATATATATATATATATATATATATATATATATATATATATATATATATATATATGAGTTGGAATATTCTTACTCCAGAAGTAAGTTATTAAAACTTATTCAACATCTTGACCATTGATTCATTTGTAATCAATTGTTATAATAATTAGTCAGTAATTAAATATAGAGAGAGAAATAAATTAATCACATTAATTGTCAAAAATTACTAATTATTATAACCAATGATTACAAATGAATCAATGATTAAGATGTGGAGTAAGTTTTAATTCTAAAAAATGTCTAAATATTTTATTCCATAAAAAAAATCCAAAAAATATATTTTTTTAAATATATTTTGTATTTTTTTCAAAGAATTAATTTTTAATTGATTTTACACATTTTAAAATAATTCTATCTCTTGATTTTTCAAACACAAATGAATCTCAAGATGTTCTATGGATAAAACATGAATTTTTAAACCTTGATCCAAGAATTT
Organism: Lathyrus aphaca; assembly: GCA_963966055.1. Lineage (NCBI taxonomy): Eukaryota > Viridiplantae > Streptophyta > Magnoliopsida > Fabales > Fabaceae > Lathyrus > Lathyrus aphaca. The sequence goes on along the minus strand of OZ014520.1, from coordinate 579,219,643 downwards.
ATCTTGTTTTACCTTAGTGTTTGAAATTTATCAAATATTTTAATATTTTATTCAAATAAATATTCAAAATATTCAAAATTAGGGTTTTGACTTTCATACCCTCAAATTGACTTTTGTCACACTCATGAGTCTCTATTAGAGTGTACGACCCATTCCTTTTTGGAAAATGAACTATTAGGGTTCATCTGATCCATTTTCAAAAACTCGGCGCGATCGCCTTTTTCACCGTATAAAGTTTTCATCTGTGAATCTTTCTCTGTGAATATCTTTACACATAACCATTTTATTTTCTAAATTGAATTGTCAAAATGTGTCAGAATAATGGTGTTGAAGGCTAAAGGTGTAGTGGTTTGAAGTTTTTCATGGTGGAATAATGGTTTGGATTGAGGACTTGAAGATCCAAAGATGTCTGAGGTATTGTTGGTGGATGCTGTTTTTTCGTTTCTAAATTTTTTCCTTCTCAATCCCTCTGGATTGAGGACTTAAAGATCCAAAGAGGTCTATTTTTTTTGTGATGTGCAGCTTGTTCTCCCCTTCCTTTATAAATAAAATCGTAACCTTTATAGGATCTTGATTAGGATTTTGAAATTTGAAAGTGTACCGAAAACTTGTTAGTGAAAGGTCTGATATTAGGGGACCAGTTCTTATTTACAGCAGTGGTAGAGATAGTGGGATGAACCGCAGAGCAAAGGTCATGGCTATATTGTTTTGGCGTTGTCTGTTAATGAAACATAATGGTGGTCCTTAATGTAATTTATGTTATATATATATATATATATATATATATATATATATATATATATATATATATATATATTGTTGCGCCACTTTTTGTGCTCTGTCTTTTGTTTCCATGGTTAGATATCCTTATTTCCTTGGCATTTCTTTGGTATGCAGGCTGGTACAATGTGACTTATGGTATTGTCTTGAGCTTGTGCTTGGTGGCAAGTCACTTACCTTTTGGCCTTGGCGTGGAATTTCATGTTGTGGCACAAGTTATTAGCTTAACAAAAGGATACAACATTCCCAAGGCATTGTTGTGACAAATCTTTTGTAATTTAATTTTTGTGATATTTTTGAAGGTATTATGAATGACTTTGGAATGTAACCTTTGAATGAATTTGGAATGCAATTGGTGATGATTGGATGATTTTTAAATAAAAGATATTATGGATTATGCACATTTGGATAATAAAAAAACAAGGCCATTAATCTTGAATGACATCACAACAAGTCCACCTTAAAATGACTTTGATTGAACAAACAAGGCCAATAGTCGAACTTTCTATGTCTCTTTAACTTGACTTCATCCGATGACTAAAACTTGCACAAGACCCTGGTTTGACGGCCTTCAGATACGGCACACTGATTATTGGCAAATCTAACTTGATAATAAAACAATCTTCAACTGAACTTCAACCACTATCACACACACACACACACACATGTGTGTGTAATCATATTCTAATTATTTTCCCTCAATAATTTTCACAAAATCATCATCATCATGTAGAATTTCATGAGGCTTAGGCAAAATTAGGGTTCTTCAGTGTTCATCACTGATTCTTCACTCTAAACTTAAAATAAATGAAATTAACATGTTTCATTGTGTTCGTGGGATCAAAACACACAACTTTGATGTTTATTTCATCTCAAATGGATGCCTATTCCATGAAATACGATTGAATTTGCAAAATCTGGGCAAACTAACATGGCGCGTGTTCTTGGCATGTTCTTGACGCCCTTTTTCAATTTTTTAAATATTTGAATTTTCAAGTTATTATTAATTGATTCAAAAACTAATTTCTCTCTGATTCTTTTGACTTTTTAAATGATTATTTTTTCATTAATTCTCAAAAATGTTTAAATATTTTATTCCATGAAAAAATCACCAAAAAATATATTTTTTAATATATTTTATATTTTCATAAAGAATTAATTTTATTTGTTTCTAAACATTTAAAAATTGTTTCTTTCGCTTGATTTTTCAAACATAAATGATATTCAAGTGATCCCATGAATAAAATATAAATTTTTAAACATTGATCCAAAGTTTCAACTTGTTTTTCATTTATGTTTGAAATTTCTCAAAGTTTTAAATATTTTTTAATGTTTAAAATATTCAAAATTAGGATTTTGATTTAATCACCCTTAAAATTATTTTTATCGCACTTATGGGCCTCTATTAGAGTGTAAGACCCTTCCCTTTTTGAAAAATGAACTATTAGGGTTCATCTGATCCATTTTCAAAAAACTCGGCGCGGTCGCTTCTTTCACAACATTGGATTTTCATCTGTGAATCTCTTTGAAATCGGAAATTGAATTTTCACCATATTGAATTTTCATCTGTGAATCTCTTTGAAATTGGAAATTGAATTTTCACCACATTGAATTTTCATCTGTGAATCTCTTTGAAACGGAAAATTGAATAGATGAAATGGGTAATTGAAAATGGATATTGAAATGCTAAATAGATAGTGAAATTGGAAAGTGAAAACAGACATGATTAATGGATTTGAAGCGGAATGGAATTTGGATAATTGAAAACGAATATGGGTAAGGAATGGTTTTTGTAACACGCCTGCACAATTGAACAATACCACAAATCTTTACAACTGAACCTGACTGCCATTAATCTTGAATGACATCACAATAAGTACACCTTAAAATGACCTTGATTGAACAAACAAGGCCAAGAGTCGGACTTTCCATGGATCTTTAACTTGACTTCATCCGATGATTAAAACTGGCACAAGACTCCGGTTTGACGACCTTCAGATACGACACACTGATCATTGGCAAATCTAACTTGAGAAAAAAACAATCTTCAACTGAGCTTCAACCACTATCACATACATACTTAACCTGAATAATAAGGGAAATGAAATAAATTGTATATTTGTGTATTTTCTTGGGGTTAGTAAGCGTAAAAGACACACACGTTAAATGCTTGATACTATGCGGAAATGATGCAAATGAAATGAAATCTATGGGTAAAATTTGGGGTGTGACAGTTGCCCCTATTTAAATAAATTTACCAGATGGAATGAGTGATACCAGATGGCATGAGTGATGATAAACACTCATGAGATCAGGGTTAAAGGTATTTAAATATAGAAATAACCGAAAAAATTTCCCTTAGATGCAATGTCATGCAATGATATGGACAACTGACTCTCTTTTGTAATTTTTATGCAATGAATGATGATTATGATATGAATGTTAAGAAAAAGATATGTCGACGACCAAGGACAAAGACTCACTGGGTATGACACACACTAGGGATGAAGAAACGAAGATGGGAAATATTCAAAGTGATAAATAATCAGGTTCAAGTGTAACTGCTGACACTAAGAATAACAGAAGACGGGAAGAAGAGGAAACCCAAAGTGCTGGATTTGCAAAAACAGGAAAAGCCAAATTGACACTTAGGATGACAATAAAAAATTTAAAGTGAAAGCGCAGTGGCTCGATGCGATCAACTGACACCAAGAATAAAAAGACCATGAAATAATCAAAGTGGTAGATCAACGGCTCTATGCGACCAATTGACATTGAGAAATAAAAACAAACAACATATTCAAAGTTAATGTGCATCGGCTTGATGCGACCAACTGACACTAAGAATATCAAAAGACGAGAATAAGATAAACATTCAGAGTGCATGCACAACGGGTTCAAGACCAGTTGACATTGAGAATGGGAAAACATAATATTTGAAGTGAATGCGTAGTAGCTCGATGCGACTAACTGACATTAAGAATAACAACAAAGAACATTCAAAAGTGAATGTGCAATGGATTCCAGACCAGTTGATACTGAGAATGGTAAACTATTCAAAGTGAATGCGCAACAGCTCTATACGACTAGCTGATACTAGGAATAACAACAAAATAAACATTCAAAACGAATGCGCAGCGACTCTATGCGACCAACTGACACTATGAATAACACCAACAAAATATTCGAAGTGAATACGCAATAGGTTCGAAACCTATTGACAATAAGAATAGAAACCAAGATACACTCAAAGTGAATGCGCAACGGGTTCAAGACCAATTGACACTAAGAATGAAAACGACGCAATATTTGAAGTGAATGTGCAACGACTCGATGCGACCAACTGATACTAAGAAAACATATAAAGTAAACATTCAAAGTGAATGTGCAGCGGCTCTATGCGACTAACTGACACTAAGTATACAGATAACATAAACATTCAAAATGAATGTGCAGCGGCTCTATGCGGCCAACTGACACTAAGAATAGAAACGACACAATATTCAAAGTGAATGCGTAACGGCTTGATGCGACCAACTGACACTAAGAATAAAGATAAGATAAACATTCAAAGTGAATGCACAATGGGTTCATGACCAATTGACACTAAGAATGGAAACAACAAATTATTCAAAGTGAATACGCAACAGTTTTATGCGATTAGCTGACACTATGAATCACACCAACAAAATATTTGAAGTGAATACGTAATAGGTTTGACACCTATTGACACTAAGAATAGAAACCAAGATACACTCAAAGTGAATTCACAACGGGTTCAAGATCGGTTGACACTAAGAATGATGAAGACAAAGTAGTCAAAGTATTCAAAGCGGTAAATTAGCAGGTTCAAGTGTAACTGTTGACACTGAGGATAAGGAGGACAATCACAATAATTGAGCAGCGGCTCTATGCGACCAACTGAAACTAGGAATGAAAAAGAAAACAAATAAAATGATTGAGAAACGGCTCTATGCGACCAACTAACACTAGGAATAAAAGGCAGCATATTCAAAGATAGATCAATGACTCTAAGCGACCGGCTGACACTAAGAATAAAGGTAAAATATGTTGGAGTTATTAAACAAGATAAAACATCCAACCTATGGAAATTCCTTAGATGAAGAGTTCAGAGAAAACCTTCAGGAATCATCAGGAAAACGTACTAGTGTGTAACAAATCACATGGACTTAGATTGTAAGCAAAAGGTTTCATGACTAACTTAACGGATTTGTGCCAACAAAACTAGACTTCAAAGAGATACTGGAGGTAATAAAGACAAATACCAACCACAATTGGATTTCCACAGGGGACGCCAACAACTACTAGGGAAAAAACATTGGTAGACCAAACTTCGGGGTACCAACAACAATGGATTTTCAAGTTGAACGCCAATGGCATCTAAACTTTGGAGTCAGAAGGGCGAAAACTGGGGGAGGACAAATACTAATGTCAAATGTGCATGATTGAGAATGATGTAAATGATCATGATATGCAAATTCTGACTCTAGAGAGACAAAGAGTTATGACAATACTCAATGGGGAGTAGGCTCTCAACGCCAATACTTAGATGTGCATCATGAAAAATACTAGGGAGATCTCCTCAAACTTGGGGAATCTTTATTGATCCAAAAGTGTTCTAAATTTTATGCTTCAATGGGGATTTTTGTAATGATGGTATGAGAGTACTTTTGCAAACCAGAGACTTCTTAGGGATGTCAGTGATAACCAAAAATTGAATGCTAATAACAAGTGGATTTTCATATAAGATTCTAGTGACAAATGGATTTTTTTTACAAGATGACATACCAGATGAGAACTGGTTTCTTTTGATTCATTGTTAGATGAGAACTGACTTTGGAAATGGTCTAACAAACTGGAATTGGTTTTGACCTGGATTTGAAAAAAAATGGTTGTCAGACGAGAAATAACTTTCAAATAACTTTCAAATGAAATACCAGATGGGAAATGGTTTGAAAATAAACTAAATACCATACGAGAACTGGTGTTAAAGAACTGTTGTCAGACGAGAACTGACTTTCAAATAAATTTCAAATGAAATACCAGACGAGAACTGGAGTAAAAAAAACTAACTGTCAAAAGAGAATTGACTTTAAAATGGATTATTTACTAGACGAGAACCGATTTGTTTGTGTTTGACCTTTCGTGCTATGGGCATATTCTAGATGAATAAGATGATATGAATGGCTTAATACTAAGAGCGAAGCAACGCAGTTATACAATGACTCAAAGGTTTCCAAAAATGCCCATGTAATGGATATTAGATGGAAAGGGTTCTTTTTCAAATGACTCTTTTGAAGGAGATAAAGGTGACAACATGATTCCCAACACTCGTCTTGAACTCAAGGGTTGTTGATATATGGCATTCTTGGGCAGTTTGAAGGCATAAAGAGGACTTGCCTCTATATGACTCGTCTTTCCTCCAAATCAATGGGTCTTCAAACTCATCCTCTTCACAAAAAGGTTTATAAACAACTTTCCATGACATGGACTTTGAAATAGTTGCCCCAGTGCTTGAATATCTGAGATTTTCCCCTGGTTATCCGACTCTTGGGATAAGAAAATTCTGATTTGACTAGCCATCGAACTCTTGAACTCTTTGTGATAGATTGCTCAAGTCTGAGTATTGAGAAAGATTCAACCTCTGAGTAGCTGAGTCTTGAAGAGATTGATCTGGATTGAATGATTCTCTAAGTGATTTTCCCCTAGTTGTGATTCTTTTACTAAGTCAAATTTCCTAACTAGCTGCATTTGTTGAGATTTAAATGATGTTGGATTGACTTGCAAATAAACATTATTCTTTTAAAAATTGGCAATTTTAATGCAACATTTATGCAAGTTTTTGAAATCACAATTTATTAGTAAAAATAAAACACAAAATGGATCTAACCATTTACATAATGGTGGATGAAGTGATCGATACAAATGATTAGCAAAGACCGTTAGGAGTTAGGTTAGCTCGACCTTGTTGTAGTATGCTTTCAAAATAAACTCTGCCTCACTTAGGTCTTTTAAGGGTTGTAACATGGTTTGGTTCACAGTTTTTGAAACAAAGGATAAAGGCTCAAAATTTATTTGTACCCACCCGATCTTCATGATGAACTCCAATCCTATGTTTAGTTAATTTGACCATGCAATCATATCTCCAAAAGTATTTGGCGGTGTACGATAAGGATAAGGATTTAAGATGAGATGGCAACCACCTTGTATCGTCTCTGCTTTGTTGAGGATTTGATGACTTCTTTTCCATGACTTCAATTTGTTGGGATGCTCTAATTTACTCCTAAGTCATTTTTATGGTATTCGACTTAGCGGGCTCTCTTTTTTTTAAAATACTTTTTTGTCTCTTTCTCTTTTGTTCAGGTGACTGCCATTTTATTGGAAGATAGGGAACAATTACTACAAATTTTTGACCCTTCAGGACTTCTTCGGTGTGCAAAGGAAAGTATGTGGCTGATCCTTCTTGAATGATGAATTGAATCTCTTGAAGATTGAAAACAGTCAGATTAACTGAACTGACTACCCTGCCCCAGGTTTAAAATTAAGGGTTTTTGCACCTTTTTTTTAAAAAGAAAACTCCTACTTTAAGGCTCAGATGGGTTAACAAGGGATTATCATCCTTATTTCACCAGTGTTTGAGAATTTGAAATAATGCATGTACATCATCGGCGAGGTTTTAATTAAATGCACACCAACAACAAATTCAGGTATCTGATTTTCATTTTTCTCCTTCCAATCTTTGCTAAAACAAAAGTTTGATAAATAAAATGAGAGACATATTTTGTTTTTGTTTTTATCATCACAATGAAAGAAAATGAGTGAATATGAATGGATTGATTCAAAAGAGGCATAAACACTTCATTAATCTTGCTAATTCAAACAACAACAATGCTTACAACAAAATGCAAAATCAACATGCAAAGAAAAATACAACAATGCTTAAACAAATAGAGGATTTCCAGCTTTAGGGAATTGAGAATGTCTTGATTTACTCTCATCAGGAGATTCCCTTAAGAATCTTCGCACTCACCCAGGCGAGAGGTTGACATGCACCACCAGGTTTCCTTCTAGAAAGGATATGTACTTATTGTCGATCAAATGTTGTACATTGGCCTGAAAAGCTTTGCAATTTTCAGTTGAATGCCGTATTGATCCACAATGATATCCATATTGCTCATGTGGATTATACTCAGGTGGGTACGGCTCTGGCAATGGCTTGAGAGACTTGGGAACCACCAATGAGCTTTGAATCAAAGGTTTCAAAAGTTGAGTGTATGATAAAGGTATTAGGTGAAGAGCAGAAATCCTTATTTCCAAATTTTTGTGAGGCTTATGTTGACTCTGATGCTGATTCAGATATCCCCGACTTTGGGCTTGCTGATTTGGATGAGGAGCAATCCAAGGTTGTTGGTACGACACTCTAAACATTGTCGATTGCCTAAAAGGATAGTGAGGCATATGAAATGGTGATTGTTGAAAAGATGGAGGAGCATAGGGTCTTGCTGATGCACCATAGGAATACTTGACGTCTGCCATGACTGCATTAATGACATCCTCTCCTTCCTCTTGGGGGTTACTGAGGGATTCATTCTCACTTGCTTGGATGATTGATGTGTCTTGGATTTTTCCGTTGTTAAGGCCACTCTATATGCGTTCTCCAACTTTCACCAAGTCAAAGAAGTCTAATGACACAATGCCCACCATTATTTCGAAGTATGAACCTTGTAGGGTATCCATGAACATGTCAACTAACTCCCTACCCAAGAGTGGTGGTTCCACTTGGGATGCCAATTCTCTCCACCTCTGTGCATATCCTTTAAAAGGTTCATCGTCTTCCTGAGACATCCTCAACAATTGTCTTCTATCTGGAGCCATATCTAAATTGTACTTGTATCGCTTCACAAAAACGTCGGCTAAGTCTTCCCATGAGTGAATGTGACTATTTTCCAACTTCATGTACCAATCCAGTGATGCCCCATTCAAAATTTCTTGAAAACAACGAATCATCAACTTATCCTTATGAGTATGGGAAGCCATTTTTTGGCAGAACATAATCAAATGGAGCTTTGGACAACTATCTTCATTCCACTTCTCGAAATTGGACATTTTGAAATTTGGAGGTATAACAAGATCTGATACCAAACACATTTCTCCAGTCTCATTGTGTTAGAGCCTTCCATAAAATCCAATCGCTTCTCAAAATCCTGACATATTTCTGCGATTTCAGCCCCTTGATAAAGTTCCTTTTTTGTTATCATGCGAGCACCTTGAGAATTTGGTATATTCCTAATAAATCGAGGGGATCTCACTTGATACCGAGATATGCATTGGTTGAAGTTGAGTAGGAGCACTCATTTCTTGAGGAGCATAGTCAGGGTAAAATCATACATTAGGTTAGTCACCACAGTAAAGCCTGACATGGGATCAACAATCTTTTCCCTCTCCATTGCCCTTCATTAACCTCTTTGAGCTTGGTACGAATATCGGGAAATCGGTTGACCGACAAGGATAAGTGGATGAATGAGTTTATTGTTTTGGAAAATGCATATGTGCAAATGATGAATGCAATGTTATTTTTCACTTTCAAGGAATTATAACACAAAATCAACTTGATTATTGTAAACATGGGAAACATTGAAAACACAACTTTTATTTACAAACCTCAACATAAGAACATTTTCTTGTCCATATTTGCAATAGTCTGGGTTGTTTTCCTTGAAAACTGTTGCGTTGATCCTTATGATGTATGTATGGATGCATGATCACAAACACACGGGGTTCAAAGGTTCGACGTAAACTGACAAGTCTGCTTACTTTACAAAGAACAAGGTTCTCACCAGGTGGTATCTAGGGTTGACAAAGTTTCTCAAAGTCATGGACCCATTAGACTGTTTGTCACATGCGACAATATACTTGTTGGGTGTCAACTTCATTCAACGAATCGACTTTGAGTAAGTTCCTCATATGGAACCAATGAGAAAAAGAATCCCGTGGACCCACACTACGAGATCGTCAACACAAGGGTTTTAGATATGGTTCTTAGAGTTACAGACTCATTAGTATGTTTGCCACGCGCGACAACTTCTTTATCAGGTGTAAACTTCATCCAATGAATCTACTCCAATTGATGTCTTCGGATGGACCCAACGAGGAAAAGCATCATGTAGACCCACCCTATGTGACCATCGTTCTTATCTTATGTTTTTCTCGAAGCCCAAGTATTGAGCTTTTCCCTCAAGATTTTGCAATTAGGAATCCAAGAACCATGGAACAACATAAGAGAAATCAAAACAAGAAAATAAATAATATAACACAAATACACACAAGATAGGTTTAACCCTCAAAACAACATGTCCCCAGTGAAGTCGCCATTTGTGTCGCGATGAGGATCAGATACCAAGATATCAAATGAGCTTGAATCATAATTATTCAATATTCACCATCGGCTTTAATTTAATCCAAAGGGAAAAGGGAAAAAGATCGTAAAAATCCTAATTGAGGATAATCTAGGTTCGGGGGTTGGTTATACCTAGGGAAGGTGTTAGCATCCTAAGCATCTGTTGTATCCTACGGGAACCTCTTGTGAAATATTTGTGTTTTTGTTATTTATTTCTTGCTAAAACTAAGGGAACCTAAGGATTTTATTTCTAATGGTGCTCGCGCAACATTGCTTTGATGCCTACATATCGGAGATAGAATCAGTGCACTCGTAGTTCACCTAAGGATTAACGGACACTTGGTTGCGCTCAAGGTTCGCGGGGAAGTAAGTGTTATGGCAAACACTCACATGACTTAGCAAAGTCACTAAAAAGTTGTAAAATAAAAAGCTAGGGAGACCTAATTGCTAAGGTCAAAGAAAATGGAACTAAGGATGACTAAACTTCCTATGACATTGAATCAACTACAAGAGTTTTTTCCCTTTTGGATTGAAATGCAAAAAAGAAAGTAAATAAATGAGGATGTAACCTCCTAAGTCTAAGGCATATGTTGCTACTTACAAAAATGGACTGAATGAAGTAAATGGAAGTTCAAGATAAAAGGCTTAGTAACCGGGCCATGACTCGATATATGGATCGAGAATGCGAGGGTGGAAGACAAACACGGTGCGTCAATTGGCTTAAGTTGGAAATTTGTGAAGTATAAAGACTGTGTAGATGGCGATCGTAGAACAAAGGTGTGCGCTTTCAATTTTATCTTAACAACTATATGATTATGATGAGAAATAAGTACAAACATAGCGTGCATACAACCAAGACATCGAAAGATTAAATTAATAACTCACACTAAAAGATAAACCTAAATTTAAACCTCTCACACTAATGGGGTCTAGCCTAAACTAAATGATCTAAAACTAACTTCTTAGAAGAAAAGAGACTAAACATTTTTTTTAATGATTTTTTCTGAATAAACAAAGATTAATTGAAAGAAAGAATAATAAAATTTTTTTTTGGGTTTTAGTATAATAAAATAAAATTAAGTGAAGATTAAACAAACATAATTCTTAAATAATAAAAAAGTCTAATAAAAAGAAAATATTTTTGTATTTTTAGATATAAACAAAAGAAATAGGACTAAATCCGAAAAAGAAAAAGTTTAATTTAAAATGAAAGAAAATATTTTTGATTAATTTTCTTAATAATTATTTATATAAAAAGATAAATTAATTTAAAACATCATATATTACTTTTCTTAACTAACATCAAGGTAATAATTCTAAGGCTAACCTCAAATAATAATAAAAAAACAATTCAACTGTAAATTTAAACAAAAAAAAACTAAAAGAAACTTAAAAACATCTATAAAAAAACAGGTGGGTTGATGAATCTAAAAAGAAACCCAACACAAGAACATCCTATATAGGGCACTGGGTGATATATATGGTCGGGTCAGAGGACCCATAACCCGTTTTGATTCTGTTTTCGTATAAGGGTTATGTTGAAACCCTATCTGCAAAATACACATGGCCATTCCGAAACTAAATCCAGAAAAACGTTCGGCGAAAAGGAAGTTTCACGATGAAATTTAACAACTTCATAAGGAGAAACCGAGTCTCCTCTTTCATCTCTCACGATCGCCTTCTCCTCATTGTGAACCCCTTCTGTCACGAGTTCTCTCTGTCTCAGTTGTCTCTCTCAAACTCACTATTTTGAAACTCTCATAAACTCTTACAAATCAAACATGGAAATAACAACGAGCATCACACAACAATGGAAAATAGAACACAAGCAAGTAATCAGGTTACCTGCGGCGAGTAGGTTTCGCTGGGAGTGGTTGAGGTAAAGTATATGAGTCTCTTCTCTTCCTCGTCGGATTCATGTTGCTTCATTTTCTGCTCAGCGATTACAACTCACTGTTTGCATATCTCCTTCTTTTTTCAGTTTTGTTTGTTGATAGGAAATGAAGGATAAAAAGTGGTTGTTTTGTTGAGGTTGAGTGAGGGATATTGAGTTTAGATTTGTGTAAGGGGAAGTTGTGAGATAAATAAGATGTGAGGTGGAGCTTGGCTGAGATTAGAGATCAAAGGATTTAAATATTTTCAACAAGTTTTTATGGTTGTGTTGGAAGCAAAGGGAGTATTGAGTGAAGTGTGGAGGTGTTGATATGTAATGGTTTTTCTTAGGTCTGTGTATTTGTTATGCAGAATAATGGTGTTGAAGGCTAAAGGTGTAGTGGTTTGAAGTTGTTCATGGTGGAAGAACAATTTGGATTGAGGACTTGAAGATCTAAAGAGGTCTGAGGTATTGTTGGTTGTTTTTTGTTTTTTTCCCTTCTTAGTCCCTCTGGTATCGTTTGTTTTTTTTTTGTTTTTTTTTGTGATGTGCAGCTTGTTCTCCCCCTTCCTTTATGAATAAAATTGTAACCTTCATAGGATCTTGATTAGGGTTTTGAAATTTTAATGTGTACCAAAATCTTGTTAGTGAAGGGTTTATATTAGGGGACCAATTCTGATTTACAGCAGCGGTGGAGATAGTGGGATGATCCGCCGATCAGAGGTCAGGGCTATATTGTTTTGGCTTTGTCTATTAATGAAACAAAATGGTGGTCCCTTATGTAATTTTTGTTGTGTTGGTATTTGTATATATCTTGCCACGCCACTTTTTGTACTCTGTCTTTGTTTCCATGGTTAGGTATCCTTATTTCTTTGGTATTTCTTTGGTATGCAGGCTGATACAATGTGACTTGTGGTAATGGCTTGAGCCTGCGTTTGGTGGAAACTCACTTCCCATGTGACTTTGGCGTGGAATAACATGTTATGGCATAAGTTGTTGGCTTAACAAAAGGATACGACATTCCCAAGGCATTGTTGTGACAAATCTGTTGTAATTTAATTTTTGTGATATTTTTGAAGGTCTTATGAATGATTTTGGAATTTAAACTTTGAATGACTTTGGAATGAAATTGGTGATTATTGGATGATTTTTAAATAAAAGATATTATGGATTATGCAAATTTGGATTTAAAAAAAATGGAAATCAACCTTTAAGACATAACAGAGGTGGATAGAGATTAAGGATTAGAAATAAGTATTTAAATGGAAAATGAAAAAGATGGACTTAATAGATATTGTAATATTAAAATGAATTAGATTATGGATGCATTTTGGTTATTAAAAAATGGATAACTTGAACGAACAATTGAAAAAGAAAACAATGGATGGTTAAAGATGAAAAATGATTATAGAAATGGATTAGGGCGAACAAACTTGAAACTGGAAATTGAATGGATGAAATGGGTAACTGAAATACGATTGAATTTGCAAAATCCAGGCAAACTGTCATGGCGCATGTTCTTGACGCCCTTTTTCAAATTTTCAAATATTTGAATTTTCTAGTTATTTTTAATTGATTCAAAAAATAATTTCTCTCTGGTTCTTTCGAGTTTTTAAATGATTATTTTTTCATTAATTCTAAAAAATGTTTAAATATTTTATTCCATGAAAAAATCACCAAAAAATATATATTTTTAATATATTTTATATTTTCATAAAGAATTAATTTTATTTGTTTCTAAACATTTAAAAATTGTTTCTTTCGCTTGATTTTTCAAACATAAATGATATTCAAGTGATCCCATAGATAAAATATAAATGTTTAAACATTGATACAAGGTTTCAACTTATTTTTCATTTATGTTTGAAGTTTCTCAAAGTTTTAATATTTTTTAATGTTTAAAATATTCAAAATTAGGGTTTTGATTTAATCACCCTTAAATTGATTTTTATCACACTTATGGGCCTATATTAGAGTGTAAGACCCTTCACTTTTTAAAAAATGAATCATTAGGGTTCATCTGATCCATTTTCAAAAAACTCGGCACAATCACCTTTTTCACCACATTGAATTTTCATATGTGAATCTCTTTCTTTGAATTTCTTTACACATAACATTCTTTTAATCAAAATGAATTGTGAAAATATTTCATGGGGAATCCTTTGTGTTTAGGACCCATTTTTTTTGTTTTAAACTTTCTTCGATCTGTTTTAAAACCCCGCCAGGCTTACGCATGATCCCTCAAACTCTTTTCTCAAATAGTTTTCAATCTCCTCAAACTCTTTTCTTAAATAGTTTTCAATCTCCTAAATAGAGAGTATGGGCAACTTGTTTACAAGTCCCATTCTTTTTCTCATCTTCTCAAATTAAAGATCTAATACACATGCAGTAGACTGAGCTTCACAACCAGGTGGAGTTACTTTCTAGGCGGTAAATAAGTTTTTCCTTAAAAGCCCTACCATGTGTATGAAATCACAAGATAATAAAATTCAAAACAAATTCCATAGGCATCCTTATGTATAAGCCATATTATTGGTTTTTGAGCCATCTCTTTTCCCTCTAACTTCTCTTTGTTTTATTAAACTTTTGTTTGCTTGTTAGATTAGGGTTTTTCTGTTTAAATCTATCTTTATTTACCTCATACTAAAGCAAAGATAATAAAATACTTCTTAATGACAAAGAGAATACAATTAAATATATATTTAATCTCTCTCTCCCTCAAGATTTTGGGCATCCGCTTCCCAGTGTAACTCCCAACACCATTCTTAAAAAATCACTTAAGAAAACTCAAACCATAACAAAGACATATTAAAAAATGTTCAACACATTTACTGACACATTTATTTGTCTGCATGCATATTTACTATATTCATTTGCATCTCTGCTAGAATCTCTAGTACTCGGTTATTGTCACCAGACCAACCTTTGAATAACTTAGAACCCTATTAGGGAAAAACATAGTCTCCTATTGGGATTAATTCATGGACCCTCAGTCCTCTTAAAGGTGTCTTCTCTCAGGCTTAGGAGTTTACTCAGCCTTCCCCAGCCTCTTCATGGGCTTTGTTCAAGGACCCATGGGCCTCTTAAAGGTAACCCAGCCTCCCGTTGGGCTTAAACACATGACCCTCAAAGGCTTCCTAAAATAATAGGAATAGATCCTTTAGAATCAAACACATACAGTATTCTCCCTCTCCCCGATGGATAACCAATATAGCCTCCTCTTGGGATTTGTAAAATTGAACCTCCCCAGACAAAGTAATATCTGATGACCTCAAAACCTTCATCAAATAACAAACAAAATACTCTTTAAACAGAGTAAGTTTCCCATCAAATTTTCAACCTCACATCTTAGGCTTCATATATGATACAAATAATCAAGAGTCAGTCTCTCACAAATAAGCTTCACACCTAGGCTTCCAAATCAGGACACAGATAAACTTTCCCACAGAGTTAGTTTTATTTATTTAACTTTAACCTTGGGCTTCAATCAAGGCACATATAAATCAAACCTTTCCATCTTTAGAGATAACAAATTCTCTCTACTAAGTCTCTTTTAGCTTCAACCTCGGGCTTCAATCAAGACACAAAAGTCAAACACTTTTCATTCAAAATCAATACAGGCATAGTCTTAGACTTTAACTACGCTAACACCATCAATACAATCATAGTCTTGGACTTTAACTAAGTTAATTCAAATAATACAATCATAGTTTTGGACTTTTACTAAACTAATTCCCAATAGTCATAGTCTTGACTTTAACTAAGCTAATCTTCAGTCATACACTTGGAATATAGCTAATATCACTTTCCACCAGTCACTTTCCACCCAAAGTCAGCTTTCCTGAGCTATGCAATTCAGGTCAACCATTCAGTCCTCCTTGAGCTACTCAATTCAGGGTACCCATTCAACCTTTTTCGAGCTATTCAAATCAAGATACCATTCAACTTATGCCTTGACCTATGAAATTAAAGTACCCTTATTAGTTACAACAAACCATTTCAGCTTCAATCTTGGGCTTTGATCAGGACACAAACAAACTTTCAGCTTCAATCTTGGGCTTTGATCAATACACAAATACAAACTTTGAGCATCCTCATCATGTGCTTTAACCAGGATACAAAATCAACCTTTCCTCCTATCTCTAGCCTTTTAGGAGGAACTACAATGCTCCGATCCCTCAATTCTCTTTTTGGGGGTATGTTGGCAAAAGGTCGTAAGATCTTTGCGAGCACACCAAACAAAAAACAACTACATGTTCTCAGGCCTATCAAAAACATCAGAAAATTATGAAAACACAAAAACACCACATCATAATATCTTACCAACACTTATTTCATTCCCAGACCCAAATCAAAGAAACCCCACCGATATAAAAAAGAACAATTTTTTTCCCTACACTCAGGTGGAATAATCTATAAAGGGATCTAAAACCATGTGAGCATCTGTCAATCAACAGTATGCAAAGCGGGGTGAGTTTAAAATATCTTTTCCCTTCCATAACCAGCTTCATCAGGAAAAAATAAGAAATCATAAATTAACACAAATGCGATAGTGATTAAAGACCACAAAAATCGAGCTATACCAGCACCAAAAGGATGACAGACCTATCACCAAAAGGGTAATAGAAGACACAAAACTTTAAAGATCACCAACACCAAAAGGATGAGGGTAACAACAAAATTGACAAAAAATTTTGAATACCAATAGGATAATGGACATCAACACCAAAAGTATGAAGATAAGAATGAAACGAAATAATCCACTACCACCAAAAGGATGATAGAAAATTCCCGACACCAAAAGGATGTAGGTACACTGAAATAAAATAATTCGCTACCACCAAAAGGATGATAAAAAATTCCCGGCACCAAAAGGATGTAGGTAAACTGAAATAAAATAATTCGCTACCACCAAAAGGATGATAGAAAATTCCCGACACCAAAAGGATGAAGGTATACTGAAAATTAAAATATTTCGCTACCACCAAAAGGATGATAGAAAATTCTCGACACCGAAAGGATGTAGGTAAACGAAAATAAAATAATTCGCTACCACCAAAAGGATGATAGAAAATTCCCTACACCAAAAGGATAAAGGTAAATTGAAACAAAATAAATTTCTAACACCAAAAGGGTGATAGTAAGTTCTCGACACCAAAAGGATGAAAGTAAGAACAAAGCTGAATAAAATGTCTATCACCAAAAGGATGATAGTAAATTCATGACACCAAAAGGATGAAGGTAAACAAAACTAACTAAGTTCCTATCACCAAAAGGATGAAGGACTATCTGGTTTAGGAATATTGCTATATTGAGTAAGATTGCTTGGGGAGATCAACAAAAGGTTGAAGAAAACTATCCAATAGGGAACGCCCACTAAATAACAGTTGGTAAGAACTCTGCTTGGAGAAATACTAGATAACTGAGAATCGAGCCTTGCCAATAAAAGGTTGAAGAGAATAACTCCATGGGAAACACCTACTGGACTTTCCGTGGAGAATAACTTGATCAACAAAAAGGTTGAAGAGAATAGCTCCATGGGGAACACCCACTGGATTTGTTGAGGATTGGCCTGGAATCTTCAATTGATCATGGATCCTAACTTATGCATGTATGCATGTTTGTTTTTTAAATGGTATTCTATATTGGATGGAAATACGATACAAATGTTTATGCAATGAGATGTAATTAGAAATATAAATGTTAAGGATATGAAAATTTTGATTCGTTTATGAATACAAATGATGTGTATGATGAAAATGATGCATATGATGTATTGATTTAGATGATGAATATGAGTGATTGGAATTTGATGAAAGACACCAGCATGGTGGACTTTTGATAGTTGCCAATGATGATTGGACTTTGGATAGGTGGAAGGGTTTGGTTCTCTGACACTCGGTCTTTGACAGTGTATGGTCAGAAGATGGATATGGATGCTTCAAGTTCGGTCACTTGTTGATGAGCGAAGTGACTTGATTAACACATGAATATTGCATTTTTGCTTTGAATGGTTGCCAATGTCTGACAATATCTGCTTGTTTAGCCGGGGAATAGAAAGAGGAAGACTTTCTCCTTGCTTGTTTTGCTTACCCCAGTATGTAGGGTGTTTGAAAGAATTCTGGTGGGGAAGCTTTGAGATTCACAATGACATGATTTGCCCCAGTCTCTAGATATGATAGGCGTCTGCCCCTGATTGAGTTGTTGAAGATGATTTGCCCCTGATTGAGTTGTTGAAGATGATTTTCCCCTAATAAAGTTGTTGAGGGTCTTACCTCTGATTGATAGGCTTTTGAGGTAGTTTTGATTCATGTTAGCACCAATGAAGTTCAAGTTCATCTTTGATTGCACGTCGTTGGGATTGTTTTGATGTCAAGCACTAATTTGCAATTAAATTATTTATGTACAAATTGTAGTGTTAATGCAACGTTCATGCAAGTTTTAAAAAAGTCAATTATTTGAATGATGTGATAATGTGACGAATAGACCGTTAGTACAAACATGGTGCTGATTTAGCAAGTGCGTGAAAGACGAGCAAGGAAATTATACTATCAAGATTGAGGATTAGAAAATCTCTAGGAGTCAGTTTACGCAACCTTGATGTAGTATGCTTTTAGAATAAACCCTTCTTCAATTAGGTCTTTTGAGGTTTGTAACGTGGTTTGTTTCATGGTTATTGAAACAAAGGATATAAGGTTCAAATGATGATTTTTACCCATCCATTCTTCGTAATGTTCTCCAGTCCTATGTTTAGATTACCCAATACATGCATTTGTCTTCCAAAAGGGATTTGACGTTGTAAGGTGAAGATGAAGCTTCAAGGTTCGCTTGAAATGGAAGTCATCTTATTTTGTTCTGATTTGATGTCGGTGACCCTTTGATTCTATATGATGGTCACATGATCTTTGTTTTGTTTTTGTTGCAAATTTGAGCTCCTCTTGATTATTTTATCTGGATTCGCCCTGACTGCTTTATGAAGCACTTGGTCCACTGGGATTTGTTATGATTCTTCTTTTTTTACAAAGTCTCCCTTTGGGTGCTCAACTTAGTGGTTTATATATATATATATATATATACATATATATATATATATATATATATATATATATATATATTATGTTGTTGAAAGTCATTGGTTGATGGTTCTTCCGACGGGATGTCTAATCTTATGATTCTTTTTGCCCAAATCTCCCTTTCGGTGCTCAACTTAGCGTTTTTTTTTGTATTTTGAGTGTTGTGACTGCCAAGTCATTGGTTGATGGTCCTATGACGGGATGTCTCATCTTACGATTTGAAGGTGTAGTTAGGTCAACTGAACACTACCCTGCCCTGAGTTAAGCATAAGGGTTTGTACCCGTAAGAAACTCCTACTTCTAGGCTCGAAGTGGATGACTGGGGATTAACTCCTTATCTCTCCAGTGTTTGCGGATTTGAAAAAAATGCTTGTACATCATCGACAAGGTTTTATCCGAAAGCATACCACAACAGTTATGGGTATTCAATTTTCATCATCCTCCCTCAAATCTTTGCTAAAGTGAAGTGAGGAAATATTTTTGTGATTTTGTGTTAAATGATAAATGATGAGAGAATGCAAATAGACTAATTTAAAACATGCATAAACATAACATTAACAAAACCAAATACGAATAACAATGTTTAAAGCAAACAATACTTAAACAAACAATACAAAATACAAGAATGCAAAATAATAAATGGCAACGACTGCCTTCATTTAAGGAATTGGACTTCTCTTGATTTGATGGATTCTTTAGAAATGAAGGCTACTTAGCTTGGTCTTCGATAACCCCTTCAAAAGCTTTCACTTACGGGCCACAAGTTTTTTCATGGGATTTGTTGCAACATTCAGATTTCTAGGAGTGAAGGTTAGATCCTTAGAGTCAATCAGGTCTTGAACCTTGTGCTTGAAGGACTTGCAGTTCTCAATTGTGTGACCTGGAGCACTTTTGTGATACCCGCAGCGAGCATTGGCATCATAGTCTGAAGTGATGATAGTTGGAGGTGGAAGATCCCTTAAAGTAATACATCCATATGCTAGAAAGCCATTAAAGATATCACTATATGACATAGGCAACGAATCAAAGTGTCTCTTGGGCCTTCTTTACTGATTTGATTGACACTATTGAGGAGCGCATTATTGTTGATTCTAACATTGTTACGGATACCTTGGTTGCTGACCATGCTGTTGTTGTGGATAAGCCAGTTGCTGGTATGGAATAGGTGCAACATTAGAAACTTGAGGATATGGATGTTGTTGGTGAAGCATTTGAGATGGAAATGGAGTTTGAATAACTTGCTGATAAGACATTTGAGGAGTTGGCTGATAAGGCACGAGAGTATATTGCACAGTAGAAACATATGGATACTAGTAGTAGGGTATTGAAGTAGGCGCACTCTGTTGAGGTTTCCCATCTTGAGTAGAAATGACATTTATTTCTCCTTCCCTTTTCTTGTACCTATTGAAAGGCTTATTGATTCCAACTTGGCTGTTAGAACCTCCTTGAATCATTCCACTTTTCAGACCCTCTTCGATTCTCTCATTGGCAATCACCATGTCTGAAAATCTTGAAGACACACTTCTAATCAGCTTTTCCTAGTATTTCCCTTGCAAAACACCCACGAAGATATTGATCAATTCATGGTCAACCAATGGTAGGTACACTCTTGCAACTAGCTCCCTCCAACGTTGTTCGTACTCCTTAAAGGATTCGTTCTCCTTAAAGGATTCGTTCTCCTTTTGAGCCATACTCTGAAGTTTAGTATGATTTGAAGCAAGGCCAGTGTTGTATTTGTATTGCTTTGTGAATGCATCATATAGTTCAATTCAAGTACGCACATTGATGCGTTCAAGTTGCATGTACCATTCTAGAGACGCTCCAGACAGGCTGTCTTGGAAGCAATGGATCATGAGCTTGTCCTCTTTGGCATAAGTTGCCATTTTCTGTAGTACATCCTTAAATGGAGATAGGGACAACTGAGGCCCTTATATTTCTCGAATTCTGGCAACTTTAACTTAGTGGGAATCACAATATCTGGAACTAGGAACATTTCTGAGGCACTCAAATAGGTTGAATTGTGTCCTTCCATGATTCAGAGTTTTTCAGCTAACTCACATCACATTTTCATAGCTTCATATTCGTGAACAACATGAGGATTGGTTATTGGAACAATAATATGCATCTCATACTCAACTTGTTTATCTTCTTCAGCGTGAGGAATATGAATTTGAGTGACAGTAGGTTGTGCTTGAGGAATATCACTAATAGTAACACCAAAGGTAGATATTGGTTGAGAAGTGACTTCTTCAACTGCAGGAGTGAAGCCTGAAGGTAAACCATAGATCACAGGATTTAGAACAGGAACTAAAGGCATGGAGTGTGAGACAGATCCTTGCACAAGACTTTGGCAATATCAAGTATCAATGGTCCGTAAGGTAGAGTAGGGAGTTGTCCTTCTTTGGCAGTGTTGTAAAAAGATTATTTGCAGACAAAGTTGGGAGTTGTCCAATATACATTTACCTAATGACAATCACTCATACAATAAATTGATGGGATCATGGGGGTCTCCATGCATGAATACTTGGAGCAGGTTATTGGGGATAACGAGGTTATTGGATCAAGATTTTGAGGGATCTTATTTTTTGTTGTCAGTTTAGTATCTGCATCATTAGAGGGAATTATCGTGTGATAGTTCTTTGTAATCAAAAAGATGTAAATATCTTATCAAATAGTGGAAGACAATGATTATGTTATGATTGCATCATCCATTTAAGAGTGCATGTAGGAAAAGGGATGACGATTGTTGAGTCACTATATATCACTGTGTATCTTTCCATTTCCCTATCTCTTTTAACTTGCAAGTATCCATTCATATTTGTTGTTACGTTTTTGCATTGCATTGTTTGTATACCATATAGGTTAGACCATGCTTATATCGATGTAATGTTTAAGCTTAGGTATGTGGTGTATCAATCGTATGGAATAATCATGAATTCAATTATGCATTGTTAAGAACATATAAGTAATATGTTTTTAAATCTCTTCATTTAAAGCGACTTTGATGAACTTGTATGTGACTTGCACTAGAAATAATTAATCTCGTAGTAACTTTATATACCATTTCATGTGGATTTATTCATTCAGATGCTTCCAAGATCTCTTGTTATGTCTTGCTTCGGCACTTCTTAAAATCTCCAATTCCATTTGATGGGTCCTAAAAAGTTATTCAAATTATCTAAATGGAATTTGGGTCTATTCAACCCCCATCTAGATATTTTTGTATCCATATTGCCACCCAAAATATCTCATATAGCATATCAAAGCCACTGTTCAACATACATACATATTTTGTCATATTGTCAAGTTTGGACTTCAACAACGTGACTTCCTCTTCCAGATATGCAATGGTTAAACCAAGCTTCTCATTTTCAAGGAGTAGAGTACTTATGGCCTCTTTTGTTTTTGTTCTCTCAGGCAAGTTTCCTTCTATTCAGTGAGCAGATATCTATATGTTTCAACAAGTTCTTCTATTGACATCTCTTCATCCCTAGACTAACTGCAAGATTCATATTTCCCAATAAAAGCCATCGGTTTATCAACTACTTCTCCTTCAATCTCATCATCAGACCAAGTGATTAATAATCCCTTATTATATTTCTTTATAAAACTCTTCACATTCATGACATTTCATTCCTTTGATTTAGTTTAGGGGACTAATGCATGACACCCTGTCTGAGACATTTGTCCTCTATCTTCCGTCCAATTTCTTTAAGCAGGTTTTAAAATTTCTCTCAACAAGGGCTATAGCCTCCGAAACACTTTTCCACCTTGATTTTCATCCTCTTTAGTGTTGGACACAAAAGTTATGCTTTTGTTCCTTTTTTAAGATCTATCTCTTATAACAATCTCAAAATTCTGCAAAGAACAAATGAGTTCATCAACTTTCATGCTACTTAACTTTTGGGCTTCTTCAATAGCTATAACCTTCATGTCAAACTTTCTAGGTAGAGATCTTAGGATTTTTATGACTAGTTTTTCTTCATACATCTTCTCTCATAAGTCAAATTAAATATTGGCAATGTTCCTAAGTCTAATGTTAGAATCAAAGACAGGTAAATCTTCTTTCATTCTCAGGTTCTCGAACTGTGTTGTGAGGAGATGTAGCCTTGAAATACACACTTTGGATGTGCCTTCATGAGCGGTCTTGATAATTTTTCAAGTTTGTTTAGCTTTAATATATGTATTGATACGTTTGAACATGTTCTTGTCAACACCATTGAATATAACATTCAAGGATTTGTCATTCCCAGGTGCTTCAAGATCTTCATCTTTGGACCAATCAACTTCAGGATTTAAGCTTGTTGAACCATCTTGAGAAGTGATTATATGATGTTTCCAAACTTTAACCACAACCCTCCAAGTTTTGATTTCTATGGATTTAAGAAAAACAATAATCATGGCTTTCTAATAGTCATAATTTGTGCCATAAAAAACAGGTGGTTTGTTGATTGAACCTTCATCCTCAATGTTGTCCATTTGAACAAAAAATACCCTCCTTGGAGATCATGATAACATACCATAGGACCTACTATAATGTTAATTGAAATTTTGTTCTTGAGGGGAAAAATGTTGGACACGATATTTGGACAACTAGTCCAACTTGTTAAACTAATATGATAACAATATAACAATAACAATGAAATAATGCATTATCAATACAATAAGATAATAAATTGGTAACCCAGTTTAGTGAAAGCACACCTACGTTTGGAGGGACTGTACCCAAGAAAGGAAATCTACTACTTTAAATTAGTATAGTTAGCCTTATATTAACATCAACCACATGATGTTCAATGCCTTTTTCTAATCCTAACAACTTTCTATTTAGGTCTCCTCCTAACTATGAGAACCCCACTCACTTTCTTTTAATCACTAATCCCAAGTGACAAACTCAATAAACAATTTTCAAGAGTGTTAAATACAACCCAACTAAATAATATCAACACCATGCCATGTGACTAAAACAATAACATGATGTACAATCAACACAACCACCTTGTTCTCAAGCTTATAAAATTAATGTCTTGGAACAATGCCTTACAACTCAACTAAAAAACCAACAACTATGTCAAGTTACTAAAACATAGTATGGTTTGCACAAACTAGATCAAATACTAATCCTTATGATATGAGTGATAACATTAACGTGGAATACAAGAACTAAAAAACTCACAAACCCTATGCACTAAGAGCTTAAACTAGCACATGAACCCCTCATGTAAACATGAGACTTAAGTCTCCTTATATAACAATGTCTTTTAAGCTTTTTCCTCTATGATCTCTGAATTAAATTCGTACAAAATAATAGTTGAATCTTGTTGGATTTGATATGCTCCATAAAAATATCTAAGAGATATGATTTGTTACATTCAAATTCAAATTTAAACCTCCATTTAAATCTGATTTGATCTTCAACAAATGTAAATAAATCAAATAAGCACTGCTAAATAATCTGCAATAAATCTAATTGATTCTCAATCATAAATTTCGCACCAAACACTACCCACCCACACCCGAACCCGAGTCAACGGATGAAACCCCGAGTTGACTGGGTTCGGGTTTAGGTGTCACCCGATATTTCAGATGTTGTTTTGGACAGTGTGAAACCCGCACCCGAAACCTGAAACCACACCCGCTTAGACATGAAATTACATAAGTGCCCCTAAATATATAATACGTGTAACAAATTAGGGTGATGGAAAGTTGTAATTTAATTCCTTAATTTCTTTGAGAGACCTTGATGGAATTCTTGTGTTTCAAATTTCAATGTTGATGTTGTATTTTTGTGTTTTTGCTACGAGTTCAGGTTTTGGATGGAAAAACCCGAACCCAACGGGTGTGGGAGTAGGTGTTATTTTGCCACCCGAATAGCCTTTAGGTTTGGGTGGTGATTTCGGTGCCAGTTTGGGTAGTGTGAAACCCACACCCAACCCTTTTCCATCCTTACAAACAACATCCATCATGATCTGCTACTAGGGATATATGTCGCACTACACGCATGTTGGAACATCATGTTCCACATATTGTACCAGTACATCCAAATTAACTCTTCACCATGATTTTTAGATCTTCTTAATAGTGTAAATCTTTGATAAAATACTTCTAAACCAAAACTGAAATACCATATATCTGTTGCCAGATACTAGATGTTGTAGCACACATGTTGGAATGTCGTGTTCCACACATGTCATTATGCACCAGAAATCGCTTGAACAAACTCTATGTTATTTTGCATAATGCAACCAATCCCAAAAGGATCGTCATTCTTCTAACTCCCAGTTATGTCATCATAGTTTGTTCATGACAACATTCATCTCCACCATGGCGTCAACATCACTACTACCACTGGTTTTACCAGGGCCCTACGGTAGACTAAATTTAGGAATGAAGGATCATAATGGAAAAGATGACGGTGATGAGAAAAGGTGTGACCCAAATTAATTTTACTAGGGCCCCACGGTATGCGCCACTATACTAGTCAAAAGGTACATGTCTGTGTGTTCCCATATAAGGGCATAAAGACTTAGAGGCCTTAGTAGGCGTATACCACATTTTGGCTGCGAGTCCTTGCTCATGGCGGCAATAATCTATGTACGCTGGTTTTTGAGATTGTTTAGGGGACCAACATTCGAGGGGTGAGATACCCTGTTGATGGTCGACCCTGTTAGGATTTGAGGCACACAATTAGAATAATTGTGTGTTGTGGTTACTAGGAACGTGATGCTCTTTTAAGTTGTGAAAAATGTGTATGACTTAAAGTCCATCCTTTGTCCCCTTGAAGGGTGATGTATTTATAGGTATCTTTCGGCCCTAGGGTTCTCTTCCCATACGTGGTCTTATCCGCTTCCCTCTTACTAGGGGAAATATTAATCATCTATATTTTAGGAGTCAGTGGCAACTTCCTCTTACTTGAACCCCACATTTGAGGACCCCTTGGAGGAATCCATTAGGTTCCGCGTTGGCGGTACAACTATGAGACAAAGATGCCATAATTTAAAATTTTGACAAATATAACACTACAACATTTTAAAATAATAGAAAAATAACATAAATTTAACAAATTTTCAATTATTCATTAATTTAAAAAATGTATTTTAAAATAGATATAAATGTTTGGTCAAACATTGCGTTACACAAACGCAAAATAAAAATCCATAAATTTTGAAGATGCATTTCCTAAATTATTAATCTAATTATTCAATCGAGAGATTATATTTAAAAAATAAAAAAATAACTTAGACTTAATCATGAGAGTGAATAAGTTTTTTTTTTCCGGAATGAGAGTAAATAAGTTGTTAATTTAATTATTCAACTCTAAAATAATACTTAAAAAAATAAATAACAAAGACTCATCACGAGAATAAATGACCTAAATCATTAAAAATAATTATTCAACTTATTAAAAAATAAATAAATATCAGACACTCAAGAATAAATGACATAAATTGTTAAGATAATTATTCAACTTACTCTGTAATATTTTGAAAAAAAAAATCTAGACTAGATCAAATCTTAGGATAAATCATAAAAATAAATTGAGTAATAACAGTATAGTGTAATTTAGAGAAAAGTTGTCCGTTAAACAATTTTGAAAAATTGAAAAAGAGAAACACACATTACATTAAGTATCATTATTGTTCAAAGAGCAAAAACCAATCCAACAACAAAGAGAACGAAAAACCATAGGGTTTGAAAATAAACTCCGCCTTTTCTGTTTCAACAGGTACACCACAACCCACCCACCTTAACGTCCCCACTCTCATAACGCTTCGCTTTCTTCTTCTTCTTCCGTTTCGATTCTTTCTAACATCACTGTTAATCTTTTTATTATATATATTAATCGTACTTCAAAAAACTACCTTGTTCTTGGATCTGAAGATGCGAATTGCGGATTTCTTTATCCTTCTTGGTATCAAATTCAGTTTGGTGAGTTTTCATTTCTATGCATTTGCCCTATTTTGAGTCAATTGTATATGAATTTGATTTCAGTTTTAGTTTGTGTTTGATTTTTATGCTTGAATTTATGGAATCTTGGGTTTCTTCAGTTTCTGGTTACTCAAATTTGAATTTTTCTGTTTTCGTTTTGTTCAGTTTCTAGGTTTTTTGACAGCGTTGACTAATCTTTATTTGACTAATCTCTATAGAAGCTTTATAATCTAGCTATCTGGATTCTGGTGTATGAATTAAAAAATTAGGGCTTGAGAAATTATTAGTGTTAAATTTTTTTTCATTGTTGGAACTATTTTTTCAGGTTATTTATAATGCGGAGTTGTTTTGTCCTTGATTAGTGTATTTTATTTAGTTGTATTTTTTTTTTTTGCAGGGGTTTGATCTTGCTGCTCTTTAGAGGGACTGTAATTATAATGATTTGCGGTAGAGTGGGAATTGGGGTATGCTTTTGTACTTGTTTGCTAAAAAATTATGGACGGTGACCGAAAAATGGCCGTTCCTCACGTAGATGGTTCTGTTGATGGTGCTCAGAAACTTAAAGCAGCGTTGCATGGGTAATTCATTAAAGTCTGCTATGTGTTTCATCTTCTTTAACTTCATTGCAATCTATTTCTTGTTTTGAATATGTCAAATGAAGGAGTTTTAAAATCTTGTTTTAAAGAAATTTTTACTTCATTTTAAGTTTTTTTAATGGAGAAATTGGTATCTGCAGCATTCTTTTAAAAATATCGGATTTATATTTGTATAGAGTTTGTATTGTGTGATTCTCTCGATTGACAGATTTTTAATTGGTGCTCCTTTGATGTTTTTTTAGTGCTAGCTATGTGGCATTATTTTTCGGTGTCTAGCACTTTTAATCTCTTGATAATCAACATTTTTATCATTGAAGGGTCACAATTTTTGAATTTATGTGTTCTTTTCTTGAGTGAAACTTACTAAATTATAATAGATGAGGGCTAAAAAGTTCAATTTGAAAGTTATATTTATTATCACTTTGTCCCTGCACTGTGTTTGTGTGTTCCCATTTCATTGAACCGCTAAAGTTCAATTGCTGATATTTCACATGTGTGAGTTGTAGTAGGTAACCTTATTAAGAATCTTCTTGCTTTAGACAGTAATGTTGGTGTTAATGAGGTTTTTGCTAATTGTTAAAAATGTATTTGTAGGAGAACTACTGGTCCTACAAGGCGTTCTACAAAAGGGCAATGGACTCCTGAGGAGGTGATGCTTTGGATACTTGAACAACATAGTTAATCTTTCTTCCGTTTGATAGTGATTTTTTTACACAATCTAAACATGGTTTACCTCTATTTAGCCAATCAATGTTTTTTGAAATATTTACAAAATCTCTCTACATTGGTCCTTTTTAGAATGCCTTTGATATAGTGCGACATTTAGAATTTTTGATATTCCAGGTTTTCCATTTTAATTCCTTATAATTTTGAAGATTTTAATGATAATACAAAAAATGCATGATAAAAATGAGGGTTTAATTTTTAATATTTGTTTTCTTCTTCAGGATGAGACATTGCGGAAGGCTGTTCAACGTTTCCAAGGAAAAAATTGGAAAAAAATAGGTAGCATATCTATGTTTCAACTTATTCATTACTATTATATATATCAAATGCAATTATTCTTTTCCTATCACCATTGGTAGGCTCTAGTGTTTTTTGAAGTGCACATTGCATGCGTCCATACTTAAATTATATGCCTCCAAGGAGTTTCCTCTGTTACACATTGGTAGACTTAATTGCATTGATTTAAATGAAGTAAAAAACGTTGTACTGTTGGGGTGTGATTTGTCATATTAAGTGTCTGATGTAAAGAGCATAAAACCAGTCTTTAGGTCCTCAAAACCTGTTTTGTAGTCTACTCTAATATTTCACCATCTTTTTCTTGTTTCCGTGGGTTCATTTTTCTACATGTTAATCTTCTTAAAGTAGTGTTAGCTTATGCAACTTTGTTTGATACATTTTATTTCCTGACTTGACTAATTGCTACTTATATATGTCTGAAGCGGAGTGTTTCAAGGATAGAACTGATGTACAATGCTTACATAGGTGGCAGAAAGTGTTGAATCCTGAACTTGTTAAAGGGCCATGGTCTAAAGAGGTAGTCTATATCTCCCTTTTATCTTGTGTATTAATATCTCTACATGTAGAAGTGGTTCTTTATCTTTTAGTTCTTACCGTACCTAACCATAAACCACAGTAACTGTTATTAGAGCTTCTTTGAGCATGTGGGCTACATTTCAAGCCTTGGTTATCTCATTATTTTGATGTGGCCTTGGGTTATATCAACTTTCCAGTTATATACTTCTACTAATTCAAATATGTAAATAGGAAGATGAAGTGATGATTGAATTGGTGAACAAAATTGGGCCTAAAAAGTGGTCAACTATCGCACAACATTTACCTGGGCGTATCGGGAAGCAATGTCGAGAAAGGTATGGGTATTGGATTTCTCTAATTTTTAATATATCATCAACGTGTCTTTTGCTCACAATTATTTTTCCCTATTGGTATTATTTATCCTTATAACCGTGTTAGATAAACTGGAGAATATTGCATGAGATTTATAGTTGTATCTTTAGAACATTTTAGAGCATCTTTATTCTTATAGCCTTGTTAGCGAGTACCTAGAAAATATTCCCAAATGTCACTATTTTATCTATATGATATCTTCAGTTTTTAAACTTGAGCTGTCCTTCATTTCTTTTCCTTTTTCCCTATTGAGTTTTTTAAGTTTTCAGGCAATTGTATATATTTTGTTTGTTTTTGTAAATGAATCTTTCCGCTGATCTCTTAAGAATGGACACTGGCAAGAACTTTAGAATGCATTGAGGAAGAGAGCGTAGATTGAAGCCAAGCCAGAAGCATCTGGTTATGTTTTGTTAGTCCCATTCAAAATTTACCAACCTAACTCTACCTTCCTTGTCACTTTAGATAGAATCAAGGTTGAATCGGCAGAAAAAACGGTGAGATATAGTTGAAGAGCCTTGATCACAGGCTCAACTTGTTTACGCCATAAGAGAAAGCTATTGTTGTTAAATTATAGTGAAATTGAGTGCAGGAAGGCTAGAAAAGCTGATTCCGGATCTGATCTTGCCAGATCATTGTTGAATGGTGGTACTCAAATCCGAGGAGTTTCATCAGAATTTGGTGGAGGAGGGGAAGGAGGTGGATGTTCGGCGGCCCTTTTGATAAAATTGCTAGATACCATATTAGATTTTAGGGAGAATGAAAGTTTAATTCTGCATTGAAATTGTGAAAACAATTCTTACACTGCAGAGCAGTTACAGTTCTGTATTTATTGAGAAGCCTAGGGCCCCAACTTAATGAGGTAGTTACCTAACAGAGACAACTGTGTGACTGCTAAGCAAAGATAAATGATCTACAATCAGATGTTGAGTACTAGAGAAGACACTCACAGTGATTAATATTTAATGCTTTTCCTGTTCTCTTTCTTCCATAACTGTACCTATACTTTTCAACAGGTGTCGTTCAGAGATCATATTGTAGGAACTATTTTGAAGTATATTTGGGGGGATGGTGCTCATTTTCGTTAGTATATTTTGTAAATGTTATTAGGTGGCATAATCATCTTAATCCTGCTATAAACAAAGAAGCATGGACACAGGAAGAGGAGTTGGCTCTAATACGTGCTCATCAAATTTATGGGAATAAATGGGCAGAATTAACGAAGTTTTTGCCTGGAAGGTAAGTTCATATTTAATTATGTTTTTATTGAGAAGATGTAACATGCTTGACTTCCATCTGCGGTCATAGGTCTTAATCATGTATGTTATTGTTCTGGGACTGATTTCATCAGATACCAAAGTACCTGAAGGTTCTGGTATGTTAAAAACACAATATGTCTTAAATTTTAACTTAGTACTGCTGGGGATCCAGATATGTGATCAGTGCCTGTTTTTTCCTTGTCAAGTTAATTCTGTCTTCTGCTTATCTGTATGCTTTTAGTTTTGGTGACATACTTGTACTTCAATGGAAACAGGACAGACAATGCTATTAAAAACCACTGGAACAGTTCAGTCAAAAAGAAATTGGATTCTTACTTGGCATCGGGCTTACTTACTCAGCTGGAATCTGTACCTCATGATGGAAATCCAAGTCAATCAATGGTTAATGCAGATGATAATGTTCTTCAAGGGACTGAAGGAGATGAGGTTTTAGAGTATAGCCATGACTCAGCTAATGCTCCCCACTTTCCATCCACTAGAGAGATGACCGGTATTGACTTGCAAACTGTTGGGGGAGAATGTAGTCTTGGGACGGATCATAGTCCAAGTCAAGCATCCTATTCAGAGCCATATTACATATCAATCGATGACGCTAACACATCCATCCCAGAAATTGCTCATCATGAAGCAAATTCTTCTGAATTCAATGAACAATTCTCACATGAACCTGGAAATTCCATAAATGAGGATTGCCAGTTTAATTTACACTCTTTGCCCAATATTTCATCAATAGACTTAGGGAAGGAGTCCTCTCAGTTGCAAAGAGAGTATCTGGAATCTACAGATCCTAGTGTAATACGTGACTTGGCGAATGTTTCAATGCCCATGGAAACTACATCTACGGATGCTGTTAAACCAGATCATATGCTGATATCTGATGATGAATGTTGCAGAGCCCTATTTTCAGAGGCAAATAATGATAGATGTTTTATCCCCGGAGATTATAATAATGATGTTGATACTGTTGAATTTTCTGGTCATCCCACATTTGTTTGTCAATCATGTCATTTTCAGATTTCCGAAAATTGTGAAACCTCGACTCTGCCATTAACTTGTCCTCAGTGTTCTAATAATTTTAAAGGAATGGCATCCTCCCAATCTACTCGACCAGTACATTCCGCTGAGCCTGAGGATCAGCAGTTTGTTTCCAGTGCACCTGATAACTTAAATTATGCCATGGACATGCCCAGTTCTCCTTGTATTGATGCTACAGATAGTACAGTAATGAGGGATGTTGAGCAAACCTGTTATCCAACAGATGAAAGGCCAAACATGCACACAGAAAAGGAGGGCAAGGGAGCACTATGCTATGAACCTCCCCGTTTTCCAAGCATGGATATTCCTTTCTTGAGCTGTGATCTTGTGCAATCTGGGGGTGATATGCAGCAGGAATATAGTCCTCTGGGCATCCGCCATTTTATGATGTCATCTATGAACTGTCTGACTCCTTCAAGGTTGTGGGACTCACCTTCACGTGATGATAGTCCAGAAGCATTATTGAAAAGTGCAGCTAAAACTTTTACGGGTACACCATCAATATTAAAAAAACGACGCCGAGATTTGTTATCCCCACTTTCAGATAAAAGAATTGGCAAGAAACTTGAGACTGACATGACATCCTCTTTGTCCAAAGCCTTTTCTAGTTTGGAAGCTGATACACTCTTGCCATCTTCATTGCAAAAGCAAAACTCTGAGGCTCCTGTTTTTGACGACGATAAAGAAAATTGTGGACAAGCTGATAAAGGTAAACAAGTAGAGGAGATGATTAAATCTGCAGTGTTGGAAGAAAAGATGTCCCAAAGGGATGCTCTTGACAGTAATTCTCCTGGTAAGGTTAAGCAGCAACCTCTTGATGTTGATTCTAAAATGAAGATTGATGCTACTACTGCTGTTGAGATTGTAAGTACTATGTACAGTTCATTTTCTCTTGTAATTGCTTGAAATCTGAATTGCTTCTCCATCTGTCCCCCCTCCCTCACATTTCGTTGTTAGATTATTTTTCACTCCTTTTGTTCTGTTTATCAGGTGCAACAATCTTCTGGAGTTTTGTCTGAACATGATAGGAACGACCTTTCATTATATTCATCTGATGAAGTTGGTTTTAGAGACAGAGCTCTAGGTTCTAGTGTTATAACTCCCAGAAACATGAACAATAGGAGCTCGGAAATAGCTCCAAACCAGAGCATTCCTTCAAAACCATCTTCTGAGAATCAACGCTCAAGGTTTAGCTCTCCTTGTGTTCGTGCAAAGGAGCATGAAAATCTTACAGTTGCTGTTACTCGTGGAAAAGCTCCAGAGGAGAATTCAGGGGATCAAAGTAAAAACGATGGAGAATTTGAAACGAGTAGCATGTAATGTTCTTTAAATTTCTGCTAACTGTTATTTGCAAGAATTGGCTTCAGCACTTCGTAATAGTTGGTCTGTTTTAATTTTCTTGAATTATTATCAATGCACACACTGTTTCTAACTGTCTGCTTCTTCAATGGTAGATTTGGTGGAACACCTTTCAGGAAAGGTTTTGAATCACCTTCTGCATGGAAATCTCCTTGGTTCAGGAATACTTTTATGTGTAGTCCAAATACTGAAATTACAATGGAGGTACTTTAGGTTCTATTGGATAATTACTGTAATGATCTTGAAGTACATTTTAATTTTGACTTGCTGAAAAACTTTAAACATGTTTTCAGGATTTTGGATTTTTCAAAAGCCCGGGAGGTGATAGAAGCTACGATGCTATCGGGTTGTTAAAAGAAGTTGGCGAACAAACTGCTGCTACATATGAAAATGCACAGGAGATTTTGAATAATGATACTCCTAAAGCATTGCCTAAAGGCGACAATACATCAGGAGATGATAAGAATTGCGACGACGAAAATGATGATTCTAACAATGCAAACAATTCTAAATTGACTTCAAATGCTTTGGTAAAGTTGGTGGTTTCCACTGTATTGCACTGAAAGATAATTTCTGATAAACCTCACTTTTGTCAATACTTAATGTTTTTTTCTTCTTTTTCTTCAGGTTGAGCGCCGCGTACTCGACTTTAGTGAATGTGGATTACCTGATAAGAGTGAGAGCAGCAAATCCTCAGCTAGTCAGCCATAAAGCTTGTCAAGCATTTTGTCACATTTGTTGAAGGATTGTAGATAATCCATTATCAATCATGGCTTCAGTTGTAACAATTACAGCTGTCATTGTCAAGCTTCGATATATATAAATGTATGTACCATTTGTAAAATTAGTTCTTTGTTTAAGACTGAAATTGTAGTTGACATCAAATGCAACCTGTTATATAACAATTATTCTTGTATGAAGAAAATTACAATGAAATTCAATGAATGACTCTTTTCTGAATCGTGGTACATGTTATCTTACCGTACTTAGACAGAAGCACCTAAAAATATTTACTTTCATAAATCCCAAAAATACACTCATACTAGTATTGGTGTACAAATATCATATTTATTTTTTAAATACCACATTTATTTTTTAATTTAGACCTGTTTGATAACGATCTTTTCATCACTAACTTATAACTTATTTTCTAGACGTTATTTTAAATAGCGTTTTAACTTATAACTTATAATTTATCATTTTTTTCTTCCATTTTTATCCTTATTATTTTAATAAAAATTCACTTTTATCATTTATAATTTATTTTAATTTAAAATAAAATAATTATATATTAAATATTTTATGTCATTTCACATTGATTAATTAGTTTTACCAAACAATTCAATTAGCTTATCAACTATTAATAGTTAACTATAAATTATAAACTATCAATTAATTTATCAGTCAACCATTATTTTTATCTAACAAATTTTAAAATTGGTCAACTTTTACTTAAAACCCAAGAACCAAGCACATCTCCAAAGGTGAATCCTGAGTTATTTTTGTCGAAGTCATTTAATTTTTATTTCAATCAAATAATTTTAAACAAGGGTGTTACCAATTTAATATGAGAAAATAGAAGATACATTATGAAAGTAAAATAATTTTACACAATGTCATGAGGTGTCAGGTATTTGTCTCTAGCTCCATGTTTGCATATGATTTCTCATTATTAATCTTATCATTGTAATCCACTACGAATCTTTTGAGTAAATTTATTTCCATTTAAATAAGGTTATTTATTAATCGAGTTAGTTAAATCATTTAAAAAAAAATATAGTAGTAGTACGTAAGAATCAACGAACAACGTCTTCTCCGAGTATTAATCGCATCACCACCGTGAAACTCATCACTCATGGCGTTTCTCCGCTTCCTTCCACAACCACTAAATTCATTATTATCCACTGATTTTGTTCATCATCATCACCGTCTTTCCTATCCTCAACAACAACAACAACATCGCCTCAATTTTCTCGTCGTAAAAACCACCGCTCTCTCAAATCCTGATCCTTCTAGAACCTTACTTGGTTAATCATCAACAAACTTTACATCATCTTAATTATCATTATTATTAATATTACGCTAATCAAGATTAATCGATTTTGCTATAATTTGACATTGTAGATTCTAGTAAAACTCGTGTGTTTGATGCCGTTCCTCTTTTATCTTCCTCTCAGGTACTCATACTGTAAAACATTTCTTCACACTTTCATCGTTTATTTATTTCCATTCTGTTTTTTTTAAGCTAGCTACTAGTAGTTTCATGCATTTTTGTTCAGGACTTTTCGCAAACACTTTCTAATTCAATCCTAAGCTAAAAAAATTATGATTGTTGGTCTAAAATAAAGTACTGGTACATTCTACTTAACTAATTTCACCTTATTTGAAGTATGTGAGGTGTTACTAATAATACATGTTTTTACTCTCTCTCTTTTGCATGCATAAGACCTATGAAAGGATGAAAGCATTCAGAGAAAATATAAAGGGAAAGCAGCAATACCTTGCCATGTATTCTAGTATTTTTGGTGGGATAACAACTGATCCAGCAGTTATGGTTATTCCTATGGATGACCACATGGTCCATAGGGGCCATGGTGTCTTTGATACCGCAGCAATAATCGACGGGTTAGTGATTTCCATCTCCAACCTAAAACTAGTCTTTTTATATGGACTGAACATATGACAACTTCACTATCATAGTGTTTCGAAATTAAAACACAGATCGTCCAAATTGAAAACTAAATGTGTCCGTTGATATATTTTATGCTTTACAGGTATTTGTACGAGCTAGATCAACATCTGGATCGCTTTTTAAATTCAGCATCAAGTTCGAAAATAGATCCCCCGTTTGATCGTGAAAGTATTCGGAGAATTCTCATACAAACTGTTAGTGCGTCCAAATGTCGAAATGGGTCACTACGATACTGGCTATCAGCAGGACCTGGTGACTTTAACTTATCTCCCTCTGGCTGCCACCAGTCAGTGCTTTATGCAATTGTAATACAAGACAGGTCACCGGCAACGGCAACGGACTCAGTTAAGTCGAGAGGAGTTAAAGTCATTACTTCATCTATTCCAATAAAACATCCCAAGTTTGCAATCACTAAGAGTGTGAATTACCTTCCAAATGTGCTTTCAAAGATGGAAGCGGAAGAAGCTGGTGCTTTTGCAGGGATTTGGCTTGATGATGAAGGTTTTGTTGCTGAAGGGCCTAATATGAATGTGGCTTTTGTCACTAAAGAGAAGGAACTTATAATGCCTCAATTTGACAAAATTCTAAGTGGATGTACAGCTAAGAGAGTTTTAACCCTTGCCGAGCGTTTGATCGAGCAGGGTAAACTTCGGGGGATAAGAAAGAAAAATGTGACCGTCGAAGAAGGGAAGAAAGCAGATGAAATGATGCTTCTTGGTAGCGGCGTTCTAGTTTGCCCTGTAGTGCAGTGGGATGAGAAGATTTTTGGAGATGGTAAGCAATTTCTCTTCTTTCTACAATCAATATTCATGTGATTTTGGATTAATTACTTCGAGCATTTTCCCTTAATTTAAAAGTTAAGTATGAACATGTCATATTCTAATTATCAGCCGATCGAATGATCTTTAACCTTATTGATTTGGTTTTTCATTTATTGTAGGCAAAGAAGGTGATATAACACAGCATCTCTCAAATCTAATTGTTGAAGACATGAAATCATCTCCCTCTCGTACGTCTGTTCTATATTAACCCGACTTTATTTCCTTCTGAGGATGTGAATATGAACATTCATAAGAAGTTGTGATCCTCAAAATTACACACACTTTTGTTTCCCTAAACTTTCCATTTTGGCTCATTTGCACATTTGGAGAGAGTGAAGTCCATTTGTTCTGAAATTTTGTAGCTAGGTTTGTATAATAATGTATGAAGGTTGTATATACCAAATTTGAAGATCAAAGATTTCCTTCTTTAGGACTATTATGAATCATAATTTATGATAATAAATTTGAACTATTATGATAGTATTCTAAAGATTATATTTTGATTATAATATCTAATTTATGTGATCTAATAGAAATTGATTATAATATCTAATTTATATGATCTAATAGAAGTTTATTTAATAGGTAAAGACGTACTATAATTCATATATAGCAAGAATATAGCGTTAACTTCCGCTGCAGCGTGAGAATCTTGTGGTAATCTAACGGTATTTATTTTATGTAGATGAATTTGAAAAGAAAAAAAATTCCTCAAATTCCCACTTTTTTAGAAAATTAGTATTTGTTTGTGAGTAAATTGAGAAAACTCTAAAATGCAGATGGTTCATGTGATTATGGACCCCTTGGTTTTGTTTTTTTTAAATGATTTTTTTATAGTATAACATAATTATTTACAATTTTTTTTTCAATAAAAACTTTAAACGAAAATTTGGTTTGAATAGTTATTCTTAAAATGATATTTTAGATATTTGATCATTTTATTAAAAAAAAATTGAATATCAAAATATCAAAAAATCACTTAATTTTGAAACTATTTCAAATAGATTTTCATAAAAATCATTTTTTAGATACAACTTTTTAAAAAAATTGTGATTTTGCCTATCTTTTGATCTTCAATAATATATGATTATGTTATAGGATGTCAAAACTAGTCTTTCATTTTAGACAAAACGAATATAAAAAAACTTGTAATATTTTGAAAACAGTTTTTTAAAATCTATTTTTGAAAAATACAAAGAAAAAACTTATTTTCTAAAGCTAAAACAAACAAACTCATATTTTCAAAAATAGATTTTATAAAACTGTTTTTAAAACTATTATACATTTTTTATTTTATTTTTTCTAAATTGAAAAATTAATTTTTGATATCTTATAACACAAATATATATTATTAAAGATTAAAATATAGTCGAAATTGCAATTTTTTAAATATTGTTTTTTAAAAATAATTTTTATGAAAAACTATTTGAAATAGATATAAAATTAAATGATTTTTAGGAATTTTGTTATCCAAAAAAAATTTCAATAAAATGATAAAATATTTAAAATAACATTTTAAGAATATTTTTTTCTCCTAAAAATAATTAGATTAAATAAGAACACAAAGTGTGTTCAAACCATTACAAACAAACAACAATACATCAAGAAGAAAATTCTCCACCAACACAATATCTACCTAATTATCCCTAACGTTCATATAAAAGGATTGAAAACCAGAGTTGAAATAGGGAATTTCGCCAACACAACACCATTTCCAAGCAAAAAATCTAATGGTTCCCCAAATGTCATATACATTATAAACACTATTGTTAAAAATAATATTTCTAACTCTCCATAAGCTCCTCCAAACAACAGTTAGCCAAATATATCCAAATTTATATTTGTCTTCCTTGTTTGCTCCCAAGCCATACCATTGTTAGAATACAAATAGAGTAAGGTTTTTGTTATCGTTCCACAAAAATTGTTTAGAGATATCACCGCAGTTCTACAGTTGAAATCGTTTTAAACTTAAGGTAACAAAGGGGTTTGGTTGTTGGTAACGATTCATATGCATAAGTTATAAAAGGTAACGATAAAAGTTATCAGATTTGAAAGGTTTAATAAAACATGTCAAGATTAGAGTTTGATAAACCAATTTGTACGATAGAATCGATAAAGCAAATGAACTTGTTTAGACGATAAATGTAACACCCCAAATTCCTTCGTGCATTTTATAATAAAATCAGAGTAAAAATCAACTTTCAAATTTAAGACATTACTTTTCATCCAAAAATATGCTCCTTAAAAGACATGTAACATACTTTGATATTTTATTATGCAAGAGGAAAAACATACATTTCAGTCAACAAAATGTAACGATTTCAAATAACTACCGAAACTTGTTTTTATATCTTATCAACGACTAATCATCCTACAACAATAAATTCTAATACAAGCGTCCCAACTCCCATGTTACATATCAGAGCAGACGCCACTAACGTGAAATGCTTCGACTTCACCGACCACGAACTCTTACGAGTCACACACGTATTAAATCTCAACTCAATCAAGATTTTTGTCGGCACTATGTCTAAACCCATAAAAAGTAATACCATCAGGGGAACTTCAAATCGTTCGCGATTCATTCCAATTCAAACCCAAAGTTATTCTGAACACAACTGTGAGTTTCCATACCACCCACCGCTCAACACACACCCTCATGCTACCATCCTTTTATTTACCAATAATGAACCCTCCAAGGCTACACCCTTGGTCTCACAGATTCCCTTTCTAGAAAATCTTCTAACTGCGCTTTTGGTTCTACCAATTCTAATACCGACATCGTGTATGGTACCGTAGAAACATCTAACACTAGGGAAAAGATCAATAAAGAATTCCACCCCTCTCCCTTTCTCTCTAGAGGTACATCCCAATATCTTTCAGAAACATATCTGCATCGACTAATCAAAACACTCTGTAAGCACTTGACCTTACTCCCAACAATTTACTATACATACTATCCCATTTGGCAAGGCATGTCTATCCCATCCAACATGATATCATCCACTATCAACAAGAGATTAAGTGTAATACCCCGTAATTTATTTAATGCTCTGAATAATATTATTTGATATTAATAAGGTTTCAGGTTACTCTAAGAAATTTTAACGGAAATAATTAGAGTAATAAGCGGGATTTTATTTTATTAACTAATATTAGCTGTCTCAAAGGTTTTATAAAATTATGGATTAAGAGACATTTTTGGATACTCTCTTTTTGGACCCGTTGGTAGGAAAAATATGTTTTCTATTAAGACCTAAGTCTTCTTTCTTTGTTTTTCTAAAAAATAGAAATATAGAGAGAAGAAGAAGAGAAAAAGGGAGAGAAAGTCTTGGAGAAGAAGAATAAAGCTCTTGATCTTGTAACTTCCACCATCCATTCATCACTCAATCTTCTCCAATCTTCTTGCTAGGGGTTGGTTCATAGTTAGAACTTTTGTTTTAAGAGTTTTGGTTGAGTTTTAGAGTTTATGAGTTTTAGGGTTTTTATGGAAAAATCTTAGAATATGTAGATTAAACGGTTAGAAATCGATATAAATGCTTGAGCATGCTGTCTTTAGGTATAAGAACATAGTTATGGCTTGTTTGGGATGTTTGGTGATGTTTGGAATTGATTTGGTAAGCTCTGTTGTCATAAAAACGTGTTATTGTTGGATTCTGGTTTCAGTTAACCGGTTAACCCAGGGCGTTAACCGGTTAACACTGTTGCATTTTGGCTTCTGTGTTTCAGGTTTGGTTTGGTTAACCCGGGGCGTTAACCGGTTAACGTTGTAGGCTTGGGAAAAATTATTTTATTCCAAACTTTGAAAATCCATAACTTTTTACTCGGTATCCGATTTAAGTGTTCTTTATACCGTTTGAAATCTAAAATTATGTACTATCACATGATGCCGAAAAATATTATTTTTACCCGACTTTTCGAATAAACCGTAATTTTGTTAAGTTAAGGAATTTGTGAACTAAAGGAAATAAAAGGTATAACTTGTGAGGTAGCTAGGTTTAACCTAGGTTGATACGAAATTGATTTAGAGACA
Organism: Lathyrus aphaca; assembly: GCA_963966055.1. Classification (NCBI taxonomy): domain Eukaryota; kingdom Viridiplantae; phylum Streptophyta; class Magnoliopsida; order Fabales; family Fabaceae; genus Lathyrus; species Lathyrus aphaca. Next base: position 579,178,846 of record OZ014520.1, on the reverse strand, counting down.
TGACAATGTTTAGACACCGATACCCGATTTAGTATCCCCGTGTTAAGTAGTTGTGAGCGGATGAGGGTTTTGTTCCCGTCGTGTTAAAATCCTAATTTAATTATATCTAGCTCATGTCGAGGTCCCACGAGGCGGGACGGGCGAGGAGATATAATTAATCTGTGGATTTGAATCCCTTAATAGATGGCCATGACCCGTGTTCGTCCTGTTGTGGCTGGGCGGGGAAAGTATCCATTAGGATAAGTAAAGAGTGACCCGTGTAAAGATCTCCGTGTGTGGGATGGCCGAGGAAAGTTACTATGTAGCAAGGTACCGTGACCCGTGATGTAGTGTCCTTGTGTGGCTGGGCGGGGAAAATACCTTAGATAGATAATGAGTGACCCGTGTTGTAGTGTCCTTGTGTGACTGAGCGGGGAAAGTTATATATACGTTGAGGATAGAGTGACCCGTGCTCGTCTTCTATGGCTATGGTTGGGCGGGGAAAGATGCCTCTAAGAACCTTGTGTGTGCTCCATTTTGTTTTACTTTGATGTCTCTAGTTTTATGTGAACTCGAAGTCTATATTTTCCCCGACTTGAGTAGTGTCTAGTTCGAACCTTTTAGAGCCGAGAGAACTCTAAGATAGGGAACTCACTGAGATGTTTTATCTCACCCCATGTTGATGTTGTTATTTCAGGTACTTCGGGTTCCGTAAATGGCAAGGATAAGACGACTTGATTATCTTTGTTTGTTTGTTGGCTTTTCTTCCGCTGTGGATTTTTGAGATCTTCGGATCTAGTTCTTAGACCTTTTTATTTTGTGAACATCTTGTATTATTTATAGCCTTTTGTTTTAGTACCTTATGTTGTAGTGGCTATATTTATGAAATGTGTTACTAAGAACTTGTTTTATTTCAGTACCAAACTTAATTTTTATATATGAAAAATATGCTTTGATGTATGTCTTTTATATATGGGTATTACATTAAGGGTGATGTCGCTGTGAGAATCAGATATCAAGCTATTAAGTTAACCTGTATCGCAAAATATTTATATTCACCACTGAATATTAATTTATCCAAGGGGAGGGAAAAAGATCGAGAAACCCTAATAAATATGCTAAGCTAAAAGACGAGCTAAAAGCTAAGTAATCAGAGATCAAAGGTACAAGGGTTGGTTATACCTAGGGAAAGTGCTAACATCCAAAGTATCAGTAGTACTCTACGGGAACCTCTTGTTATATCTATGTTTTGTGCTTAATTGTCTGCTAACTGAATGGGAACTAAAATGAAAAAGGAGAAAAAGTGGAAATAGAAAAGAAAAAAAATGTGAAAGATGAAAAAAATAAACAAATGAAAGATGAAGAAAATAAAAATGTGCTCGCCAAGGATAAACCTCGTGCCTACGTATTCCCTCGTGCAATGGGAAAGTCAGAGCACCGTAGTTCGAAAAACTATGGGTAAAAAGGAGAAAAAGCTTGATTGCAAAGCTTGTGAAAATTGGTTGAAAATGTGAAAGCTAAGATAGAAACACACAGATGACGAGTAACTGACAATAAGTCAACAAAACGTCTTATTCCCTTGGATTGGGTAACAAGCATCAGACAATGAATGAAAATGAAAGTACGCTCATGGCAAAAAAATCGTGACAAAAAGTAGAATTGAGAATACACTCACGACAAAAACATCATGAGAAATTGAACAAGCATGGTATACGGAAGAACTTCGTAAAAACAAAGTATACACGGCAAAAACATCGTGTGAAGGGATGACAAAGATTATCAAAGTCACAAACCCATCAGACTGTTTGCCACACGCGACAACTGCTTGACGGGTGTCAACTTCATCCAATGAATCTACTTTGATTGAGGTCCTCGTATGGACCTAACGAGAAAAAGCATCTCGTGGACCCACACTACGAGACCATCAACATTACGAGACCAACAAAAACTACATTGAGTCGAAACTTATAAATAAATCGAAAAGCGCTAACGTCTAATATTTTTTTGGATTTTTTCAATAAATGATTATACTATAATATGCTAAAGAGATTCTAAAACTAGCTAAGATATACTAATCAAATCCTAAAAGTAGATTAAAATTTATTCAACTAAACTAACAAAAATAATAATATAAACTAAACCAAAAAAATTTTTTAGGGGTTTTTTATTAACTAAGACACTAAAATTTTTTTTTAGATTAAAGCCAAAACTAATTTTTATGAGAAATAAGAATTTACTAACTAACTAAAAAAATTTATTAACCAAAATTCTAAAACCAAATTAAAACTAAACTAAAAAAAATCTATCTTAACTAAACCTGTTTAGCAAAACTAAAATACACAAAGTAAAATTAAACTAAACAAAAAAATTAAACTAAAAAAAATTGTCTTAAAATTAACTACAAAACTTGGAGCCTAAACAAAATCCTAATTATATTTAACTAAGATTAAGACTAAATCTTACTAAGTTATAATAATTAAAGCCCTAATCTAAATAAAAAAACTAATTAACCAATTAAAAAACCTTAACTAAATTAAGAAATTAATTTAACAAACTAATTAATAAAAATTAAATAATAAAAAAAAAGTAATGGATCAGAGGTATAAAAACTAGACAAAGGTGTAGATAAAAGGTTTTGGACTTAGAAATCCATTAAAGAAAAAAACCTAATTTTAAACAACACAAATACTAAATAATAATAATAATAATAATAATAATAATAATAATAATAATAATATAGGGATAAAAAAAAAAGAAAAGTCTAATTTTTCTTCTACCCAAACGAAACAAACGTAAAAACATTCCTCAATCTGAAGAAAAAAAGAACAAACGTGTTTCCTTCTCCTCAATCAAAATCGGTTTATCAAAGTTTTTAAACATCCAACATGATTCGTAGCACAACAAATGTATCTTGATTTCTTTCGAAGCAACAAGGTGACGGAAGCCAGGTCACCATCGTGCCTCCTCTTCTCCTTTCCGCGAATCCGGCCGTCTCCGGTGCGTTTTCCCGGCGGTCTCACAACGTATTTTACTGAAAAACTCCCTCCTTAGATGTGCGCCTGCGACTTCTGTTTACTAATGATGGTGGGTCGTGCGGTTGATTTGTTGCGGGGGGAATGGAGGCGGAAGTGTGATATTGTGATGGTGATGAAAGGGCTTCGTGGGTTTGATGAAGGTGGAGGAAAAGGGTAAGGCGGAAAGAGCTAAGGCGTTTGGTGGTTGGAGATGATGAAGGGGCAGTTTATGAGATGTAAGGAAAAGGTTCAAGTAAGGTTTGATGATAAATGATGAAGGTTAGAAATTGAAAGAAGCTTTGTTCTTGAAGAATCACGATGCCTTCCAGGTTTGTGTCATTTGTTTCTCCTCCCTCCCCATTCTGAGTGCCTTCTTACCCTTTAAATCAAAACCAAACTCAGACTTGTTCTTTTTTTACGCCTTTTTTGTGTGCAGGATTTTGTAAGGCTATTTTTGTGACTAATTTGTACCAGTGATGCAGATGTCTGGGTGTAGCAATGTGTAGTTGTTGTAGGCTAGTGGGTTATTTTTGTGATGACTTTTGTTTGCAACAGATTTTGGCATGTATGTTGCAGATGGGTACAGGCGTGTAAGGTTTGGAGTTTTTGTGTAGAGATTGCAGGTTATCGTTGTGATTGGCGTGTAGGTGGCATTGATGTGTAATGCAAAGGCTGATTTTGTGTTTGGACTTGGTCAATAGAAATCTAAACTAAAATATAGATTTAACTAATTAACAAAAATTACTAATAAAACAAATTAATTTAAAATGGAAAGAAACTAATTAAAAAAATTTATTAAGTTAAACTTATTAAAATACATTAATTAAACCAAAATTAAAATAGAAATTAAATTATAATATAAAATAATTAAATACTAGACTAAATTAAGAATGAATTAAACTAAAATTAAACCTAATTAGTTCTAAATAAAAGACCAAATAAAAATGTAAACTAAACAGGATAACTAAATTAAAATATAAATTAAAACTAACATTATATTAAAATATTAAATAATTATAATTAAACTAAAACTGAAATTAACCTAAATTGAAATTTAATTTAATTTAATTCTAAAATAATATAAAAATAAATAAATTATAAAAGAGACAACTTCCTAAGTAAATTCTAAAATTACAAATAAAATATGAGAATGACATAGAAAATTGACTAAACAATGCATGATTAATTATTAATGGACTAAAATACATAAATCACAGACTATCAATACTATGATAAAAAAAACGTCAGTTGAATGAAAATTTTAGAAAAATACCCGGTCAAAATTTAGGGTATGACAGGTGATCAGTTCCTCAATTTGTTGATAGACATCCGACAATCATGTTGGAGCATAAATCATGTTCACCAAAAATCCAATTTCATTCTTGGCATCTTATGCACGAGTCCACCTCCTGTGCAATTCCTTAGTTGACTCAAGCCTTATTTTCGCATTTTCTCCGGAATTGAGAAAAACACCGTCTTAATAACCTTTGCACTCCTGCAATCCAATACACGTTGAGCCAACACTCCACAGCCAAAACATCTCAGAGAAGCAACATCTTCTCCCCCACTTGTTTCAACCCCACACCTGAAGACAACCAGTTAGAAAACAAGCAAGTACCGAAAATATTTTCACACACATGTCACATACTAGGAAACGACACAACTAAACAACCTGGCCAGATGGACCGACCTGCTTTGATACCACTTTGTAACACCCTAAATTCCCCTGTGCGTTTTATAATAAAATCAGAGTAAAAATCAACTTTCAAATTTAAGGCGTTATTTTTCATCCAAAAATATGCTCTTTAAAAGACATGTAACATACTTTGATATTTTATTATATAGGTGGGAAAACATACATTTCAGTCAACAAAATGTAACGATTTCAAATAACTACCGAAACTTGTTTTTATATCTTATAAATGACTAATCATCCTACAACAATAAATTCTAATACAAGTGTTCCCGACTCCCATATTCCATATCAGAGTAGACACCACTAACGTGAAGTGCTTCGACTTCACTGACCACAAACTCTAACTACTCTTTCTAACCTGCATGTTACCAACATAGGGGTAGCTTTCAAACAGAATGGATGAGATTCTTAAATCAACAAAAGAGGAAGATGATATAAATACGAGAGCATACATCATTTAGTTATCCACACAAATCATATACATCACACCCTTCAATACATCCACCTCATAATCTTCAACAATATAAACATCTACAACAAATACCTCCACAACACATACATCAACAACAAAACATGCAAATGAGATTCAACCATAGACTCAATGCATGTGGTACCAATAACGATCCCTGTTTCTTGATCACAGTTCTCGTCGGAACTCTCGACCCCTTTTCCATGGTCCAGTGTGACCCCTCTTTCATGATCACACCCTCGACCCTTATTTCATGGTCCAGTGTGACCCATCTGTCATGAGCACACCCTCAACTATTTTGAATGCAATCACCTCAACAACAACGACAACACACAACAACGAGGGCGACATGCAACGACATTAAATGACTCTCATGAAGTCAGTGTATTATACAACTTTAGACCACAACACAACAGGTCATACAACTCAAAAACAACAACATATCATCACAATTCAACAATAATGACATATCATCATAATTCAACAGCAATGACATATCATCACAATTTAACAACAATGACAACCACATAATACATCAACTTATCAACAACAACATACTAATTCCTACTCATGGTTTATTCATCGGACTCCACTACAAACAACCTTATCGCATTACCTACACCTCTACATCAATACAACTAATTCCTACAAATCGTTTTTACCATATCTAGTCATAGGACATCACCATTCTCCCATTTAGAACAAGATTCATCATCTATATCAACATGTCTTTAGTTCAATATACAAAGACTCACCTTCCAACATCAATTCATATTATTTTTAAATTTTTTCTAGCAACATGAGACTATTTTTAAATGAAAGTACATTGTCTTAGCTTTGCACAACTTTGAACGGTGCATAAATCGTACACTCGAAGCTCAAGATATGAATTTTCGAAGTTTTGGAACAAAACTGCTAGGTGTCGCTCGCTGGGACCTCGCTAGGACCTCGCTTAGTGAGCTACTCGCTGTCTGTGAACTTACCAGAGGTTCCTGCGATGGCAACGCTTTTCCCCTTCGATTCTACACCTTAAACTGTATTTTTTACCTCTATTGATCCAAATTAAGACAATATAACCTATATCTAACACACATACATCAATAACAACAATCACAGTACATTAATTCATCACAGTTCATCATTCATAATCTCATTAACCCTAGGTTTTCTCCCAAACCCAAAATCCCCATTCACCCACAAACAATGATTTCATGGCATCAACCTAATGATTTCTACCCACATATCTACATCATCTAACTCTTGAATGATTAAAGAAATCCCACCCTTACCTTATAGTTATGAGTTTTCCTTATCTTCAATGGGTTCTCCTTCTTCCTTCCTCTTGCCCTAGCTCCTCTTCTTCTTTTCTCTTCACGTTCTTCACAACTTTTCACGATCTCTTTCTATGAATTCCTTCCTCTTTTCCTTAAATACCCAACATAACCCTTGGACCCTAATATTGGAATCCCCAATATGCCTTTACTAACTCCTCACCCAATTACCGTGCTACCCCTTTACTCCTTATACCTCTAATTATTTTATTTATTCCAATATATTCTCATTATCACCTAGCTAGTGAAATAAATAAATAACAACTTTCTCCATAATTTAATTTAAATACTTATTCTACAACATGGTCAACAAATATTAAATTAAAATAGAATTAATTTTGACTTCCTTCACCACCAATTTCTACTATCCCCCAAGATTCACTTTTTAAGGTCACTACTTTTCAACACGGGCATACCAACATAACCAACACACAACAAACACACCATTGATCATAACAATTCCCAATTATTCACAAATAATAATTAAAAGGAAAACAAGACGTTATAATAAATACAATCACATATACTCTCAATATGTTTATCTCTAACACATATTGTGAGTTTTATCATTTTGATCCTTTGATGATCTCTCACTCAAACTATCAAAATAATAACATTCAAGTTCAATATTTATGAACATCAACTCTCATAACTATCTCTAGCATATGTTCATTGAATGATGAAAAACCTAGATAAAGAGTTAGATCATATTTCTCAATCATGAACCAACACAAAGAATAAACCATAAAACAAAGTTTTTCACCATATATTCATCATCCATAAGTTCATAAGCTTACATCAATGTCAATACATACAAAAGAAAGGAATGTATACCTTCTAATCTTGACACAAGAGGAGATTAGATATGCATTGACATGGTAGCTTCACAAACAAGAAAAGATAGAAGAGGAACAAACATCAACGACGATCTCTCAAGTATTGATGCTCCGATTCTTCGAAAACAAGATGCTATAGTATTTTAGGGTGTTTTCTATATGAAAAGTACAAGGATACATGAAAAATGTTGATCACATCTATTTATAAAGGGGCAGAAAACCGCATAGCCCGCTAAGCCTGCAGTAGTGCGCTAAACACGCTATCATTTATTTCTAAACCGCCTTAAATCCCGCTTAGCATACTCCAGATCGCGCTAAGCAGGCAAGCTCCTGGAGTTTTCTCCTTCCTTAGGCTAGGAGTGCGCTAAGCGCGCTTGTAGCATGCTTCAAAAATTCAATTTCTTCAAAAATGCTCCTTATGAGCCATCTATGCTCCAAGCTTCCAATTGTGAAGTTAAAACCTACAATTATAAACACAAAAGTTAAACAAATATGTCTAATAATGCATTTAAACTATACTATGATTATTTACCGGAAACAAAGGGAAAAACATCAATTATCAAATAAAGAACTCAAAAGGTGCCAAAAACTAAACTATATATTAACACATTCTAGCAGCTAACAACTCTCCCCAACTTGCTTCTTTGTTTGTCCTCAAACAAAGGTAAGATTTAATAGAAACAAGATGAATATCGGACAAGACAACACAATCAAAAATCGATGGTTTAAACTTAATTGATGCGCTCGCAATTAATGCTCAACTCCAACATAGAATCAAAACATGGTCATAAGATAACTTCTAAACACAAATAACAAACAACTCATCACAAGCAATCAAATGTTCAAACGAGAATCACCTGCTTTACTCAAATGATTCATGCTCTATATTTGCAAGGGACAAAACACTCTTATTAGCAATTGTGTCAGCATTTAAAACAATTCATACATTCATCTACTCAATTCAACAAAGAAATCAAAGAAACAAAGATCTCTTAAGGACTTCTAAAGGTTGTAACTTGGCAAGGGTTAACAAGAAATGAATATTTATAAAAGGACAATAAATCAAAGTGGCTATCAAAAGATTTTAAAAAATGAAGAACATGTCGACTTAGTAAAACTTCAAATCATTTCAATATTTTCCTTTCTTTATCTTCTATTTTCTTTTATGGTGCCCTCTCTCATCTGAATCAAATGCTTATTTTCTTTTTGTTTTCAAGCAACTCACTTTTGAGTGCAAAGCATAGAAAACAATACTTTTCATTTTTCTTTCTTTTTCACAAGAGGCGCCATTTCACCAAATCTTTTCTTTTTCACACAACAAACACTCTCCCAAACTTTAAATCACACCTTAATTTAATGACAATATTCTTTGAAAGCATGTTTAAACAAAGGGTTAAGTGTACAGAAACAAACTAAAATGAATCACAACGATTTTATTTTAACAATAACAACCACAAATGAGTGGTTTTCCCAACATTTTGCCGATTTTTGTTTTTATGATTCATTCTATTTGTGTGAAGGCTCAAAATTGGTTAGCAAATGCTCACACTTCTCACCAGGTGAAGTAAAGCCTAAATGAATTGGTGGTTTTTCTCCATGTCAAATAATGCCTAAATCACTTCTATGTTTCCAAGATTTACTAGTGAATATAAAATTAAGCATGAATCGCACGAGCTAAACAATAACTACATGATTACTTTCTTTTGTGAACAATGATGGGTACTCACTTTTGTGGTTTTGTCCTAAATGATTTTCATATGAACATACATGCAAAATGAAACAAAGTTTAAAATTTGTGTAAAGCAAAAAGTTCATACACATGCTAACATTCTATAAAGCAACAAAAGAGTATCTTTTCCGCGCAACAATTCATATTTTTATCATCACCATCAATGATTAGTGTAGCAAATCACTTTTGAACAAAGAAATTAAAACTTGCTTCCATAAATCAATTATCTAAAAGCAAGAACAAACACACAAAAATTTTCATTTACTTACCTCACCATACCACAAATATCTAACAACATGATGTTCGTACTTAACAAAAAACGAAGTATCATACGGTCATCCTGGAAATCCAACAGGTTGTACTGATGATCCACCAATATGCTCATCCTCAGTCGATCTCAATGATTCTCCCCTCCCTAAACCACGATCAATAATCTTACCGCCTCGTGTGCGCGTGTAACACCCCAAAATTCGCCCTCTTATTTATTACCATCTAACTAGCTTTATGTTTCACATTCATATGCCGAATCCATTAGTTCATAAACTCACAATCATGTATTTCATTGAGCTCTTAAAATATGGGATCAAGGCCCTCTGAAGAAATAGAGTTTACTTTTGGTTCATAGTTTTCACCTCATTGAAGATTGTTTCAACTGGTTCCCTCAGGGGTTAAGGAATTAAGGTTTCTTATTAAAAATATCTTGGTGGTTGTGCCTCTTTCTACATTTCAGTTCTCATCTTCAACTGCAAGGTTTTCTCAAGGATTTGTTTTCATGTTAAGATCATTGGACGTCAGATCAAGATATTTGTGTATTAAGTGGCAAGGCACTAGATTATGGTACGACAGATCAAATTGTGAATTCATACGATAATCAATATATTGTGGTCCTCTTAATAGTTTATTGCTGGTAATACAAGTTAAAGAGGTTTGAGTTTGAAAGTTGGCCGAAAATTGAGGATTCATTGAAGATGGAAGTTTGATTCAGATGGGAGGTTTTAGTTGAAATAAGCATGTTATGATTGGTTGTATGGATTACTTGGACTCTTTTCATGTTAATATTCTTTCTAGTTCACTACCCATTTCGTTCATGTGTTTCAATCCGATTATTAAAAGTCCATTACCCAAATATCAACCATTTTTTCAAGTCTATTTGTCAAACCACATCCGTTATCTCAATCTTTTTTTTAGTCATATACTCATATCCATTTAGATTTTAAAATCCAAATTATAATTTTTTGTTCACTTGATTAAAACACCATCAAAACATAATCATTTTGTGTCCAAATTAACCCATTTCAATCTCTTTCGAAAGAAACAAAGCTTAAGCCAAATTTTCATTTTGTCATTAAAGTCTAAAACTAAATCCCATCATTTCCTAATTCATGTCCATAACCACTTCCAATTTTTAATTCCCAAACATTCAATTCAAGGTCCATACAACAAATTTGAAATAAATTTTTGGGAGAACAATAAGTGTGGTGCGCAAGAATAAAAAGGCAGGTTTGGTATGATATTAAGATCAAAAAATGATTAAAAGGAGGGACCTCTATGGACTCAAAGCCTATAATTTTGTGGTTGGCTCGATCTTCTCATTGGCTTAAATCTTCTTCTTTTCATGGCATTAAGAAACAAGAAAAAAATGTCTTTATAACATCAGCGGAACTAACGAACCTGACCCTTCTTTGGACACTGAATTTATAGATGTACTAAGATCAAGATGCATTGAAACTGGTGTGTTTTCCACTTTAAACATCAACATATACCTTTCATACTTCACCTTCTTCCATAATTGAAAAGCAACAGGAAATCACCATGGACTCTGTATCGAATTCTGGGATGTTATACTACCGCAACCTATTACACATTAAGGGAACCTCTATATGATCAATAATAGACGGGGAAAACACATAAATAAGTTGCATTCAGATATTTCGAATATGATCGCAGGAATTATAAGGAAAATCACCAAAATAGCTTCATCAAGATTCATTCCAAAAACTCATAAAAGAATTACCAATTAATAACAGAAAATAATCTGAGGAAAAATAAATTAGCAAAAAAGTCTCATAATAAATTGATATAACAGAAACTCAGAAAAAAATCACTAACAAAAACTTCAAATTCCAGTTACAAAATTACACAAAAATAAAGGAGAAGAACCTAACAAAGTTAAAGCTAATAAATCAGCTACAAACTTCTAACATAAATCTTAACCAACTTAACTGAATTCATATGTGGAAATACCAAATTACCATCTTGATCATCATCTATAAGAACACAGTTCCTGCAGATTTTGAAGCCCTCTCTCACTCCCTCCATTTTTCAGACTCAGATTCAATCTTCATCATTTGATCCTCTCTCTAATTATCCCTCCATCATTATACATCTTCATCTTCATCATTGCATCTTCATTTTCATCATCTGCAAAAAATTTCGCTCAGCTGCAACACTTCATTCATTCCAAACTCTTCAATCTCTGCAATTTCGATCTTCAATCTCTCTTACTCTCCCTCATTCACTCTTCACCATACTCTTCATCAATCAATACCTCAATCACCTTCACTCACCTTTGAATCTACACTTACAACAATTCAGCAAGATTCACATTAAACGGACTCATAACCGCAACAATCAACAAGAACAATTCAGAAACAGAAAAATAGAAGAAAAGAAGTTTCAGAGCACAACACAACAATCTTTACCAATCTTCAATCGAAAAAACGATTTCTCAAATCTTTCCCTCAATTTCTTTAAACCGCCGCCTTCAACTCTTCATCAAGTCACGTCCTATATAGCCTTCACCGCATAATCGATCACAAAGATGTTGCAAAATCAATCAACAAAAATGGTGTAAAATCAATAATAACTCCAAAAAAGCAGCAAGAACATCATCAGCATGAACGCGAGGTATACCTGATCAAGTTTAAATACCGAAGTCAGATTCGCCACATCACCTCCATTCATCATTGCGCGAATACGACTAAGTTAGCTCGTCATCGTCATCATTTTCACCTTCAAGAACAACAACGAGACATAAGATCTTCTTCTCCTTAACCTTTTATTGTTTTGAACTTTTGGAATTTTGTTTCTGAGAGTTCCGATCCCGCCGTTTGAATGATTTATTGAAAAAAAACGTAACCGGATTCGTAATCAGAGCGTAAAATGAGGGGGGTTAGTATGGAAAGTTGTTCGATTAGGGATGTTATGATCGGAGAGGACGACAACGCCACCGTCGGCCTCCGCCTCTCCAGCGGTTAGGGTTTGCAGGAAGAAGGGGGAAGCTTAGCATTGAGAGAGAGAGACATTGGGAGGTCTGAATTCATTTTGATTATAATTTATGGTAAAAAATAAAACTCATAAAAGCAATTAACTCAACCGTCACATTTGGATAAGAGATGAGATTATCTTAGGGTGGTCCAATCCGGCGGTGACACTTGTTACCGTTCGGTAGGACCACCAGATTTTAATAGCATGCGTATCACCCAACCGTAGCGATCATACACCCTTTATGACAGCCTTGCATCGCATCATCATCATCATCTTCCATTTTAATCGGACAAATAAGAATTGGTACACTAAGTTGAATGAGAGACTGTTGTACCCCAAAATTTTCCCTCCCACAATATAAGCAATGTGTCTCAAGAGTTCTCTCAATAGTCACAGGGTTCACAAGGTTCTCAATTGGTCAAAAGGATTGAAGGTTTCATTAGACAAAGCCTCTTCCTAAACAATGGATCTAAAACTAAGGTTTTGAATTTCTCCAAGCTAAATGGACTTCCAAGGCCTCAAGTGAGTTTCATAACATCTCACATACCTCATGTCAAGTTTCAAAGCTTTCCCAATAAGTTTGACCAGTCAGAGACTCAGATATCCAAAAATCAGTTAACTTGGCAAAAAAGTCAACTGAGGTCAACATTGGTCAACTTAAAGTAAAACTTCAAGATTTTTTGTCAACGTCAAGATTATGAGGTAAAATTTATCATTTGATCAAGGGTTGATCATGATACATCAAGGAAATCTCAGATCATCAAGAATCAAGAAGTTTCTAAATTAGGGTTTTCACAGCAAAAGTCAACTGAACTTTGACCAACCATAACTTTCACATACTTCATCAAAAATTTCCCATCCAAATCTCATTTTGAAGGAAATTAAATTCTCTACAACTTTGTGTCTCACAAGCCAATCCTAAAAATGCTTCATTTGGAAGGTATGAGCTAAAACATTATAGGTCCTTTTGAAAGTCAACAAAAAATCAACTTTTTCCAAAGCTCATAATTTGAAAATGGTAAAAGATATGGACATGGGACCAAAAATGTTGGTTATAGGACACACTAAGATTTCTAAAAAGTCCTAGAACACCTTCATAGAATTAAAATTGAGGAAGTTATATATTGGCAAAGTTGGGAAATATTAAAGGGGTGTATGAAGCAAAAAAGGACTTAACTTCAATTTTTTCCAAATGGACCCATAAAATTGCAATCAAAACTTGAGTGTAAAGTCATGCAAGACCCAAAGACCATTTATTCAGATTTTTATAATTTGTTTTATATTTTTTTGGATTTTAATTGTTAAAATTCAATTTTAATAGAAATAATATATAAAAATCAAATATATGATCTCATACTTATTTTTGGATCAAAGATTTTGCATTTAAGATGATTGGAAACTTACAAATTCGTGCAAAATCAACTTGGAAAGATCTAATATGATTTTTTGAGCAATTATGAGTGATTGGTTTCTTCAACTCCAAGTAATCACAATCCATGATCTAAAAGCCCAAATTTTAAACCTATTACCTCACTATATATTCATGAGTAAGATGTAAGCTTGAACAAGGATTTTCAGAAGCAATGTAAGAACATTCAAACCAAAAAAATCAAGAAAAAGGTGATATTCAGATTTCATCATTCAAGCCATTTACAAAAGGTTTAAGTATGTAAAAACATTCCTGGATGCTTCCTAAACGTGTCTCCATCATCATAACCATCAAAATCATGCACTATCACCATAACCGAATCTCATTTATCTTTGTTTCTATTTTTTTCGATTTGCATACATTTATCTGTTATAAATTGAAATTAATGATTGGTTTGTGCTTGTTATGATGTAAGGATGATTTTTGGATAGTTACATGGAAGCTTCATGGTCAGACGTGACATCCACCATTGTTAGGGTTTCGGCTTCAAGATTAGGGCTTTGCATTTTAAGCCATTAATGGACTTTTTGAGAACATGACTATGTTGTGTACATGAGCAATTGAATGAAACTGTTAATTCGGTTTATTATCGTGATTTATATGATGTTTCATAAAATACAGGTTTACTTGCAAAACTGAAATCGCAGGAAAAATTGTAACTAAAGACGCAAGAAACTTCGCAGGTAATAGGTAGAAGATGAAGTCTTGGCGCACAGCTGGAAATTCAAAATTATGTTTTATCTTATATAATTTTATTTTTGTTATAACCTTAAAGTTGTGCAGGTGATCTGATGGTAATGTATGCGCGTTGAGAACCAAAGGGGCAAGGGTTCGATCCTAGCTTGCAACAATTTTTTGTTAACTCATTCATTTTTTCAGGCTTATCATATAATCTATTGGTTCTATGTTATAACCAAAGGGCACGCATGGCCTAATGGTTGGGTTTAGAGTCTTGGAGACTGAGGGCGTGGGTTCAATACCACCCTCCAGCATTTTGGTGAAAATCTGAGTTTTTTTCCTTGCCTTATTTCTCCTTCTCTCTAATTCCTGTTTTAATTAGTATATTTTCTTAATTAATTATAACCATTAACAATTCTAATTCTCAATTAACTTCTAAAAAAATAAAACTTTTTTCTTTTCTTTAACTTATAGTAATTTTTTTAATAAAGTTTTTTTTCTTGTAAATAAATTAATATTTATTAAATTTTAAATTAATTTAGTAATTAGGTTAAAATTTTCTTAATAAACTTTAATTTTCTTAAAAACCCATAATTTTCCTTTCTAACCCTAATTTCCATAGTTTTTTTAATATTTATTTTGCCTTATTTAATTATTTAGAAAAATTGTATAGGTTGTTATTTCTATGTAATTTATTTTTCTCGCTCATATTATTATATAGCGTAGGATTTTAATTCTTGCATTTTTTAAATATTTAAATTGCATGGTTAGTAATGATAGGGAGTGCAAGATATAACTGAAAATTAATATGGACTTAGATCACTAATTAAAAAGATAAATAATTGAAAATAATATTCACTCACACGTAAGTCGATCATTCTACGATCGTCATCCGCATCTCCTAGGGTTCTCCTCTTAGTTGCCTTATAAAATGGTCAAGTCCCTCGAAAGTGGGGGTGTCTTAAGCAAAGTCCCTTCAAACAAAAATCATCAAGTCCCTCCCAGATTAAAAGATCAAGTCCCTACGAGGTTGCCTACGATATAATGATCTTGTCCCTTTGGTAAAGATGATAGTCCGTCCAAATTGCTAAAGACACCCCTTAAGTTGCCTTCATTAATCATACGATGACCCTACGCCTGTCCCTTAATAAATCCAAGGCAATGACTACCTACTCCTTAATAGTAGGGACAATCTTACCCTTGAAAGAAAATAAAAGAACATGAAAGATTAGTCTAGGGGTAGGTACAACTTAGTTACTTGCTCACATTTCAAAAATACTTTTCACACCTCACTCTTTTCAAACATTTTCAAAAACAAGACTTTGTATATATCCATACGAGGATCATTACAAAGTACTTAGAAAAATTTCTAAATACACACACTTCAAATTTTCAAAAACAAATAAGTGAGCTAAGTAACTAAGAGCCCATTGATAACCATGGATATAAAGGGTGCTTACACCTTCCCTTTATATAACCTACCCCCTGAACTAAAGTCTTTTAAAAATAGGTCTTTCCTATTCTTTTATACCATTTCCATATGGATAAAATAAAAGTCGGTGGCGATTCTTGCTATACGCAACATAAATAAAAAGTCAGTTTTCCCACCATGTTACAGAGACCATGGTAAGAATCCAAGCCTCAGCTCATTGGGCTTTGTCTACTTGCTATCCGCACCCTCCCTTTATCAGATCCATTTATCTTTAACTTGAATTTTACTTCCAATGCACCCCCTGATTTCTTTATTAATTTTCTTTTATATTTCTTTTCAAAATCATTTCTAAAAAATAGTTTTTCCCAATACAAAAATTCCAGAAAATTTAAAATAATATTTTAGCATGTAAATAAATTTGTGACAAATTTTAATTCTCGTTTTGTCGATTTTTCGCATTTTATTTTGGTTAAATACTTTATATGCCTTTAAATATTTTGCATTTTTTATATGTTAATTCATTTGTCCATACTTTTGCATACTCATATTAAATTTCACTTACTAACAAGTTCTTTTGTTGTAGGAGGTATTATTCGAGGACTCTCTACATTGGATTTTGGTTTTTTGCTTCGATGTATTATTTTTTATGGTTGTGTTCTTTCATGATGTAACATTAGAATACCTTTTATGCTTGTATGGTACTTAGGAATAAAGTAGAAAAAAGATAAAACTGAAGCGCTTAGAAAATGAAGTTTTAAAAAGGATAAGAAAAGAAATATTCGATCCAACGTCGAATAAATTTCAAACAAAAATAAATGAACAAAATCCACATGATTTTAGGGTTTCCACGATCACACCTTCTATCCACTCTAATAAACCAAAGCACATCCTTGTATGATACGAACCATAAGTCGCGTGTCTCAGCACCGCACAATCGACCCACCCGATCCATCATTCCATTCCATTCGCGACTCTTCATACGTTCTCACCAACCATAACATAGGAGGACCATGTTCATTATTTCTTTCAAATTTCATACTTAAATCTCCATCTTCTTGTGTTTGCTTCACATGCTCCCTTAGGATTCACAACTTGGACTTAATCATCAGTTAAAGCCACAATGTGATAGACTTTAGGATAATAATCCATGTATACTAACTTAGGTAGATTTTCCCCTTTAATCATCAACCTTAGGATCATTAAATGCATGCTAACAGTAGGGTTCGAGTCTTAGTCTCCCCATAGTTTTTCTTTACAACTTTGAGTCCCTCATCTCATCTTAAAAGAAAAGCAAAAAACACTTAATAATAGAAATGTGCACAATACGCCACGAGCCTTAAGCTATATAGGAAATGATTAGTGAAGGTATCCTCCACTCTTCTAGAATGCTTTACAAACGTCCCATTGGGGGCGACCTTGGAA
Organism: Lathyrus aphaca; assembly: GCA_963966055.1. NCBI lineage: Eukaryota > Viridiplantae > Streptophyta > Magnoliopsida > Fabales > Fabaceae > Lathyrus > Lathyrus aphaca. The sequence continues at coordinate 579,161,564 of OZ014520.1, read as the reverse complement.
AGTATTCGCTCCTGTATCATAGTCTTTAGTGTTGTACATACGATAAACACCAAAATCAAAACACTTCTTCTAAAAAACAATAAGCAAGACACCACATCTTCTCTTCTCATCTCCCACTCTTTGCGGACGATTATGATTTGTCTCAACATTTCAATAACAAGACGGTAACGCACTCGATTCAGCAAGTCTGCAACACCTAGGTTAGAGCTATGGCAACGTCATCCTAAACAACACAAACAAATCTCATCCCTAGTTAGGGGAACTACAGAGACTCTGATTCTCATATCCCGTGAGATACGTAGGCAGTGGGGTAGAGCCCATTCGAGCAAACTTTTTATTTTTCCTACATTTTTCCCGTACCTTTTCGTTCTCTTTTTCCAGTTCCCTCTCTCATTCCAGTTCTAGTAGCGGTTTTTATTCAACAATAATTTTATTCCCTACCCTTTGAAACAGACTAACAAACGTGGATCCCGTCGGGTACGACGAACGATCTGGGGTGCTAATACCTTCTCAGTTCGTAACTGACTCCCGAACCCAGTTCTTTGGTTCGTAGGACCTTGTCCTTTCCTTTTCTCTTCGGTTTGTGCAACATTACTTTTCCCATTCATCCGGGATAAAAATGTCTGACTGACGACTCTACCTTTTCCGCTCATTCTGTATAATGCAAATCCCAAAACCGGAAGACATTTGTTTACTCTTCCGATGAAGAAACGCAAAAACATAAACCAAATGATTTATTTGAGTGTTTCAGTACGTATTATGTAAACTAGAAAAGTTGGCTAAAGTGTTCCAATATGTTATTTGTTTTTTTTACTCTTTATTGGAGTGAATGAAATGGAAAGTAAAAATGAAAAATTATATCTGTATATATGAAGGATAATTTGATTCAAAATTATTTTTCTTAGGGATATGAGTATAACTTCATGGTATGAAATTTTTTTCAAGTAAATAATGCCAATATGTCTTAAGTTATTTATTTGACCTCTCTTGGTGGGTTTGCTAGGCATGCCTACGTAAGATCACGCATCAAATACCGTTGATAAAAAAGCGGTCTTCAAAATCAACGGCATCAGATGCTAATCTCAACTAAATAGACACGTGTCACATTCTTTTAACAAGATCGTTGTGTTGTTCGCTGCAAAGTTCCATTTCTAACCCTCAAAACCTTTCCATCAACGGAATCACCGATCTTCCTTCATATACACAAAATTTAATCTCCGGGATTATTCTCCGATCGACTCGGTGGTTCGGTTTACGGTCGCCGGAAAATAACCGAATCTATTCCGTTTCGAATCGGTGACCGGAGATGGTGAATTCCATGGTTGAACGCGCCACGAGCGATATGCTCATCGGCCCCGATTGGGCCATGAATATCGAGATCTGTGACATGCTCAATCATGACCCTGGGTATGTGTTTCTTCTTCTCTCGTTATTTTTAGTTGCATGGATTTTTTTTATACTGCTTTTGGAAAAATTGGGAACAAAATTTTGAGGTTTTTCGATCGAAACTTCAGCTAAGTTGTAAATTGGAATTTGAAATTTGATGATTGATGATTGGTGTTTGGGGTTTGCTTTTGGTTTGTGCTTTGATATATTGAGAACTCTGTTTGGTTATGCTTATTAGGCAAGCAAAGGACGTTGTCAAAGGTATAAAGAAGCGGATTGGAAGTAGACATTCTAAAGCTCAACTCCTTGCATTGACTGTAAGTGAAGGAGCGTTATATGTACAAATTTGTTCCTGTATTTATTTTCTGATTGCAATGTTAACTTAACTTGAAATCCTTTTGGATTTATGTATCATTACTTAACTTGTATTAAATCCATTTTGAGATCCAATCGTACTTGCCAGTATATAATCTACGTAGACCGTATAGGCTTCAAATGAAAACCTCGGCATAACTACATGTGCTACTTGACCCTCAAGGAGGGTGATTGCTTTTTGAAATTAGAAAAGACTTCCATTAGTAAAATAATCCTTAATCTGTAACCTTAGATATTATTCAAAACATCTACCCACCTTAGTCATTAATCAATTGATAAGATTTTTAATATGCCAAAGTTAATGACAATTTTCGTGAAAATCTACCCTCCTTGTGAAAGATTAGAGACTAAGTGGATCAAACACCCGCCTAGCAGGGTCGAGTATGTGGATCAAACAGCACCATAATATTTTATCATTAACCATGTTTATAGCCAAACCATTGGCCTTTAGATCTCTTTTTGTAGTGTTGCCTATAAATATTTTGGCTTTCCTTTACCTCTCTCTAGCAATAGCGTTGCCTTCCATCTTATTTACTCTCCTTATTACATAATCTACATCTTTCCTCCACACATCCAAAGCTCCTAGTTGAGATCTGACTATCTTTCTTATAGGTGCGATCCCAGCTGCTCCATCTACCAAATCATAGCCTTAAAATTACACATTAGCTGGTCACTATTTGTTCAAATCAGCTAATCCCTTGTAGTACACTAGTACCTTCTCAAATGTCGTTTGTTCATCTAGGAAGTATTCTCTAGAGTGGGTACATTTGACATGTCTATACATTCGATATTCAGAAAAACTCATTTGTTTTCCTGTTGGTCTTCTGTATTCTAGTTGCTGGAGACAATCATAAAGAACTGTGGGGATATTGTTCACATGCATGTTGCAGAGAAAAATGTGCTTCATGAGATGGTGAGAATAGTAAAGAAAAAGGTATGGACGATTTCTCAGATCTTTTAACAGTTTCCCTACGTTGTTTTTTATTTCTACTTTCATGTTGCAAAATGTGTTGATATTATTTTTCATGCCAATTGTAGCCCGATTTTCATGTCAAAGAGAAGATATTGCTACTTATAGATACTTGGCAAGAAGCTTTTGGAGGACCAAGGGCAAGATACCCACAATATTATGCTGCATACCAGGAACTGCTGGTATTGTTTACTACTAATTTTTACATAGTTTCCAAATATTCCTCTTTACTTGGCATTACGAAAATTAAAAATACAGTTCAAGAGAAAAACCAACATTTAGCATTTTTGTTTGGAGGTTGGACACAATTGTTTATGATTGCTTATATATGGGTTTTGAGTGTGATTTGTTACTCTTTGGATATATACATGATGACCCTTTTTAAAATTTAGTTATATGTTTATTTTTTTTATTATGCAAAGGATTTGCTTATTTCAGCGTGCCGGGGCAGTATTTCCTCAGAGATCTGAACAGTCTGCACCTGTGTTCACTCCTCCACAAACACAACCATTGGCTTCATACCCTCCAAACGTACGTGGCATGGATGGTCAGCCGGACACAGCTGAGACATCTGCAGAGTCAGAATTTCCAACACTAAGGTATGTTTCTAATTCTTTTTCTTTGTTATCTAAAAGGTGGTTGTTGACTTGTATTTATTAATTTATAGTCTCCATATGGATTATTGTTGCGCCCAACACTAACTGGTCCAGTCTTTGGATTATTTTTGATGTCCGACATCATGGTTCTCTATATTTCTAGTTTCATCTGGATTATAGCCCGTAAGTTCATGATCATGTCTATTAAAAGGGCATCTTTTCTGTGTGGTAAAGATATCACATGTTTCCCTTATTTTTAATCTAATCTGCTTATTCTTTTTAATTCATCGCCCTCTTTTCACTTTATAAGATGTGTGAAAAATGCTAGTCTTGATGCAATCATCAATGTCTTATTAACTGTGAATGTACTGATTTTTCAAATCTAATTGAGTTAAGCTGTATAAATCTTCCTTGTAATATAAAAGTAACTCTTATTTAATAGGCAATGAGCATTTTGTCCTTTCAGTAGACACTTCTATCGGTATAATTATAATGATGATGAAAGTTATTTGTTGTACAGATTGCCACATAAATTTATGCTTTTTTGTGGTTTATTTTGTATTTCTTTCCCAGTTTGACCGAAATACAGAATGCACATGGTATTATGGACGTTCTCGCGGAAATGCTCAATGCAATAGACCCCAACAACAAAGAAGTAAGTTGCTCAATTCTAGTATTCAAATCATTCACATTATTTGGTTTATGTTTTTTTTTTGAAAGCTTGGTATCCGGCTTGCGACCGACTAACCCAAGGGGACTAATCCCAATGTCCACTAGCGAGGGACCCGTTTAAAGCCAGAACAAGCTCTTTATGAACTGGCCCAACACATTGATTGTTCGAACTTGAGACCTTGTGAGGAGTACACTCGAACCCCAAACCTTCACCAACAGGCCAACCTTTGGGGTATACTTTATTTGGTTTATCTGTTTTAAAATCCCTAGACCAAACCATAGTCACCACTTTGTTTTGAGGATCTTTAAATGATTATAGTCAATTTAATGCTAACTGACTGGCTATTTTTTCTGATCCCTCTCCCTTGTATTCTTTTTGCACCATATGCTGATATTGGTGGTTATACACCGGGTATGACTGTAACATGTTTGTATGAGACAAGCATAGGTTTCCTTTAGTGATAACTCTGATTGTAAAGGCAGAAAACAATGAAAAAATTTGGCAGTGAGGAATTTATTATTCTTTCTGTTTTCTATTAATCCAAACTATATATAAAATCTACTCATTTTTTCTATTTTCTTTCCTCTTATTTTCTTTTTTTCCTCATCGGAACATAAAACCGAGTAGCAGCTGCAGAGATGAAAATTGCAACTTGTCCACTTATATTTTGGTCTGTCAAGTGAATTAATAGTTTGTTCACTGTTGGGGTGATTATCAGCTTGTATTTATTATTATTATTATTATTATTATTATTATTTTTAATTATCTATTCTAGACAAAACACTGCAGCTCGTTTTGTTTTCTTAACTGATATATGTATGTATAGGGGACTTATCTAGTAAGAATAACTTTTTTATGTGAGTGAGAAGATTTATTCTAAACCTTTAGATTAAATTGTAGGGTTCAGATTTGAATGCCAAATGAAACACATCACTTGACTCTTTTTTTTTTGTCAAAAGACTACCATATGTTCATCTCCAAGATAAAAGAAAAGTTTGATTGCCTTTTTCTTTGACGGCAGCAATAAAATCATCTCCATTGATGGCATGTGATTGCCAATATCTAACAATAGAAACAAAAGGAGAAAGGGCATACATCAAAATGTTACATATAATATTTAGAAAAAGAAATTGGGGCCAACACAGAGGGATTATTTGAGTTCAACAAGAGGAACTGTCATCCTTGAAAAGTAACTCTATAGGATATGGATTTGGATCTATTAACAGCCTGTTTGCAAAAATTTAAATCCGACAATGTGATAATTTATTTTGAATCCTTGGAAGGTTGATCACTCTAAGCAGTTTGCAGTTGCTGAATTCTAAAGTATTTGGTGCTTTGTAAACAATGTTACAATCTCAACTAATGCCAATGCATTCCTCCCATCCCTTGTGAACTTGTTCTTATAGTCTAAATATGCTTTTTCCTTTCAACATCTAAGCTCAAAACTCAAGAAACTATTGATTATCATGTTGTAAAGAGTAAATTCCTACTTTACATCTGATGTATGTCCTTTGTTCACTATTTCAGGGGCTTAGACAGGAGGTTGTTGTTGATTTGGTAGAGCAGTGTAGAACATACAAGCAAAGAGTGGTACACCTTGTGAACTCAACTACGTAAGGCCTTATGGAAGTTGATCCATGTAGCCGACCCCACTTAGTGGGATAAGACTTGGTTGTTGTTGTATATAAAGAATATAACAAGTATTTCATTATGGAATTTTCTCCATGTTTTTCCAGGGATGAATCATTGCTATGCCAGGGACTAGCTCTCAATGATGATCTGCAGCGTGTACTTGCCAGGCATGAAACTTTTTTGTCAGGACTTTCTACTCGAAATGGAAATAGCTTGGAGAATTCAAAACCTGCACCTGCTGGGCCACTTGTAGATGTTGATGCCCCACTGGTTGATACTGGAGATACTGGCAAACAAACTGATGGGAGGTAATCTGCTTGTCTCTTTTTTTACATTATTGATTTGCTCATGTATAGTATTTGCATTTATTGACTGACATGTTACTATTCGCTTCACATCATGAGAATCTATTTGATTCATTACTGTTTGCTAGTTTATTGGCATATAGAAGTAGTGTGCTATTTGAAATAACTAATGTTTGTCCAGGTAACTTGTTCATGTTATTTTTTTTTTCTTTGTGGTGTGGTAATTTTGATGTTCAAGAGTAGTTTATCTATCAGACATGGACATATAGATTGAAATTGAGTTTTATCTAGCTTTCTTTAGAATTTGATGCTGTTTGTTTCTTTGAATAGTTTAATTTTAGTCATTATTATGATTTACTTCAATAATTTGCAAAGATAGAGGCTATTGCACTTGAGATATGTTATACAAGACCATCGGAGTTTGTGAAAAGACTTTATAAAGAGTGACATCCCTCGCCTTACAAGTCGGTTTTGTAGGGATGAGTTCGGCCAAACTCAAATCTCTGCTGCAGGCTAACATTTGTCATTTTATGTATGAATATGTTGTAACAGATAGTTGTAAGAAATCTTTTCAACTTAACCTAACTAGTTTGATTGGCTATGGCTCTTATCATATACATTTATTTGCCGACATATATGTGTAGATCCTCTTCTGGTGCTGAAGCAGGCTCCCAAACATTGAATCAGTTAATGCTTCCCGCACCAGCTGCATCTAATGGTTCTGCTGTACCTGCCAAAGTTGATCCCAAGTGGGACCTTCTCAGTGGTGATACCTATGATTCACCAAAAGCAGATACTTCGCTTGCTCTTGTTCCTCTGGGAGAACAACATGCTGCCAGTCCTGTGTCTGATCAGAACGCCCTTGTTCTTTTTGATATGTTTTCTAATGGAGACAATGCACCCACGTCTGTCAATACCCAGCCAACCCAGCAAACTAATGTTGCTGGCCAATCTGGTCCATTTACTCCTCAATTTCAACAACAGCAGACATTCTCTCAAGGTGGATTTTACCCCAATGGAAGTGTGCCGAATGCTGGTTCACCTCAGTATGAGCAATCACTGCATACACAAAGTACAGGTCCTGCCTGGAATGGTCAGATTCCCAATGGAAGTGTGCCAAATGCTGGTTCACCTCAGTATGAACAATCACTGCATACACAAAGTACAGGTCCTGTCTGGAATGGTCAGGTTGCAGAACAGCAACAGCCAGCTTCTCCTTATGGTAATATTCTTCGTTTGATTTAAATATATTCACATTTGGAAGAATTTCATCAAAATTACCTTCTCTTTTTGAAAAAAAAATGTTTTTTTAGTTTGTTCATGAAATCGTAAGACGCCGGTTTTTACCTTTCATCACTTACTTGCAGTGATATGTTGGGTTGTTGGTTGGATGGATTAAGAATTTGACTGTAAAGGGTTTGTGCTCGTATTTCAGACTTCATTGTGTCACTTTTGTTTGTTTGATAGGTGCGCAAAATACTGGATCATTGCCGCCACCTCCGTGGGAAGTTCAACCAGCTGACAATGGCAGTCCAGCAGCAGGTGCCCAGTATCCTCAACAACCGCAAGTCGGTCATATGGCTATGACACATGTACAAAGTGCTGCAAATCATCAAATGCCTCAGGCAATGGGTTATGGCCAGGCTGGTGGCTTGTATATGCAACCGAATGGGAACAATCATATGTCAGCAAACAATAACCATTTTGGAAGCAATCAATTAGGCATGCACCCTCAGCACATGCAAGGTGGTGTAGGGCATTACATGGGTATGGCTTCACATCAAATGCAAGGTGGTCCTGCAGTTTCCATGTACCCACAACAGATGTATGGAAACCAATTTGTAGGTTATGGCTACGGTCAACAACAACAACACGGAGTTCCATACATTGAGCAGCAAATGCATGGAATGTCTGTAAGAGACGATAGTTATTTACGAAACTCTAATCAGGTTTCTAATATTCCATCGGGGAAGCCGTCCAAGCCAGAGGATAAGTTATTTGGGGACCTTGTGAACATGGCAAAAGTGAAGCCAAAACCAACTCCAGGTCGAGCTGGTAGCATGTAAAAACTCTCTTGGTTTGCATTTTAGCCGTTTGCTAACCTGTGAGGTTTTTGTTTTATATACATAGTTTGTTTCATTTTGTTTGTTTGTCTGGGAATTAGCATTCATGTAAATTTATTCTAGAAAAATGGAAAACCGATAAAGAAGAGAGGAGAGGGTGGTGGAAGCATTAAAATATGGATGTCTTATTTTCGTCTGCTCCTTTTTCTTTCGTTGATTCAGTTGTCCTTTTCTTGTATTGATATTGAAATAAATGGGAATACTGTCATGTTTGAATTTACTAAATTTGACACTAATACTCGTAAAGTTTTGTTTTATTTTAGCTAAATTATTATTCAAAAACTTAATTAAAATCTTAAAAATATTTATTTATTATTTCAGTCTATATTTAATTTTACAAATTTAAATCCAAATAAATTTAATATGGAGAAATGCTATATTAAAGAGTAGTTTATACTCCAGCCAAATAGGAAGAGAAGTGAAAGGGTTTGGAAATGGAGTCCTTGGAAAGACAACACTTCATCTAACATGATTTCAAAGAGTTCCACCAGGTTTCACACACAATTACACCACATGATATTATTGTCTGTAATACATGTAATAAATATTATAAATAAATAAATGTTAGAGACATTGTTCTTAAATCAGCATAGTTTTAACATGATGTTAATGTTGGAGATAAAAACGAATATAAGTAAATAATTTTATGAATACATTTGATAAATAGATTCAAACTGAGAAACATTTAATTAATTTTTACAATTTGAAAAATCATTTAAAAATATCAATATTAAAATTTAGATTGATACTATCTCTGGTGCTACAAAATAAACAAACAATTTGCTCAAATCTAAGTAAAAAGGATACTTGTACAGGTCAGATATGAAACAAACGAGAAGCTAAGACATTATCCATTCCCACAAAATGAAATCAAATCAGATAACGCCACGTCGGAGTAACATATCTATGGCCATCTAATATCAACCTTCTGAAGCCACAAGTTACTTTGGTGGCTAATATTAGATTCTGTTTACTTCTTACACCATAATATCATTATCATAAACCTTGAAAAAACTGTGAAGCTCAAACATAGCAAGAAAAAGTGATTCAAATTATTTTTCATTTGCTCTCATAGCTTCAAGAAATGGCAACATCTATGATGACAACTCTCCCTCAATTCACTGGTCTTAGATCACAGTTGAAACCTTCTCCTGTGCAGGGTTTGGTAATTAACCACCTTTTCATATGCATCAATTTTCCATTCTTTTGTTATATCTTTATGTTCAAATAACATCACTACTCTACATGCACAGGTTGCTTCCCAATCGATGACAAAGCGCAAGGGAAAGGGTGCTTTGGGAGTTCGTTGCGACTACATTGGTTCATCCACTAATGTGGTAAGATCTCAAGAATTAGATCCAATAAAATGATTTTCAAGAAAAATTGTTTATGCTTGAGTAGGTTTTAAATTGCAGCAGCATCGCATTTGTAGTGTTTACGATTTATGACTTATGACACAGTTACAATTGTGATATAGTTGCAGAAACTTGTGAAACCTTTGATATGTTAATATATGATTGACTTTGAGCTGCTGTGCAGATTATGGTGGCATCTACAACCCTAATGCTGTTTGCGGGAAGGTTTGGATTGGCTCCATCAGCAAACAGGAAAGCAACTGCGGGACTAAAGCTGGAGGCGAGGGAGTCAGGCTTGCAGACCGGTGACCCGGCTGGGTTCACCCTTGCTGATACTTTGGCATGTGGAAGTGTTGGACACATCATTGGTGTTGGTGTTGTTCTTGGTCTTAAGAATATTGGTGCATTGTAAAAAGGAAATTATGTTATTGTGAACTTGTGTTGCATATGTAATAATCAGTTTTAATGTCATTTTATGTTTTTATCTCTCAGAGTTTTAACCTTTACTCTTTCTTGACTTTAATCTTTAGTTGCTCCTCTCCCTGTTTTTAACCTTTACTCTTTCTTGACTTTAATCTTTAGTTGCTCCTCTCCCTGTTTCAACTCGTAACCAAAATCTTTCGTTAATCACTTCATCATCGCCCAAAATCACGACACACAAGTGTTTTTCTTCACACTGATGTAGAGGGTGTTAACGTTTTCCGCGGGGAAAGCATAGCCCTTGTGCCTTGTGCTCCATTAATTCATTGTAGGGGAGGTGTTTTGCCCCGATTCAGATCGTCGAAGCCTCCCCGACACTCGTTGTTGTCGTTTAAACGCATTGCTTGACCTGTGTATGGTTGGACCTCGGTGTGACTGCAATCGAGTCAGAACCCAACCCAGATTGATTATTCTTGAATCGCCCTAATCCATTGTTTCCTATATTTGAGTCTAAGAGATGACCCGACATGTTTCACGCTTCCACACGCGTTATGGGATGAAAGGTTCTCACCTTCAATCGTATCTTTGTCTTCAGGCCACCCAACAAATACCCTTCAATTCTTCAAAAGAACTATCATTCTTCCTTCCTCCATATCTCTCATTTAATGCTTGGTTCAATTTCAACCAAGAACTCAGTAAGTTTCCTATCAACTTTCTAACAAAGTTTTTGAATGCCTACACATCTGTGCTGATGTGGATTGACCTTAATGATTGGATCATCACAAATATAAGAACTCGGTATCATTTCAAAAAGAGACAAAAAAAATGAAAATCAAGGAATTGAAAACAAAAAACAAAAAAAATTGCAAATATATGGTTTTCTTCCTCCAAGAGACAACGAGGGAGTAACTTTAACATTCAGCTACAGCATAATGTGTCATAATTCAGTGATAAGTTTAAATGTACATAAACACTGTTGTCTGCGCGGATTCAAAATGCATTGCTTCCAAATCAAAGATACTCTCAAAGAAAGACCATATACATAACATTTCATGTGCTAATTTTGACAATACTTCATTCCGGAGGGAGCAATAAGATCCCATTTTTACAATTTTCGCATCATCTCCAAACATGATTCGTCACGCCAAGGCTGAAATTGTCCTTCGTGGGATGCGTTCTGTAAAAGTGGACAGAAAAATATCAATATAACCTCCATCATAAGCATATCACAACAGTTGGCAAAAGATGCATACAATTAACCCACATATTCACCGGTCTTAGAAACAAAAACATTAAATGCTGAATTATGAAACAATGCACCAAACAAAACTGCACAATGATCTAGTGAATTCCATGAGAAGTTTATGCTACGTTACGAAAATCAACATAATTAAAATTACTACATAAACAATTTCTAATTAGTAAAAGAGACACGGTTAGAAGGTCTATATCGAATGGCCTCAAGGCACCTTTCCTGTCAAATCATTGCTTCAACAAGCAAAATACTCTTCATAGTTCATACACATTCATGATCTAGTACAGGGTATAATGTTAACATGAATCTATTGACTTACTTCTAACCAAAAAAACAATCCACGCAAGAGAAACAAAACCCTAGGCTTTTCCTTGGTCTCCAAGGCAATAGCTTTGGTTAAATCTGCACAATTATGAAACAAATATTTGATAGAGGCCTGAAATTAGATTGAGCATAGAAAGAGTTGAGTGATAACAAGAATAGAAGTTGAAAATCCAAAAGTAAAAGCTACCAAAAAAACTTGCACAAACCATAAAATGGAATACATAGATCGATTTTATGTTTCAGCAAAATCTAACCCAAATATACTGATGACTAGAAATCTAACCTAAAGAGTAATAATAAATTAACTAATAATAAGTTCATGAACAAATTACATTTATTCATGAGGCTGTAAAGTACTCAAACCCATAAATATAGTTTCGGGATTTATGACAAAAGTGTATAACACCCTCTTAATCTTAAACCATATAAATCAACTAAGTTTTGGTTGGTCCATGAGGTACATAAAGTAAAAGTTTTTTAAAACTAGCAGTGAGAACTGAACTGATAGCATTCAAACTTGATTGCATAGTGAGGACTGAACTGAGAGCATTCAAACTTGATTGCATATTTAGGACTAAACTTTATGCTTCCATTTCTATACATGAAAGAAGAAAATATGAAAAGTAATAATACTTGAGAAAATATGGACCTACCAGGGAACACTTCAAGATACGATTTGGTGAAACCTACAATGTGATATGATTTAATCACCCCCCGCCGTGTTTCTAAATGGCGTTCCTTTTCCTTTCGTTCATGTGCTTCAAGAATAAGAGATTGATACTCTTCATGGTCATAAGGCCTATCAAGATATTCCATAAGTCTTTTCCGAAATTGAGAATGATGAAACGAAGTCGTTTGCATGTTGTCTTTGGGGTGCATTTCTTCATCAAAACACTAAACGCACATATCATAAAGACGTGTTATGAAAATAGTTTAAGATTAACTGTTTGGAATTATTCTTAATATAAAATAAGTTTTTGAATAATGTGTATGTTTTTGGACCATTTGTAAAATATGACCATTACATATACATTGCCTGAAGTAAGTTGAAGACACTTACAGATGAATCATATGTCTTTGAAGATACAAAAGGGGTGTTTTCACAGTTTTGATAAGATTCCAAAACAATTAGATCTGAATCAGAGGAATTACTCTCATCCTCCACATTGGGTGCGTTTTTGATATTCTTATCACAACCATACACAAAATCGCCATCGACAACCCACCCAGAATTAAGGAACTTTTCGTAGTCTTCATCAACCACACATTGAACTTCACGAGTATAAAATTCTTGATCAGAAACTAGTGAATTTTGCCCAACACTAAAACTTTTTCTTAGTAAACAATCATCTTCATCAACATCAATCCCATCGCTAATACAATCAGAAGCAAATCGATTTGAAAAACCATTGTAGCCTTCTTCTATTTCCTCACTGACATTGTTGTTGCCAAAGTTGACGTCAACATTTGAACCCCCACAATGATTACCAGCACTGTCATTTTCGACATCCGGATCATATGTAGCTAAAAAAGATATGTAATCTGCATCTATTTCATCACTGCCAGTGTTTGAACCACCACTTTGATTACCTGCACTGTCATTTTCAACATGAGGATCATATGTAGCTAAAAAGGATCTGAATTCTGAATCTGTTTCACCACCACTATGATTACTAGCACAATCAGCTTCAATATCAGAATTATACGTCGCCAAAAAGGAACTGTAATCCTCATCCATTTCATCATCAACATCATCATCATCACTATTATATGTAGCCAAAAATGTTTCCCATTCTTCATCCACTTCATCATCTCTCATATGCTTATTTTTATCTATTAAAACATTGGTATTTCCCAAAATCTTCAAATTTGTAGCACTAGCGACACGACTGTGCTTCAAACTATCAACCATGATCTCCCGTCTCCTCCATCGCCTTTCTAACCTTATTCTTTTATCATCAAGATTAGGACTTTGGAAATTCTCACTCATACGAGAATCAACCTCGTTCAACTTGATTAAAGCACCCTTCATTTTCACTTACCGAGAACAAGATCCTCTTTTGAAAGTGGAAATCAAAGCTCACTGTAAACATTAAAAAAAAACAGAAAACACAATCAATTTTACAGCATGTTTAAACGATGACAGGTATGTAATGAGGAACAAAAGGGCAACAATTTCTACAACATGTGGATGAATAATGTAGTGAAAAGTAAATAAAAAGCAAGAGTTATGTAAAGAAACCCTAAATTGGGTGTATGTCCTAATTAGGGTTTCATGATGATGAGAGTAATGTGTGGAATGTAAGAATAGAGAAAGAATAAAAGTAAAGAAATTGTAGCTACCAGCATTGCGAATAGGAGGAGGTAGGTGAACAAAGGTTCAGTGGTGTTTGTGTTATTAATCGTAAAGAAGAGAAATTGAGAAACCCTAATTTAGATTTAGAACAGAGGAAATTTTGGAATTATATCCCTTTAAATTTACATGCTCAATTTAATAAAGAGTTAGTGTTGTATTTGTCCGAAAGAGTAAATCATATTAATGTTAATGCGTATGATAAGACCTAATACTATTTATGAATTTTTCTTTTATTTACTTTTGGCTAGAATTTCCTCCCACAATCCATTAATAGAGACTATAATTATGCAGCCCACTCTCTTGTAGGATGAGGGTCCAATTGTGGCTCAAGTTTGGGGTTCCACCCCCTTGATGCTTCTATTCCTCCAAGATCTTTGATCCCTGTTTTGATATAATGGAAATGTCTTTCCCATTAAAAAAATAATAATATAAATGAACAATTATTTTGAGATAAAAAAAAGTGTAAATGAAACACTTTTTTATGAGATGGAAGAAACATTATTTAAGTCGATGGTTATATTAATAATGAGTGATTCATATTATTGTCTTCTTATTTTCCTAAACATTGTTAAGAGGTGTTTATGGGTACAAAACAACCCACAAATCCACTCCCTAGGGATGACAGCGGAACAGGTCGGGACGGGTTTAAGTACACTCAGACCCGTACCCGTTTTCCAACTCCAAACCCGCCATCGTCCTCAAATTCGTTCGGGACTAAAAATTATTTCTTCCACCCCACCCTAATAAGAAACGGGTTCACCCGCACCCGCCCCGTACCCATCCGTATAAATTATATTTTTTTGTAAAATGTATTTTTTTCCAATAATAATAAAAATTAATAATTAAATTAAATAAATGATTATTTTAAGAATAATTATAATGCTTGATAATTTTTATTTAAATTATATTTTCAAAAAAATAAATAATAATTCTTGTAATATTAAAAAGTATAAATGTGTAATAAGATTATTTTAAAAAATGAAATAAATTAAATTTAGTTGGCGGGTGCGGATGCGGGGGTGCGTGCGGGACGGGTACTGGCATCACCCGCCCCCGCACCCGTAAATAAAAACCGGGTTTTCCTCGCACCTGCCCCCGCCCCCGTTTAAATCGATTTTTCCCCGTTAATTTCGGGACGGGGGCAGGCGGGGCCCGACGGGGCCGAGTTTATTTGCCATATCTACCACTCCCTAACTCAATTCAACTAACTATTCTTTTTATCCAACTCACTTATTTATATATATATATATATATATATATATATATATATATATATATATATATATATATATATATATATATATATATATATATATATATATATATATATATATATATATATATAAAGCCAATCTAAACCAATCCATTTAAATTTATTGGGATTTAGTTTCAGTAACGGTTTTGAAATTTTAAATACACGAATCCGCAAATCCAACTCATTGATAAATCATATTATTTTTTTTATTAACTATCTAACACGATCTTTAGAATATCTATATTTTTTTAAAACATAATTATAGTTTGTATTAATTATATGAACATAAGTGTAAATCAAATTTAAGGTATTAAACTATTTTATTCAATGAGAGATACATCTTAATCTTTAAATTATATTTTATATTATTTGTATTTTCTTTTGGATTTGATTTGAACTATAAAAACGATACATTTTATTAAAATAAAATACTAAAAATTTATGATTTTTTTAAAAAGATGTATTAATTGAATTGATGTTTTATTTAAAATTTGAAAATTATATTTAGTGGGTGATCTGTAAACTCAACCAAACCCATTGATGAATGAGTTGGTTTGGTTGAAATTTAGTCTTAAAAATACGGGTTGGACACTTAACCCAAATCAAATACAATTGATTGGATCGTGTATTAGATTTAATAAAACTAGACCCAACCCAATCCAGGAACACCCCTAAACATTGCCTATAATTTAGTATCAGAGCCCCAACTAGGGTTAACCTATTAAAACAACAATCTTTGACAATTCTGCAATAACACTAAAAAATGATTGTGTAATGAAGCTTCGTACAACCCTCGATCCTACTTAATCCTAATTTTTGATGGTCAATATGATCATTTGAGCATGCTAATGGAAAATTTTCCTTAGTTCTAAGGAATATTGGGAATTGGTCGATCTTGGCTATGTTGAGTTAACGAGTGGAGCAATACAAATAAAAGTTTTGGTTAGTCTTGATCTTGATCTAAATGCTTTTTGATCAATAACATATGATAGTGAAATGACTCCCCTAGTGTTTTTGAACAAATTTGATTCAAGGTAAAATCTCAAAAAGCTTTTGAAAACTTAAAATTTAGATTTTACAAGATTGATTTGAATCATACAGTTTCACATTGGATTCATGATTCTGATCAAATTGGACTTAAATCTCGTTATCAACAAATAAAATGATTTCATGCTTGGTTTTTCAATTCTGTCGTATTATATCTTTTTGTTGTTGATAACGATTAATTACGAAAAGCTTAATTTTGTTGGAATTAGAAAACTAGTAAAGGTAGTATTGTGATTGATAAATCTGAAAACCGATTGAATTTAGCAATGCACATAGAATCAATCGTGTACACTTCTTGTGACTATGCAAATTGAGTCAATTCATACAAAAAAGTTTCATTGTTTATAATATTGGATATTTGTGAAACGAATTGTGTGTTTCCTTGATCATAATCGATTGTATAATTTTCATTTTCCCTTCAAACTTTCCGCGTGCAACTCATTTTTGAAAATACTCTAATTTTGGAAAACTACAGTTGCATCTTTTAATTTGAGTATATTAACCCCCTCTAGACTGTTTTTCTACTTCCATATTCACACCCAAAAGTTTCTAGGAAACCCGTCATAAGAGACCTATGAATAATCCATTATGCTAATAACTTTAAACCAACACATGGCATGCGATTGAAGAGATAAAGATCGAGTTCACTCACATCAAGGTCTGATGATACCTAAAAACCACAAGGGAAAGATACAGAAGAGATGGGGGAAACTCCATTGAAATCACTTTGTAAACATAAAACTACGAGAATATTTACAAGCCCAACATCAAGTTGGGCTTAAGGGATAACTTTTCCTACATGGACCAAAGCAGGGGTGAAATCGACCTATTAGCATAACAATCCCTTGACTTAGATCAGACTTGATTCAAATTTATCTTAGCCCCACAAAAGAAAGACCAAGTAAGCCTCAAAGGAAGATAAATTGGTTATAAGGGTGACATTAGACCAGAGATGTCATGAATATGTCTTCAAGCATAAGGTTTTAGGACTCGGGGAGCATACATAGACATGCTTTAACAAGAATTATATCCGAACATAAAATAACGACAAGACAATTGGATTACATAACAAATCAAATCTTGACAGTTGAGAATGTGAACAGTTTTGATTAAAACCAAGAAAATAAAACTTGTAGAAATCTTTCTAAGGTTCCTATAAAAGGGAGAAAAAATGTCAAACAAGACACACTTTACTAAAAATCTAAAACATTCTACCTCATGTCTTAATGAAACACTGATTTAGACGTTGGAGTATTTTAATGGTACCACATTTTTTAACGCATCTGCAAACTGGGAAAGAATCGGTTGGATTGGAGTTATACCTTACATATCTTATGAAATTTCCAATCCACTATTTGTATATTTTGGTCTGAATATATCAAGAAAGAAAAAAATATTTACATGGAGATTTGAGAGATATGTGATGATGGAATGGAGAAATGAGAGATAGTTATAGTAGTGGCGAAGAGAGAGTGATACAACCTCTTGCATGGATGTATGATTATGTTAGTGGGGTTTCCTGATGATGAATCCCACATGGCTTTGATGATGTCAACTGATCCATTGTGTTTTAACTTTTCAGGAATCCATGAAGAGTAAAAATTGAAGAATGGCCATGGACGGTGAAATCAAATCCATTAAAAAGAACCATACATAGACATCCATTAAAGTGTATGTTTGAGACCAAAATTATTGGAGTGAAAGCTAAACTAATAAGCTCTAGGCTGTATGAAGTATAAGATTTCATTTTTACATTCTTCGCATCATCTCCAAACATGATTTGTCAAGCCAAGGCTGAAATTTTCCTTCTGAGTTCTGCCAAAATGAACAGACAAAAGAAAATCAAGATAGCTTCCATCACAAGCAATTAAAAACCTTCAGAAAAAGATGTACACAAAAGAGCTCACATTTTCCAATGATGAATTATGAAACAATGCACCAAAGAAAAATGTAAAATAATAATAATCTAGGGAACTCCATGACAAGTTTATGCTACTGTCATGAAAATAATCATAAAAACAACTACACAGACAATTTCTAATACTAGATATTATGTTAACATGAATCTATTTACTTACTTGTATCTAGAAAAAGAATCCACGCAAGAGAAACAAAATACGATTTTCCTTGGACTCCATGGCAATAACTTGGGCTAAATCTGCACATTTAATGGAGGCCTGAGTAAAAGCTACCAAAAAAACTTGCACAAACCACAAAATAGAGAATACAAGAGAAAATATGGACCTACCAGGGTACGACTCAAGATAGGATTTGGCGACACCTCCACAGTGATATGACTCAATCGCCCCTCGTCGTGTTCCTAAATGACGTTCCTTTTGCCATCGTTCATTTGCTTTAGCGAGAAGATATTTATACTCTTCATAGTTATAAGGCCTATCAAGATATTCCATAAGTCTTTTCCGAAATTGAGAATGATAAATACAAGTCATTTGCATGTTGTCTTTGGGGTGTATCTCTTGTCCACAACACTAAACACAAATCATAAAGACGCGTTACGAAAAAAATTAAAATTAACTGTTTGGAAATAAGTTTTTGAATTATGTATATATGTTTGTGGACCATTTGCAAAATATGACTATTACAAATACATTGCGCGAAGTAAGTTGAAGACACTTACAGATGAATCATATGCTTTTGAAGATACAAAAGGGATGTTTTCACAGTATGGACAAGATTCCAAAACAATTAGATCTGAATCAGAGGAATTACTCTCAACCTCCACATTGGATGTGTTATTGGTATTCATTTCATTGCCTTCTACTATTTCCTCACTGATATTGTTGTTACCAAAGTTGACGTCAATATTTGAACCGCGACTCTGATTGTCAGCACTGTCATTTTCAATATCAGGATCGTATGTAGCTAAAAAGGACATGTAATCTGCATCAGCTTCATCGTTGTCAATGTTTGAACCACGACTACGATTACAAGCACTGTCATTTTCAACATCGGGATTGTATGTAGCTAAAAAGGATATGTAATCTGCATCAGCTTCATCGTTGTCAATGTTTGAACCAAGACTACGATTACAAGCACTGTCATTTTCAACATCAGGATCATATGTAGCTAAAAAGGACATGTAATCTGCATCTGGTTCATCATTGTCAATGTTTGAACCACGACTACGATTACAAGCACTGTCATTTTCAATATCAGGATCGTATGTAGCTAAAAAGGACATGTAATCTGCATCTGGTTCATCATTGTCAATGTTTGAACCACGACTACGATTACAAGCACGGTCATTTTCAATATCAGGATCGTATGTAGCTAAAAAGGACATGTAATCTGCATCTGGTTCATCATTGTCAATGTTTGAACCACGACTACGATTACAAGCACGGTCATTTTCAATATCAGGATCGTATGTAGCTAAAAAGGACATGTAATCTGCACCAGCTTCATCGTTGTCAATGTTTGAGCCACGACTACGATTACAAGCACTGTCATTTTCAACATCAGGATTGTATGTAGCTAAAAAGGACATGTAATCTGCATCTGGTTCATCATTGTCAATGTTTGAACCACGACTACGATTACAAGCACTGTCATTTTCAATATCAGGATCGTATGTAGCTAAAAAGGACATGTAATCTGCATCTGGTTCATCATTGTCAATGTTTGAACCACGACTACGATTACAAGCACGGTCATTTTCAATATCAGGATCGTATGTAGCTAAAAAGGACATGTAATCTGCATCTGGTTCATCATTGTCAATGTTTGAACCACGACTACGATTACAAGCACGGTCATTTTCAATATCAGGATCGTATGTAGCTAAAAAGGACATGTAATCTGCACCAGCTTCATCGTTGTCAATGTTTGAGCCACGACTACGATTACAAGCACTGTCATTTTCAACATCAGGATTGTATGTAGCTAAAAAGGACATGTAATCTGCATCAGCTTCATCGTTGTCAATGTTTGAGCCATGACTACGATTACAAGCATTGTCATCTTCAACATCGGGATCGTATGTAGCCAAAAAGGAACTGAAATCTTCATCCATTTCATCATCATCATCATCATCACCAGTATATGTAGCCAAAAATGTTTTCCAATCCTCATCTGCTTCATCACCTATCGTACGATCATTTTTATCGATTAAAACATTGGTATTCCCACGAATCTTCAGAGTTGTCTTTGAAGCAGCAACAACACGACCGTCCTTGAAACTATTAAACATGTCTCCCGTCTCATCTAACCTTATTCATTTATCGTTTATCGTCAGGAATAGGACTTTCAAATTCTATGGTGTTCAATAAACAAAAAGCAGTTAAAATAAATAATGCAAAATCAAAACAAAAGCTGCTCACACAAGTCTCTGACTTGGGTTCAATTCAGATATTCTCATGAAGCTATGTAGATAGTTTTTCTACAACAAAAGATATTTTAATATAAGCAATAAGCTATTTTTCTAAGTTATCCTAAGAGCTTATGAAAAAAAGCTGAAAGCAGCTTGTTTATCATAAAAAAAACATTGACAAAACATATTTATTTGTTATGTTTTTAAAACCGAACAAATGCAATAATTTGATTTCATTCTAACACAAAAAAAACAAAGAGGCATGACAATGTTAAGAAAAAAAAACAACAATGTTGTTTCATGTTCATCAGAGTGATGTTAAGAATAATAGCAACGAAAGTGAAGAGAAGTGTAGTTACCAATGCAAATCCGAGGTAGATGAACAAGGATTTGGTTTGTGTGACTTAAGAAAGATATAATATTAATTAATTAAAAAAATTAATTACTTAAAGTATGACTTAATATTTATTTTAAAATAAATTTCTGAACGGACATTAATTGAATTCCTGAACTTTTACATTAATTGATTATTTATTAGGTTATTAATATTTGTTGACTTCGTTCTGCTTTAGTTTTTTCTTTTTTCTTTTTTCTTTTTATATTATTTATTTTGTCTTTATGTATATTAGTATTTATTCGTTTTAAAAAATTAATAAAATTAAAAGACATGATCTTAAAATAAATAAATAAAAATAATTTTCAATTTAATAAAAATAAAGTAAAATAATTTAAAATAATATATATAATATCAATTAATTAAAAAATATAATTAGTTAAAGTATGACTAACATTTATTTTAAAATAAATTTCTTAACTGACATTCATTGAATTTCTAAACTTACTGTACATCAACTGATTATCTTTGTTGACTTTGTTCTCTTTATTTTTTTTTCTTTTCTCTTTTTATATTATTTATTTTGTCTTTATATATATTACTAGTATTTATTTGTTTTAAAAAATTAATAAAATTAAAAGTCATGAATTTAAAATAAATAAAATAATAAAAAAAGAAAATACAAGATGTACTTACATGGTTATTCAATGAATAACTTGCATTCCATTCTATCTTATTGATAATTTAAAACAATTTATAGCGTATTTGCATTGATTTTTAGAAATCAATTCAAGAGATATATAATTGATTCCGGATCATTTTGATTTGAAGTATTCATTGAATTAATAAAAAAGAGTAAAATAAATAAGAAAAGTAAAGTCCTTGTGTGGCTCTCTGTTGATAAGACATCGAGACAAACAAACAACTTCGTGTCTGTCGCTAAAGCCATCTCTATTCTCTACTTATTTCCAATTTCTAACTCTCACTCTCACTTTCACTCTGCAACTTTCTTCTATAATGGATAATTCACTGCAACAAAAAGTGCCTCTCATTTCCATTACAAACACAAAGGGTGGTTTCAGAACCTTACCCTTCATCATAGGTATGCATGCAGTGCAGAACAAGTTTATTCAATGCTTTATATAATCCCTTTATTAATTTAATTCCTTTTGGTTATGCAGCCAACCCGGCGTTTGAGAAAATGTCTAGCAATGGAATAATGCTAAACATGGTTCTCTATTTTACTAGACATTATGGCATGCAACCTGCTCAAGCTACCAATATTATCCTCCTATGGTCTGCTGCTGGTTATTTTACACCTGTTCTTGCTGCTTTTCTTGCTGATTCTTACTTTGGTCGTTTCACTGTCATTGCCTTTGGATCTTTTTTCACTTTACTAGTAAGTTCTTTTTTAATCAATCTTTTTTTATCATTTATAAAAGTCTCGGTAGCGTAAAGACTTTCATGATTTCGGTCGGTGCAATACATGTAATACTGATTGCACTCGTTGCAGTGTGTATTTAACTCAATTTTCTGATAGTATTTTGTCTAGGTAGCAGAGTCATCTCAAGTTTTTGGAGGTACTCGGTAAGTTTATTGCGGTTTAATCATAGGTAACAGAGTCGTCTCAAGTTTTTGGAGGTCCCGTGTAAGTTTGTCGCTGTTTAATCATAGGTAACAGAGTCGTCTCAAGTTTTTGGAGGTCCCGTGTAAGTTTGTCGCTGTTTAATCATAGGTAACAGAGTCGTCTCAAGTTTTTGAAGATTCTGTGTAAGTTTGTCGCAGTTTAATCATGGGAAAACAAATAGAGGCGCTTTTAAACCACAGTTTAACTGTGAAAATATTTTTTGAGGCCCTATTTATCTAGAGTTTTACCCAAAAAAATTGAGGTTTTGTGTGGTAGTCCGCCTTACATGCATGCACGGCCTACATGGCCTAGTAAGACGGTATTTTAAAATCTTGGTTATTTATATAATGTATACTATGTGTCACATTGTAGGGAATGCTACTTTTTTGGCTAACTACTATAATTCCAAGCCTAAGTCCATGTGATCAATTAACTATGATCTGCAACTCTCCAACAACATCACAACTTGCATTCTTATACTTTTCTCTATGCCTAATGGCCATTGGATCTGGTGGTGTAAGAGCCTCTTCCTTAGCCTTTGGAGTTGACCAACTAAACAAGAAAGAAAGAGATGAAGGAATCATAGATGGATACTTTAATTGGAGCTTTGCATTAATAGCAGTTGCAGTCTTAATCGGAATGACCATTTTGGTTTATATTCAAGAAAATTTTGGGTGGATTGTTGGATTTGGTGTTCCTGTTGTTCTTATGTTTATATCCACACTATCTTTCTTTTTAGCTTCTTCACTCTATGTTAAGGTTGAACCTAAAGGGAATGTGATTAGTGAGTGTGCTCGAGTCGTTGTCGCGTCTTACAGAAACAGAAACCTCAACTTACCATCGCCAAATGTCTCGAACGATGGCGTGTACTACTATGCCAAGGATTCGGAGAAGCTTATGCCGAGCCATAAACTAAGGTATCGAATTTATGAACAATTCAAATGTCCAATGTCGTAGTGAATCATGTGCTGATAATTAACTGGCTTTAGTGTTTGATTTGATTGCAAGGTTTTTGAACAAAGCATGCCTTATACAAAATCCACAACATGATTTTACACAAGATGGAAGACTCAAAAACCAATGGAGCCTTTGCACAATAGATCAAGTAGAAGCATTCAAATCAATGATAAAGATCATTCCAATTTGGATAACAGGAATGATAATGTGTATAAGTTTAAGTCAAGGAACATTTTCTGTATTAGAAGCATCCATCATGAACCGCCGCATAACTTCAAACTTCGAAATCCCCGCAGCTTCAATGTCAACATTCATGGCTCTCTCCACAATACTTTGCCTCATTCTCTACGACCGCGTTATAGTCCCGTCAGCTTCAAAACTAAGAGGTTCGCCAACACGTTTACGAGTAAAACAAAAAATGGGAATCGGACTAATATCAACATGTTTATCGGCATCTTCTTTGGCCATTGTTGAAGGCAAAAGAAGAAAAATGGCAATAGATGAAGGGCTCATAGATTTTCCTCAAGGTGTTGTGAAAATGTCAGTTATGTGGCTATTACCAAGACAAGTTTTTGATGGTGTAGCTGAAGCTTTTAATGGAGTTGGACAAAATGAGTTTTATATATGTGAGTTACCTCAATCTATGTCAAGTATTGCATCAACACTTTCTGGTTTAGGTTTGTCATGTGCAAGTGTTTTGGCTAGTTTGATTTTGAGTGTGGTTGAAAGTGTTACTAAAGGTGAGGGAAAGGAAAGTTGGGTTTCTAGTAACATAAATAAGGGACATTATGATTACTATTATTGGGTTATTTTTGGATTCATGTTGGTTAATTTTATGGGTTATGTTTATTTTTGTAAGGTTTATGGACCTTGTAAGGGTGAAGAAAATGATGGTGTAGAACAAGGAAATTAGGATATATGAAATTAGGGTATATGGATATATATAAAAAATAAAATGTATTTTGGTTGAAGAATTTCTATTGTTTTATTTCTAGTATATTATTCATGATTTTTGAATTACTATTTTGTTTTAATTTTTTGGTAAAGTATATGTATTTTTATTTAATTTTTGGTCCCTTATTAAAAAAGAAAGGTATTTTTCTATAATTTTATTTTTTATTAATAGTTTAGTCTAGTGTTAGAATAAGTGTGTGTGAAAATTATATTATATTAGTAACTCAGGATCCACTCGAAGTATCTGCGTGTAGAGAAAAGAGTGCAAAAGAATGTACGTTATGTAAACACCACCATTTTTATCTTCCAAAGTCTTTTATGTTAAAACATCATTTTATCTTCAATGTCATTTATGATTTAAAGTTATTTATCTTTTAAATTCTTTTATGTTAAATCATTTTACCTTGCCATTTCATTTACTTTTACAAGCAATTTACTGCATTTCTTTACATTTCCAGCCCTTTAAGTTTTTCGCCTTGCATTTATCCTTTCCTTTACCTTTCCTGCAATTTTAAACATTCTTGCCTTTGCATTTATCTTTCTATTTACTTTAAAAGTCTTTTCTTTAACTTTATTTTCCTGCTTGTTACTGCTTTCTGTATCCCGTCGAAGGACTCATGACTTTTTTTCCCAAAAAACATCATAATTAACAGACGACTAACATATGTCCTAGGATCAATCTGGTAGATCCTGCGAGTAACCAAGACTGTTTTTAGTATCCTTAGAGGACAAACGGTTGTTTACTAATTTTTTGGGTAAACGCTAGTGCAGAAGTTATACATATTGTAGTCGAAGTCAGTTATAGTATGTATGTCTAATTGACCTTGTATTATGGATTCAATTGTTTAAGTTAGCTTGTACCATAAGTTAGATTGTAATGTGTAATTGTTAAAAAAAACCATTAGGTTAGTGTGTTAGTTTTCTTATAAATAGTATACTAGTCTCTCATCTTTTGCATAAGAAAAAATAGGAAGATAAAATCCTAATTCAAAATTGAGAGAGGTTATTTGTTATTCTTGTATATATTTAATCTTTTTTAAAGAGAAAGGAAAGAATAACAGTTTATAACCAATCCTTGTTGTTATCATTGGTTACCCTAAACCCTAACTCTTGTGGGTTTTTTTGATCATAAAGAAACCTATTATACTTTGTTTCTAAGGTATCCGATTCACAACCAATTGGTGCGGTGAGTGTGGAGAAGATTCTTTCAACAAAGTCTGAGATTGAAAATTTATCGGAGTAAACGATTTTGGCCTGTGGCGCTTGAAGATGAAAGCCCTACTTGTTCAGAAGTGTTGCTTGGAAGCGTTGAAGGGAGAGACGACCATAAATACTGGGTTAATGGCAGCTGAAAATACAATCATTATTGAGAAAACACACAACGCAATATTGTTGGGCCTCGGGGATAAGGTTCTTCGACAAGTATCAAAGGAGACGACGACGTTAGGGTTATGGTTGAAAATTGAAGGTTTGTACATGACCAAATAATTGGTTAATCGACTCTACCTGAAGCAAGCTTTGTATTCATTCAAGATGAGTGAAGACAAAGTGTTGGCTGAGTAGTTGGATATGTTCAACAAGTTGATTCTTGATCTTGAAAATATTTATGTGAAGATCGATGATGAAGATCAAGCGTTGTTGCTATTATGAGCTTTGCCCAGAACACATGCTCACTTCAAAGAAACTCTCTTATATGGAAGAGATTCCCTGGCCTTTGCAGAAGTTCAATCTGCCTTGTACTCTAATGACTTGAACGAACGAAAGGAGCATAAACCTTCAAAGTCTGGTGAAAGTTTGGTCGTTAAAGAGAAATTCTTGCAAAAGGATGGCAAGTTCTACAAGAAGAAGGGTAAAATTCAGCAAAAGTATTATGGTGGTGAAGCATCTGGTGTTCGATGTTATCTTTGTAAGAAGGAGGGTCACATTCGAAAGGTGTGCCCTGAACGCCTGAAAGATCATGGAGGTAAGGATAATGGCAACGCGACCATTGTTCAAGATGATTTCGAATCATCTGATGTTCTTGTGGTTTCAAGTGGAGACTTAAGAAAACAGTGGATTATGGATCCATGTTGTACTTTGCACATGACTCCAAACAAAGATTTGTTCGAGGAATTATATGATCAAGATGGTGGATCAGTGTTGTTGGGAAACAACAAAAATTGCAAAATTGAAGGTATTAGATCTATGAGATTCAAACTCCATGACGAGTTAATAAGGCTATTGACTGAAGTTAGGTATGTATCTGACTTGAAGAGAAATCTAGTTTCTCTTGGTGAATTTGATAAGAAGGGATATATTTTTCTAGGAGAGAAAAGTATTCTAAGAGTCATGAAGGGGTCGAAGGAAGTATTGAGAGGCGTGAAGAAACAATGCTTGTATACCCTTGAGTCCGAAGTTGTAAGTGGTTCGATAAATGTTGCATCCACAAAACTGTTGTCGAAGACAAAATTATGGCATATGAGATTGGGCCTTGTCAGCGAAAGAGGCCTGGTCGAACTGGGGAAACAGGACCTGCTAGGTGGTGACAAAGTCGAGAAGTTGGAGTTTTGTGAACCTTGTGTATTTGGAAAATCTTGTAGGGTGAAGTTTAACAAAGGTAAACAAAGAACACATGGATCCTTTGATTACATCCATGTTGATCTTTGGGGGCCTGCAAGGAATCCTTCACATTCAGGTGCAAGGTATTTTATAGCCATAGTTGATGATTATTCTAGAAAGTTATGGGTACTCATTCAGAAGACTAAGGATGAAACTTTTTAGAATTTCAAGAGTTGGAAAGTTTTCGTCGAAAGTCAAAATGGCAGAAAAGTCAAGAGATTGAGAACTGATAATGGCCTTGAATTCTGCAATGAAGCTTTCGACAGTTACTGTGTCGAGTCTGAGATTGAAAGGCATAAGACTGTAGCAGGTACTCCTCAAAAAAATGGTCTAGCTGAGAGATTCAATTGAATAATTCTCGAAAGGGTTAGATGCATGTTGGTTAGTGCTGGATTGAAGAAGGTGTTTTGGGTTGAGGCTGTTTCGACAACAACATATCTGATAAATAGATGTCCTTCGACTGCGTTAGATATGAAGACACCTGAAGAAGCTTGGTCGGACATCCACCAGATCTCGATAAACTAAGAGTATTTGGTTGTGTAGTCTATGCTCATATTAGGCAAGACAAGGTCGAATCCAGAGCTCTAAAATGCATGTTCATTGGATACCCTGAAGGAGTCAAAGCTTATAGGCTATGGTGCATAGAGCCAGGTCACATGAGGTGTATCACCAGTCGAGATGTAGTTTTCAATGAAGCTGAGATGACTTTCAAGAAAACTGATGATGTTGTCGAAGAGCTAGAACATGGAGAAAATCCTATTGAGGTGGAGCATAGTAATGTTGAATTGCATAACCTAGATGAAGTCGAAGAAGAAGCAGAAACTGTTGTCGAAGATGAGGAGAATGATAATGACTACCTTCTGGAAAGACACAGGTCGAGAAGAGTCATCAAGCCACCCCAGATACTTAGGTATGAAGATCTTATAACTTATTCCTTAATCTCTGCAAGTGAGGTTCTGGACAAATAACCTAGATACTATAAGGAAGTTATGATGAGTTGAAATAAGAATGAATGGATAAAGGCCATGGATGATGAGATGAAGTCTCTTCATGATAACAACACATGGGAACTGATAAAAAAACCTGCTGGAGCCAGGTTAGTCAGCTGTAAATGGATTTTCAAAGTTAAGGAAGGAATCAAAGGAGTGGTGTCGAAGAGATACAAGGCAAAGTTGGTTGCAAGGGATTTCACTCAGAAAGAAGGTGTCGACTTTAATGATGTGTTCTCTCATATTGTGAAGCATAAGTCCATTCGAATGTTGTTTGCCATGGTGGCACAGTTCAAATTTGAACTGGAACAGATGGATGTGAAGATTGTGTTCTTATATGGTGGTCTTGATGAAACAATCCTGATGAGGCAACCTGAAGGGTATGTCGAAGAGGGGAAATAAGATTATGTGTGAAAACTGAATAAACCTTTATATGGGATGAAACAATCTCCTTGACAGTGGAATAAGACATTCAACAAGTTCATGGCACACATAAGTTTCATCAGAAGTCAGTTCGACCACCGTGTTTAATTCGGATTTCGATCGGGTAATTCATTTGTTATTTTTTTGCTTTATGTGATATTCTAATAGCAAGCAACAATGTCAGACGGGTAATCGAGCATGGAAAAGTCCAAGTTCTGAAGGTTTCGAAAAATCATAATGTTGTTGATATGATCACCAAGACGTTGCTAAGTTGCAAGTTTTTCCACTGTTTGCAGTTGATAATTCTGCATGAAGAAAGCTAGTTTTTGCTTTCTTATTGGTATAAAGTTTGGTTCAAGGTGGAGATTTGTGGAATATTGGATCGAACTCTGATACGAGAGAGGTTTAACATGAAATTGAAGCTGGTTCATATGCTAGTGCAGAAGTTTTACATACTGTAATTGAAGTCAGTTCTAGTATGTATGTCTAATTGGGCCTTGTGTTATGGATTCAATTATTTAAGTTAGCTTGTAACCTAAGTTAGCTTGTAATGGATAATTGTTAAAAATCCAATTAGGTTAGTATGTTAGTTTTCTTATAAATAACACAGTAGTCTCTCTTATTTTGCATAAGGGAAAATAGGAAGATGAAACCCTAATTCAAAAGTAAGATAGGTTATTTTTTATTCTTGTATACTTTTATTCTTGTTTAAGGAGAAAAGAAAGAATAACAATTTATAACCAATACTTGTTGTTATCCTTGGTTACCCTAAACCCTAACCCTTATGGGTTTGTTGATCATAAAGAAACCTATTATACTTTGTTTCTAAAGTATCTGATTCACAACAGTTTTTATAAGAGCATTAATCAGAACATACTTTATAGTTATTTGAAATATATTCTCCTTAAAATGCCTATTTTTTCTCGTTCAATATTCTTTTTCGTCCGATACTTTTTTGTTGAGGTTCATATTGGTATCTTAACTTAAAAACATCTATTTTAGTATCTCAATAATTTAAACAGAGTAACGTTATCCTTTACGTCAAAGGCGTTAGTCAAAGTCACTGAAAGAAGTCAGATGTTGCTTAGGCGGAGTAGTATTTGGTGAGGTAGACAAATATTTATTGAATTGTACATGAAGATTGGTGAGATGAAATAACTAATGGGATTTAAAAGTTTTTTCTTTCATTTCTCTCATATTTTCTCTTATAGTAAAATGAAGGAAGAACGAAGGAATGTTGCTATGAATACGAATGAATGTGAATGGAGGTATGGAGTTGGAAATTAAGGAACGAATATAGAAGCAAAAGGAAATGAACAAGATAATTGTTTTCTGAAAAGAAATGAGGAAGGCAAGTCTATTGTTTCGCCCCTTTCCAATTTAGGGTTTATAAGGTTTTCCTTTTTTTCCCTTTTTTAATACAAGGTTTATTGGGTTTTAATTTTATTGGGTTTAATGTCTATATTTGTTTTAGGGTATAGTCTTCATATTAGGATTTTCTCATGGTTTTAGGAATTTGTGTTGGTTCTGATTCTAAATATTAATTTGTGTTGTATATATGTGATTGTATGAATGTCTGTTGGTTTTAGGAATTTGTGTTGGTTATGATTTTAAATGTGAATTTGTGTTGTACAAATGTGATTATGTTGGTTTTGATTCTAAATGTTAATATGTGTTGATTCTTATTAAGTAGTTTTCTTTTTAGGTAAATAATGGATGACTTTGTTAATGTTTTTATCCACCATGGAGGTTCATTTATAGATGATGAGTTTTCTAGTTATGAAAGATTAGTTTTAGAGTTGAGATGTGATGTAGATAAATGGATCTATTTTGAGGTGGTATGGATAATTAAAAAACTAAATATAAGGAAGTTAGAACAATATTAAACAAGGATCCCATAATTTCTATGTTTACATTGACTGATTGGAAATTTGCCCAAGATATAGTTGATTTATGTAAGGTACACATGAGTTTTCATATGTATGTATACCATCCATTTTCTCCACCTGAGTATTATGATGGTCTTATAGAGGATGATATCATAAACCCATAGGATGTTGTTATTCTTGATGAAGAATATGAGATTGGAAAATGTATGAGAAAATTGTCAAAAGTATAATAGGTGATGTAATTGAGGTGAATGAGGGTGTAGTTGAGAGGGATGAACTTGGGATTAATGAGGTTAATGGGGGATGAGATGAGTGAGAGTATAATTGAAGGTAATGCTGATGATGTGATGAATGTGGAAGAGATAAATGATGGTGTAGTTGGAGACAATCATGTTGATGTGAATATGGTTGAGGTGAATGGGGGTGTAGTTAGAGACAATTGTACTGAGGTAAATGGGACTGAGGTTGATATGAATTATGGTGAGGTTAATTGTGTTGAGTTGACAAATGTTGAGGTAAATGATGTTGAAGTCATTGGTACTGAAACATGTGATGATAGTGATGATGTGAGCTTTCACTATGACAATGCCTTAGATGACTAAGATGAATTTATTGGTAGTTATGGTTTAACGAAAGAGGGTATGTAAAATATGTTAGGTTATTCTAATGATACTGAGAGTACTAGCAAAAAAACATAAACAAAAAATAGATTTTAGTGAGGTTGAACGTGAGGATGATAGTGAGGAATTGGAACGTGGGTGTGAAATAGATGATGAAAGTGGATGTAATATGAATAAATACATAGTTTTAAATTTCCAAAAAAAAAAACATGGCAAACTATAAATGAGAATTAGGGACATTTTTTGTTTGCTACCAAGTATGATTTTAAGGAGCAATCACTTCATATGAAATCCGGTTAGGCATGGATCTTAAGTTTTCTAAAAATGACAAACAAAAGATTATGGGTATATGTCAAGAATGGTGTAACTGGAATTCCTATTGTGTCAAATTACCAAATGAAGATTCTTGGCAATTGAGGAAAGTGGTGGATGTTCATAAATGTAACAGAGCTTACAATGCGAAGATGATGACTACAATATGGATAAGTAGAATAATTAAAATATTATTAAAAGATAATCCTAAAATTAAAATCAAGGACATTAATGAAAAAGCTCAAAGGAAATGGAATGTTGGTGTAAACAAGACTAAGGAACAATACAATATAATTTATGACCATTATCATGAAATTCTTAGAACAAATCTCGGTTCAATAGTTAAGGTAAATGTTCAACATCTTCCAGATAATGCAGTTGACAAGATGCCTCATTTATAGAGATTATATATTTGTTATGCGGCATGTATAGAGTTTCAAACTATGTTGGCCTATCATTGGACTTGATGGATGCTTTTTAAAGGGCCTATGTGGAGGATAAATATTGACAACTATAGAAAGAAATCCAAATGATTAAATGATTCCAATAGCCTTTGTAGTTGTTAAATGTGAAACAAATGAGAGTTGAACATGGTTTTTGTAACTACTTATTGATGATCTTGAAGGTAGAAATACATTTTGTACCTATACATTCATATTAGATCCAAAAAATGTATATGTGTGTTATTTAAGTATGTTTTATGTCTATTATTTATGATATTTTGTTAATGAATTTGCTTGTATTTATTGGTAACGTCTTTTGCCAGCTATGGATGAGCTTTTACCTGGTGGAGAACAAAGGTTTTGTGTACACCATCCAACATAGATGGTTTATTGACTGATCCTCCATATTGAATTATGACCATTTGAGCATAATTCATCTTCCTAGGAGTTCACCTAACAGACTAGAATGTCTGCTCTGATGCCAATTGAAATTTTATTTCTCAAGGGACAAATGTCAAACGTGATGTCTTAGACAACTGGTTCGACAAGTTAAACCATAATCACCAAAATTAATACAGATTTAATTATACAAGATGATGAAGCAGACAAGCAATAAAGAACACAACAATTTGTAACTCAGTTCGATGCAACAACACTTATGTATAGAGGGTTGACTTCCAACCCATGAAAAGAAATTCACTATTAGTAGATTAGTACAATTAGTCTTACAAGCAACAAAAAAATCATATGTTGTTCAATGCCTCTTCCTAACACTACCCGTTGACGTTCTATTTAGGTCCCCATATATAAGAACCCCTCTCACTTTCTTCTCAATCACATAATCCCTAATTGGAGATTACACCTCAATAATCAATGTTAAATATTACAACTCAACTAGACAAACCTACAACTATGTCAAGTTACTGAAACATGGTGTGGTGTACATACAACAATAACAAAGACTCGGAAAATAAACCCTATCACTCTAAAGATCTTAAGTATTCTAGTTTTTTCTCCTTGGATCGTTGATTTATTTTTGTCCATAATATTTGTACAATCTATTGAATAAGATTGGTTCCATAAAAATCTCCCACAGAAAGATATGATTTGATTTAATTCAAATTCAAATTTCAATCATATTTGATCTTTACAATTGTCCAACTAATAATATAATCATGTTGCAAAATAAAAGCAATAAAATCTAACTGAATTTTCAACAGAAAATTCATTCCAAAATGCAACAATCTAGCCTGTTGAGCAAGATCCAAATGTCGTACTCACATGTTGTGACATCGTGTCCAACATGTATTCCTTCTACACCAGAAAATCATATTATATTGAAGTAGCTTAGCAAACTTGAACACTTTTCCATGATGTTGTTTTGCAAAATGCAGTCAATCCAAAATGAACAGTAGACATTTTTCTTTTCGTAAACTATTGAAATTTAAAGAACTATTTTGATACAATTTTTATTTTTTATTATGAAAAAAAGAATAAAGATTGAAATCACTAATTTAATTTTACCAATATTTGAAGAAAAAAAATACACTAAAGGTTCATAAAA
Organism: Lathyrus aphaca; assembly: GCA_963966055.1. NCBI lineage: Eukaryota > Viridiplantae > Streptophyta > Magnoliopsida > Fabales > Fabaceae > Lathyrus > Lathyrus aphaca. Next base: position 579,128,452 of record OZ014520.1, on the reverse strand, counting down.
ATGTTTTACCAATATGAGACAGAGTGAATATTAGAGAATTATTAGTAATTTTGTATGGAATAATTATTCAGGACAAATCCACATTTAATTAACTCTCCATAAAAAAAAATAGTAAGGACAAATTCACATTTAATTAACTCTCCCATAAAAAAAAATAGTAAGGACAAATTCATATTTAATTATTAACTAGCCCATAATATGTTAATAGGTTAGTTAAAATATATTATTGATACTTGTAAATCAAAAACTTAAAAATCAGAATTAATAAAACTATGTTTATTCTGTAAAACCAAAAATGTAGAAAACTAAAACAAAATGTATCCACTTGGGAAATAATGGTTACATTGAGCATGCTATTTTTATAATAACAATGGTGGCAATAAGGCTTAAAGACATAACCTTGGAGTATGTATATATATATATATATATATATATATATATATATATATATATATATATATATATATATATATATATATATATATAAATAAAAAATTAAATAAAAAACTCCAAATTTATTATTGATTTGAAGAAAATTGATGTCTAAGTCTAAGCCATAATTAGAATCATAAGAATTGAGAATGATCTTATTGAATAGTCTTCAAGATATGATTATGACTTGTAGAATATTGTTGAGCCTTCACTTCAAATCTATCAAACTTGCGTTTATGGATTGGTTTAGAAACCAAGAAAAACTCAACACCACGATGAATGAGGCCAATTAGAATAAGAACAAAACCCAATTCAAAATCACCTTTTACAATTTCAAAATACTCATAAACAACATAGAAATAATGGTGCAAATCTAGTAGAAAAAGTGATAGTAGTGCTAAGGAGAATGCAAATAATAGAAAGAAAAAGAGGATGATGATGACTGTGAGAAGAAGAATGAAAACAAATGAGGCATGAAGAAGAGCTAAGAGAATGAGATCTAAGTTTGGGAACATGTTGAATTTGAATTTGATGAAACAAATGTTGATTGTTAAAGTAAGGAAATGAATGAATTTAGAACATATTCTATGCTTCCAATGACATTTAACTACTTTACTATGTGTTTGTATATTGTATGCTACTTTTTACAATATTAAAATGAAAAAATTAAGGAGGAATAATTAAAGGAAAACATGTATTGAGAAAGATGATACTTTTCTTGTTTTAAAATTTTGTTATATTTTGAAGTCTAAAAAATTTTGTTACAAATTTTCTTTTAATTCATTTGACTCCGCATCTGCAAAAATTCTTATTTTGACATTTCTACCCCTTTCAATTCTACACTCTCCTACACCTGAAACATGCACCTCCCAATCCACCATGCACCTCCCAATTCTAATTTTATTGTTTAATAATTTCTTTATCTTAGAACTAAATGAGTTCTCAAAGAAGAATTTTCGGTAGAGCACTAAAAAATTATTGCAGACATTTTAAATTGGATTTGGTTGATGTGAAATAGTGATGATTTACATACCACTAGTTCATTAAAATAAAATAAAAAATTATCCATGTTAATGTCATAGGTGGCGACTCTCAAAATTAGATGTTCATAGTGATGTATGCTAGTTTTAGAGAGATAGAGAGATGAGAGACCCTGCTGGAGATAAAAAGGTTAGATGCTAATTTCTCAACACTTTGATTGATGTTTGGGGATTTCAACGAGGTTAACGGGCTTATGGAGCAAAAATGGGATGTGTGAGTAGCCAAGTCTAATTGTATTGAGTTTGGGATTTGGATACATGTAATACTACAAATAAGTTATATTACATCGATTGGGAAAAAAGGATTTCACATCGGTTTCGAAGGCGAGATAAATAAGTGTGTCACTTTTTTCCTCAGGTTCTTTGTCAATCGAGGAGAAATTTGGAAATGATCATGAGTTCAATCCCCATAAATAATATTTTTGTATTTTCAAAACGGAAAGTGCACCCAATTCCCCCCAAGTTAGATTTTAGAACCGAGAGAATAAATTTAGCCATTTTATATTTACCTCTATTTAAGAAAACAACCGGGATAAAACCGATATTTTTTTTATTTTTACTTTGTATATTTTACAAAAAAATTATTTAGCCTGTAATTTTTTTTTAAAAGAGAACATAACAGAAAATAACTTAAACATAACAAATGTTTTTATTTTTTAAAACAAAACAAATTTACCCTTCACTCCATTAAAAAAAGTGCAAACAGTCACATAAGTCTCTGGGTGGATAGGAGTTATAGAACGAACCAATCTCCAAAATACTACAAGTTCTCAGAAAAATCCTCGAAGCCCCGAATGGTCAAGGTTTGAGAAACTAAGCCTCTACCCTGCATACTAGTCATAGGTCCATAATGAACTTTAAAGAGATGAAATAAAAGGGTCAAAGAAGGCTTATTTTTCAAGTATTCACACCAATTCTAGAAGACTTTCACATACGCATAACTTGTAGGATGGAGTTGTGACTGAACCACTATCAGATGCTTAAGAACTTCCATCTCAAAATCATTAAGAGGCAGCCAAAAGTCCAATATCGAGAAGGGACATTCGTAAAAAGGAATGACACAATCTCCATATTTGTTGCATATTTGATCATTTTCACTAGGGGTCAAAACACCTCAATTTGAAGAAGGACCTACATCAAGAAAGGCTTCATCAAAATTACCTTCTTTGGCAAAGACAAAAATAGTTGGAGGAAGTAGAGTCCACCCATAAAGATTGAACATTCTTCTGGGATTTTTAAGCATTCTTCTATGACTTTTGACTCATGACGTACTATTTTGTTTCCAGACACGAGGAAGCAAAATATCAAAAGAAAAGAGATAACAACTAACAAGGAAAGATAACTAAGAAAAATGAAAACCTGACTTTTTAAGAACCGTATGCTAGCATGCAAAAGAAAATAGACTCTTTTAATGTTTCAATTCACCACACACAACACTTAAGTGTTATGGTTCCAAAGGTTCATAATGAGGATGCCACCGAAAACGTTTGTGATATGGGGCATTTAATACGTGAATTCCCAAGAAACTGAAACATTTACTATTCCTCTTCCAGGATAAATAAAAGAGTGATTGGGCATAAAGATTGAGCATTCTTCTGGGATTTTTAAGCATTCTTCTATGAATTTTGACTCATGACGTACTATTTTTTTTCCAGACACAAGGAAGCAAAATATCAAAAGAAAAAAGATAACAACTAACTAGGAAAGATAACTAAGAAAAATGAAAACATGACTTCTTAAGAACCGTATGCTAGCATGCAAAAGAAAATAGACTCTTTTAATGATTCAATTCACCACACACAACACTTAAGTGTTATGGTTCCAATGGTTCATAATGAGGATACCACCGAAAACATTTGTGATATGGGGCATTTAATACGTGAATTCCCAAGAAACTGAAACATTTATTATTCCTCTTCCAGGATAAATAAAAGAGTGATTGGGCACCAAGGCTAATACGACAAATCATTGCCTTGCCACATAGAAATAAGGGCTTAAGGGCAACTGTTCCGGACCAACCATATGCATCCCTGTTCTGGACTGGGCCATGACGACATGCACGACACGACCCAATGCTTGTCGGGTACAGGCCCAAACATCCGGGCAGATGGATGCGTCGGGCAAGGGCCCAACCATCCATGTCGATGGGACGCCACCTCGACAACTCTACTGCGTGTCGGGCAGAGACACGCACCCCCCACCAGCTGACCTTCATTCACATATCACCTACCTACATCACGGGCACATGAGCTATGTCGGGCAGAACCACGTCTGCCACCTCATCTGGCACGTCACCCAACTCCCCTGTATTATCTCCTGAGGGATAGGGGCAGTTGGACCAGGGAGCAAACCTTTGGTCTAGGTCTTCACGCTTCTTACGCGTCCCCTAGCAGCTCCTCCTTGGGCCTAGCTAAATCCAGCCCATTAGGAGCCTTGGCCCAGCACTGGGGGCTCAATATAAATACCCTTTCATAGCAAAGGGTCAGGTATTCTAACTCACTCTGAAATAACCTTAACTTTCTGTACCTCTTATGACTTAAGCATTGGAGCACCTTGCAGGTACACCCCCTCGCTCATCTCACTCTCTGGCCCAGTCTTCAAATCCTTGGAAGGCCCTCCTGATCAGGTAAGATCAGTGGCGCCGTCTGTGGGAACTAGCTATCCCCATCTTCACCAACAGAGGATCAAAAGCTCATTCATTCCTGTCCTTCCAACATGGTCGGAGAACAACCTAGCGAGCGCAGTCATCCCCTCATCGACTACACTATGGATGATGGCCCGCAACCCCATGAAGCAGACGCTCGAGACGGTCGCTCATCTACCCCGTCTCCAGAGCCTCAAAACAACGGGGATGTCCCTCACACCCAAAACCAAGGGGCCGAGACATTTCATCTCATCCCCGTCCCCGTCGAAGGAGACGCCACCATGATTGCCATGGTAAACGCCCTCAACCAGGCCGGCTCTATGCTCTACCAGCAGCACGAGAGAATCATGGCCCTCGAAGCTGAGCGACAGGAGGTCCGACCTCAGCAGGGGAGGAGGGCATAACAACGTCCAGAGCCAACAAAGAAGCGAGGACGTCGCTCTCCAGAACCTCACGTAAGCAGGGCACGCGCCCGCCGAGACAATGATCGATCAGGAACATCACCAAGGCATGGGCGCAGCCCCGACAACAACGAATTATCTCCATTGAGGAGCGACGAGGAAGACTACTGTCCCCTGTCACGGGCAATAATGGAAGCACCACTCCCCAAAGGCATGGAAAAACCGCCCAATCTAGCTGTATACGACGGGACTACCGATCCCGACGACCACATCGACAACGTCAACGCGATGCTCGACTACCGCAATGATATCACCGGTCACCTCAAATGCCGGCTGTTTTCAACAACCCTCAGGAAAGGGACCATGGCTTGGTACAAAAGCTTGGCTCCCGAATCCATCACATCCTGGAGAGTCATGAGGTCCATGTTCACCAGGCACTTCACAGCTTCCCGTCGTCACCCCAAGACTGAGGCGGCCCTTGAAGCCATAGTACAAAAGAAAAATGAAACACTGCGCTCGTATATCGAGCGATTCAACCAAGAAGCTGTCGAGGTGGATACCACCAAACACATGAAGAAGTACCTCCTCGAAAGGGGGCTCTTACCCGGCAGTGAACTCAGCAGAGCCGTCGGGATCGAGCCTCCCCGCACCTTGAATGAACTTCTGCACAAGGCCCAAGCCTATATCAGATACGAGGAAAAACAGGTAGCCCACAACGCTCGCAGCGGCCGTGGTACTGGGGATACCGACCACCCCAAGCGCGAGGAGCCAAACATCCCCCGTCGCAACGGGGACAAGCGAAGGGAAGAAAGACCTCGCGAGCTCCGAGAAGGGAGAGGCCCCGCAGGCCGATACAGCGAGTACACCTTACTGACAGCTCCTTGCGAGCGCATCCTCGCAGAATGCATCAACTCTGAGTTCAAACAGGGCAGAGTAAGGTTCCCAAAACCATCTGCGCCAAAACCTCACACCGACAAATCCAAGTACTGCCGGTTCCACAGGAGCCACGGGCACGTGACCGAAGACTGCGTCCACCTAAAGGATGCGATCGAGATTTTAATCCAAGAAGGGCACCTAAAACAGTATACGAGGAGGAACGAAACCCCCAAGCATGACGAGACAGAGAAGAAGAGGCCACGGGAGGACACGCCCCCCGCCAACTCTCCTTATCAAGTGGCTCTCTGCGTGTCACGCCCGGAAGATTTCATCTTCCCCGAGCCAGTGCCCGAAGGTGGAATCACTGCACTCAGCCCCTGGGAAGACTTCCCGGCCACCCTGGTTATATCGGGTGGAGGGATAAATGGTGAAGCCGCTGCCCTCTCGGTCAAACGCAAATTCGACGAGCTCCTACTGACTGCGCCCGAGCAAAAGGCGACGCTGACAAAATATCGGGGTAAATCCAACCCAATATCCTTCTTTTTGGAGGAACTTCCGGGCGGATCCCCGAATTCGGGCATCCCACTATTAATTAGGGCAAATATGGCCCAGTTCGACGTCAGGCGCATCCTTGTCGATCAGGGCAGCTCGGTGGATATCATATACGTCCACCTCTTCAAGACTCTGAAATTAGACAAGACCAACCTGGCCCCCTACGTCGGATCCGACCTCCAGGGATTCAACGGAGCAACAACAAGACCGTGGGGATATGTCGAGCTCATCGTCACCTTCGGGGAGCAGGAAACGGCCAGGGAAATCAAAATCCAATTCCTGGTCGTGGACTGTCCATCCCTTTACAATTGCATCTTCGGACGCCCGACATTAGCCGAACTCACCGCGGTCCCGTCCACCGTCCACCTGAAGATGAAATACTACACCAAATTAGGCCGCGTAGTCACCATCCACGGTGACATCGAAGCTGCCCGACGGTGCTACGACGCCGCGGTAAAAGGACAGGCCACGGTCAACACAAAAAGTAGCAACAAAAAACTCAAGACCGAGGATCCTCCCCTCCAGGGAATCAACGCCATCGACCTCGACTGCCGCATTGGTCTCGGCGAAACTGAAGAGGGGAAGCCCACCGAGGAACGATCTCCCGAACACCCGTTCCGACCAATCCCCGACGGAGAATTCGAACCCATCCCCCTTGGGGACGATCCAGAAAGGACGGTAAAGATAGGCAAGGGATTGCCCGAGGGAACAAGAGAGAAGCTCGTAGCATGCCTCAAAGAGAACTCCGACCTCTTCGCCTGGAATGCCGCGGAAATGCCCGGACTGGATCCTGAGATCGCGTGTCACCAGCTCGCGTTAGATCGGGCAGCCAAGCCCATAGCACAGCGTAGGCGCAAGCAGTCCCCTGAGAAGGCGGAGGCTGCCGAGCAAGCTGTAAAAGACCTCTTAGAGGCAAATTTTATTTCTGAAGCCCAGTACACAACCTGGATCTCTAATGTAGTCCTCGCTAAGAAAAATAATGGAAAATGGCGTATGTGTGTTGATTATACTGATCTTAATAGGGCTTGCCCGAAAGATGATTTCCCCCTCCCTAACATAGACATGCTCGTAGACAATTCTGCAGGTTTTAAACTCTTGTCCTTCATGGACGCATATAGTGGATACAACCAAATCCCTATGTCGCCCACAGACAAGAAACACACGGCGTTCATGACCCCAACGGGCAATTACTATTACAACGTAATGCCGTTCGGGCTCAAGAACGCCGGTGCCACGTACCAACGCATGATGAACAAAGTCTTCAAGGAAGAAATAGGGGACATGCTCGAAGTATACATGGACGACATGATCGTCAAGTCACACGAGGAGGTCACCCACGCTCGGCACCTATCCAGAGTTTTCGAACAGGCAAGACAATGCAAAATGAGGTTCAACCCTGAAAAATGCACGTTCGGGGTACGGGCAGGAAAATTCCTGGGCTTCTACCTCACCGAAAGGGGGATCGAAGCCAACCCCGACAAATGCCGGGCGTTCTCGGAATTTCCGACCCCGAGGACCAAAAAGTCAATCCAATCCCTCAACAGAGTGCTCGCCTCACTCTCCCGTTTCATCGCCAAGTCCGCCCAGCACGCGCTGCCATTCTTCAGACTCCTTCGCAAAGAGGCCAGTTTCGACTGGACCGACGAGTGCGAACGGGCATTACTCCATCTAAAGAAAGTTCTCTCCGAACCCCCGGTCTTATCACGACCATTGGAAAAGGAAACCCTATACCTGTATCTGTCCGTGGCGACCGAGGCCGTCAGCGCCGTCCTAATAAGGGAGACCGACGAGGGACAAAAACCCATCTATTTTACAAGCAAAGCACTCCAAGGCCCTGAGCTCCGATATCAGCAAATTGAAAAGGTCGCCTTGGCCCTAGTAAATGCGGCGAGGAGACTACGTCATTACTTCCTCGCACACACGATAAGAGTACGAACCGACCAGCCAATCAAACAGTTGCTTGGACGACCAGATATGGCCGGGAGAATGCTCAAGTGGTCACTGGAACTCTCCGAATTCGACGTACAATACAAAAATAGAAAGGCCTTGAAAGCCCAAGCGCTGGCCGACTTCGTCGCGGAAATGACCCATTGCTCAACACCGGTGGACGGCGCCCACAAGTGGACGATCTTCGTCGACGGCGCCTCCAGCACATCAGGCAGCGGAGCCGGGATCATCCTCGAGAACGAAGACGGACTCCTGATCGAGGTCTCATTAGCACTGGCTTTCCCAACGTCGAACAACCAAGCCGAATACGAGGCTTTTATCGACGGCCTGAGGTTAGCCGAGGACCTGGGAGCAAAAGAAGTAAAAATATCCACAGACTCTCAGCTCGTAGCCTCACAAGTGCGAGGAGAGTACCAAACCAAGAATGACAACCTCGTCGAATACTTGTCCCTTGTCAAAGAAAAACTTGAGAAATTCGAGAAGTGGGAAGTTCAACACGTACCTCGCGAGCACAATACACGGGCAGATATCCTCTCAAAACTAGCCAGCACGAGGAAAAAGGGCGGAAACAAGTCCGTAATTCAAGAAATCCTTCCTCGACCTAGCATCGAAAAATTACCTCCTCCATTCGAGGTCAACGCGATCGGGGATGCTCACTGTTGGATGACACCCATCTACAATTACCTAACAAAAGACGAACTCCCCGTCGACCCAAAGGAGGCGGCCACCACCAAACGACGGGCATGCTCATACGTACTCCTCGAAGGGAAACTCTACCGTAGAGGGTTCTCCATCCCGTTACTTAAGTGTGTCGAGGAAGAGAAAGTTCCCGACATACTTGGAGAAATACACCGGGGGATTAACGCTCAACACCTCGGCGGGCGATCACTCGCGCGAAAAGCCCTTCGAGCAGACTACTACTGGCCGACCATGCAAAACGACTCAAAGGAGCACGTAAAAAAATGCGACAAATGTCAGCGACACGCCGACATGCACCTCGCACCCCCGAATGACCTAAAATCACTGTCTTCCCCGTGGCCCTTCGCATGGTGGGGCATGGATATCCTCAGACCTTTTGTCACCGGATCGTACCAGAATAAATACCTCATCGTCGGGGTGGATTATTTTACGAAATGGATTGAAGCAGAGGCATTGGCTAAAATAACCGCACAGAACATTCTCCGGTTCTTTAAACGCAACATCCTCGCTCGATTCGGCGTACCCCAGGCCCTCATCACGGACAATGGGACACAATTCACGGACGGAGGATTCCAAGACTTCGTCGCCAGCCTAGGTACTAAACAGCATTTCACGTCTGTCGAACATCCACAGACGAACGGGCAAGCGGAGGCGGCCAACAGGGTAATCTTACGTGGCCTTAAACGCAGGCTCGGCGAGGCGAAGAGGGCATGGGTCGAGGAACTACATAGCGTCCTATGGGCTTACCGCACGACACCACACTCCACCACCGGGGAGACCCCATTCCGACTGACTTACGGCACCGAAGCAGTCATCTTGGTGGAAATACGGGAACCAACGAGGCGGATAGAGGAGCCCCTAGACGAGGAAATGAACGACGAGACCCTTAGAGCCGAACTCGACCTAGTCGAAGAGATCCGTTCTGAAGCAGCCCTCAGGGAGATGTCCCTCAAACAAAAAATAGCACTACGCCACGACGCGAAGGTCATAAGAAGAGAGTTCCAGGTCGGCACCCTGGTTCTCAGAAGAAACCAGAAAAACCCAAAAGAGGGTAAACTGGCCGCCAACTGGGAAGGCCCCTACCGCGTCCGCGACAAGACGAGCAACGGGGCCTATTACCTAGAAAACCTACAAGGGGAAGAACTCGCTCGACCATGGAACGCAGAAAAACTTAGACAATATTACAGCTAAATGTATCACGGGGAGACGTGGGTGGTACGACCACGCTCTTCGTCTCCAAAACCCCAAAGAGGAACCGCAAGACCCGGGGACGAACCGGGGCCACACAGCGAACACAACCCTCCCCGACGATTGGGATCTCGATCGAGACTCAACGTCGAAGTACCACGACAGGCAGGGCACCCAGCTCGCGATGGGAAAGCCCAAGCCTCGAAGCCGGAGTCCCGAACAACGAACCCGGGCTTCGATCCAAACGGGCACAAAGCCCGACGCTTCGTCGGTTCCCTAAACCGAGGAGACTAACGAGGTCGAGCAGAATATAAATTCATAAACAAGCAAATATAACGCATACCCGAACACAATGAATGATAACAGAAAACATTCATATATTTAAAACAGAATAACATAACAACGACCGAGGCCAAGTACGCCCGAAGGCCAAATTACATATGCCCGAAGGCCAAAATACATAAAGGGCACGCAGGCCACACAACAAGGCACGCAGGCCATAACAAAAACAACAAATCAAAAGAAAAAACAATAATCAAGACTCCGCCCGGAGCTCCTCCTCAGCATCTTCCACCTCATCCTCATCATCCCCCAGCTCCTCCTCAGCTTCGAAAGGGCACACGATCTCTCCTTCCCGGACGCAGTAATTATGGGCCGACCCCTCCGTCACCAACTCAGGATTCAGAAGCCTCAGTTGTTCGACGGCATTGTCGAAACCCTCCTTGAAAACAGCCACGAGGTCCTGGTTGAGAGAGCGTATGTGCCCCAGCAGCTCGCCACGAGAACCAAGGGCAAGCTCCTCCTCGGTCTCATCAGCCAAAGGACAGACCTTTTCCTCGAGAGATTCAAGCTGAGCCCGCAGTCCAGCATTGTCCTCGATCAGCTTCTGGTGCCCGGCCACCTGCTCCTCCAAGCTCACCTTGGCCGCCTTCAGCTGGTCTCGCTCCTTCTCTGCCTCTTCCAATTTCTTATTCAGCCCCTCCTGCAGCTGATGCTCCTCCTTGTAGTTCGACAGGTCTTTGGACAGCTTGTCCTTCTCCGACCGAACCTGCGCGAGAGCATCCTCCAGGGAGACAGTAGAGACTGAAGTATCAGTCAAGACCATGGCCGTCTCCATCACCCGGATGACAGCTGCCAGGTCTCTAGCCAGCTCCTTGCGTCGGACACCAGCATCTTGGTCCAGGATAGCCTTTGCCTCAGGCGCCGACACCGCGATCGCATCCTCGACTTTGAAGAACGACCGCTCCACATAGCAGGGGGTAACAAATAGCTGCCCGGTCCACCCGGACTTCCCAAGGATGACCTCGAAAGAGTCCCCGCCGGACGTTTCCGTTTATGGAGAGGAGAGGCCGATTGAGGTGGGCTATCAGGAATATCTATCGTCGACGCCCGAGGAGGAGAGGAAGGTGTCGGACCCGCTGTGTTCGAAGTCCCGACCCCAGCATCAGCAGCGGTCACCTGAACACGGGCCACGGTCTTCTTTGTATTTTTTGGCACCCGGTCAGACGCACCGACCTGGTTGGCCAGCTTCAGGACCCGATCACGCGTACTGGGCATGGCACCTGCGAAACATTACACATAAACATTAGCGAGCGAAAACATAGACAAAAATAAAAGATCAAGAAAAAATCTGCCTACTTAATAATTCTAAAGCCTTCTCCTCGGTCCTGCACTCGAGCAAGGCCTTTGTATTAATAAAGCGCGTCTCAGTGATTGGCATTCCGGCCTCGTCAAGATAGGGCACGCCCTGTCGATTCGTCCAGACTCCCAGATTGAAACTCTGCACGTAATCAACCAGCTTCTTGTATGCGAGCCTATCCTCAACGCCGAGCATCGCAAATTTGACCCTATAGTGGGCGGTGGAGAGGTCGAAATGATCGCGCTGCCACCTCAGCGGTATCTTCGACATCAATGTCTCCTCCCCGTTTGATGCTCGTTGATAATAGTAAAGGGAATGAAGGGCGACACGGGTGATCGGCATCACCACATACCAACGACCCTTGAAATGACGGGCAGAGTCCACATACGTCTTGAACAAACGCATGGGCTGTTTAAAAGAAACCCAACTGTGGTGCCCACGAAGGCCAGACCGCTGGAGGTGGAAGACGTGGAAGAAAAGGGCTCGAGTGCACCCAATGCCGAGGAAACGGCAGACCAACTCGAATGCCCGCATAAAAGCGAGGGCGTTGGGATGCAGTTGGGATGGCGCCAGCCGAAGCCATTTAAAGATCGACATTTGGAAGGAATTGAAGGGCAGCCTGATCCCCGCCTCCCGGAAAGCAAACTCGTACATCGTGAACTGCTTCCCCGGGAAATGATGGCATATACGGTCCTCCTCCTTGGGGGCACAGCAATACCAATTCTCCGGATCTTCCCGGCTTCTGTCTTCGACCACGGCGTAAGCGGGGATGGCCTCGTCACAGAAATAGGACTCCTCCTCCAAAGGTTCATCCGCAACCCAGGAGAGATCAACCTGCCCGGAGGATGAAGCGTGCTCAGTACCATCCCTGGCACTCCCATCCCCGACGGGTAGACGAGCGACGACCGCATCTTCAGACGATGACCCAGAGTCTTCCTTCCTCGGTCGTAAACGCCCGGTAGCACCTGAAACACAGACAGAAAGAGTGAATTCGACATCATATCAAATCCACCCTTCCACCGCAGGTCAAGTGAAAGGGCGTAACAGCAACGGACACTGACAACGTGTTCGACGCGAAGATACGCACGTTCTTAAGAGACCGGGCAGAAAGTTCATATATACTTATGCAAATATTGCCCGGCATATGTAATTTCTGCCCGGGACAGTCTAACCCTAACCCTATTTTCTACCATCTATAGTCCATCTACAGTCCATTTTACTATTCCTAAGTCAAATCTAACCACCTACTATGGATATAACATGCATTTGCAGACATTTGACACAAACAGAAGGAAAAATAATGGATTACAGAAGCAAAATGGTACCTGACATATAGGAAGTTGAGAAAGAGACGGTGGCGCACGGGCAGAGACGGTGGTTCAGGCAACGAGACGGGCTGAGACGGCGGTTCAGGCGGCAAGTCGAGCAGACACAGGAGGATTCTTCAGAACTTCCGGTGAACGTAGGAGCGAAAAAGTGAAAATGAAGTCACTCAACTTCCTTTTATAGTCCCTGGCGCGTGGGCCAACGCGCTAGGTCATCATTGCCTACTGCCTACGCCGTCTTTGCACACAAAACGAAGCGACACCATTAAGTCTGAAACACGTCTACCCAAAAAAGAAACTGAAGCGACGTCGGGCATCTGTCCGTCTCCCCGATTTATCAAGACACCCTATCCCCGCTTCAAGCCCTCGACCGTTACGAGGAAGGTGCGCACCCATCGATCACTTTCCATCCCCGACACTACCGTGGAAAGAGGAGCTCGCGAGCAAGTCTATTAGAATCTTCCACGCCATACGTCCGCGCCTCTCCCTCGACACAGGGAACCCCGGTTGCAATACAAGTCATCACTCTAACTCAGAGACTCGACTTGGGGGGCTCCTGTTCTGGACTGGGCCATGACGACATGCACGGCACGGCCCAATGCTTATCGGGTACAGGCCCAAACATCCGGGCAGATGGATGCGTCGGGCAAGGGCCCAACCATCCATGTCGATGGGATGCCACCTCGACAACTCTACTACGTGTCGGGCAGATACACGCACCCCCCACCAGCTGACCTTCATTCACATATCACCTACCTACATCACGGGCACATGAGCTATGTCGGGCAGAACCACGTCTGCCACCTCATCTGGCACGTCACCCAACTCCCCTGTATTATCTCCTGAGGGATAGGGGCAGTTGGACCAGGGAGCAGACCTTTGGTCTAGGTCTTCACGCTTCTTACGCGTCCCCTGGCAGCTCCTCCTTGGGCCTAGCTAAATCCAGCCCATTAGGAGCCTTGGCCCAGCGCTGGGGGCTCAATATAAATACCCTTTCATAGCAAAGGGTCAGGTATTCTAACTCACTCTGAAATAACCTTAACTTTCTGTACCTCTTCTGACTTAAGCATTGGAGCACCTTGCAGGTACACCCCCTCGCTCATCTCACTCTCTGGCCCAGTCTTCAAATCCTTGGAAGGCCCTCCTGATCAGGTATGATCAATCCCCGACCAACTATTTGAAAGGAGTTGCAATCCTTCCAAAATCTGATTTTGACGGAGCCACTATTGGAGGCTTAAGAACTTCTATCACAAAATCATTAAGAGGAGACCGAAGGCCCATGATAGAGAACATACATTCATAAAAAGAAATGACACTATTTCCATATACATCCAACGACTCTACCCAATTCACGCATACCAAATAACATATTGTTATTTCCTCCACACTATATATAGAGATGAAATAAAAGGGTCAGAGAAGGCTTATTTTTCAAATATTCACACCAATTCTAGAAGACTTTCACATACGCCTAACTTGTAGGATGAAGTTGTGAATGAGCCACTATCAGATGCTTAAGAACTTCCATCTCAAAATCATTAAGAGGCAACCGAAGGCCCAATATCGAGAAGGGACATTCGTAAAAAGAATGACACAATCTTCATATTTGTTTTATATTTGATCATTTTCTCTAGATGTCAAAACACCTCAATTTGAAGAAGGACCTACATCAAGAAAGGCTTCATCAAAATTACCTTATTTGGCAAAGAGAAAAATAGTTGGAGGAAGTAGAGTCCACTAATAAAGATTGAGCATTCTCTGGGATTTTTGAGCATTCTTCTATGATTTTTGACTCATGATGTACTATTATTTTCAAGACACAAGGAAGCAAAATATCAAAAGAAAAGATATAACAACTAATTAGGAAAGATAACTAAGAAAAATCAAAACCTGACTTTTTAAGAACCTTATGCTAGCATGCAAAAGAAAATAGACTCTTTCAATGCTTCAAATTACCACACACAACACTTAAGTGTTCTGGTTCCAAGGGTTCATAATGAAGATACCACCAAAAACGTTTGTGATATGAGGCATTTAATACGCGAATTCCCAAGAAACTGAAACATTTACTATTGCTCTTCCATGATAAATAAAAGAGTGATTAGGCACCAAGGCTAATACGACAAACCATTACCTTGCCATATAGAAATAAGGGATTGAGGGCAACTGTTATGGACCGACCATATGAATCCCCGACCAACTATTTGAAAGGAGTTGAAATCCTTCCAAAATCTGATTTTTGACGGAGCCACTATCAGAGGATTAAGAACTTCTATCACAAAATCATTAAGAGGAAGCCGAAGGCCCAGGATAGAGAGCATACATTCATAAAAAGAAATGAAACTATTTCCATATTTGTTGCATACTCAGTCATTTTATATAGGAGTCAAGACACCCCAATTCAAAGAGAAGACTACATCAAGAAAGATTCTCTCAATATCACCCTCTTTAGCAAGGAAAAAATTAGCTGAAGAATAAGCAGAGTCCACCCACGAAGATTGAGCATTCTTCTGGGATTTTTTATCATTCTTCTATGATTTTTGACTCGTGACATACTATTTTTTCCAGACACATGGAAGCGAAATAACGAAATAAAAAAGATAACAACTAACTGAGAAAGGCAACTCAGAAAAATGCAACGCTAGCTCTTCAAGAACCATAGGCTAGCACACAAAATAAAATAGACTTTATCAACGCTTAAATTCATTCACACACAACACTTAAGTGTTCAAGTTTTCAAGGGTCATAATGAGGATACCACCGAAAAGACGTTTGTGATTTGGGACATTAAAGATGTGAATTCCTAAGAAACTAAAACATTTACTCTTGCTCTTCTAGGATAAATAAAAGAATGATCGACCACCAAGGCTAATACGACAAACCATTGCCTTAACACACAAAATAAAGGGCTTGGGGGAAACTATTTTGCGTCGACCATATGGATCATCGACCGACCATTCGAAAGGCTCTTCAATACTTCCAAAACCTTCTCAACACACAAGAGTTATCCTCCAAATAAGCATAGAGGATCCAAACTCCAAATACATCCAACGATTCTACCCGATTCACGCATACCAAATAACATATTGTTATTTCCTCCACACTATATATAGAGAGTGCGCCAATTCAGGTACTTAATTTCAAATTCAATTTCAATTCACTCTTCTCCCTCACATACTGACTTGAGCGTTGAAGTATTAATCTTGCAAATCATCCCCTTGTCTGTCGTACAAGAAACTCGTATATACCGTTATCTTCAATTCTTACTCAATTTCTGGTTCTTGAATGAAACAAAACCTAGTTAGTTTTAAGCTTTTTCGTTCTATTCATTGTCTTTACTAAAGTTTATTTTCAGTCTCAAACTCCACTTCTAAGAAATAATAATCTATAACTATTGCCATGAATTTTTTAGAGTCATTGTTTCTGCCACTAACATATCACTACAACCCATCCATACAAAAAGAGTTAACAATTTACATTTCTCCCATCATCTCTAAATATAGACCCCATTTCCCTTTAACAGTAAGACTTACATAAATGCTTCATTTTATCCATACAAAAAGAGCTAACAATTAACATTTCTCCCATCATCTCTAAATATAGCTCCTAGACCCAATTTTCCTCTAACAGTAAGACTTACATCGATGTTGAATTTATCCAACCTTGCTTAGGAAACTTCCATTTAGATTTTTGAGATCTGCTATCTTATCGTCAATGCTCGTTATTTCTTATAAGTATCACTTTGTTTTCTTTTTCTTTTTCATCAACTTAAATCTCGTTCTCTTCATTGTTTTTCTTAACATCAATATTCCTTTATGGTTCGTTTTCTTGTCCCAAGTTTGAGTTTATCTTTATATAATGTCAATAATCTTTGATTGACTTTGTATATAGACTTTATGAGAATCTTCGATGACATTTACTTTAGGTTGCTATTTTTTTGTTTCTTTTTTCCAAGTATATGATTCTTGATGATTTTGCTAACCTTCATTTTATCTTTTTCCGAGGTATTATAATCCATAATATTGTTCAAATACTTTTGATTTGCTCATGGAGTATTAAAAAATTGTAATATAACCAAATCCCAAATAACACACCATGCCACATGTTGGCATCATTCTTGTTTTCCAAATTAAGAAGCATGTGCATTTACTTCTATTGTATTATACTAGTATATTCTATTTTTTTGTCTTTAGAAGTCTCACACTACTTGCACTCCACCCCATCTCCACACCTATAATGCACCCCACTCACCCCATAAAGTGCGGTAACCAACTCAAAAGATTAAAAAAATAAAACCACAACAAATTCATAATCACAATCCCTTCCTTTCAATAACCCAAATGGGTAACAAAAGCTATTTCATAGGGTTGATTTTATGCATACTTCCACTAATCCATAGCCTTACCCCAAAGTCTCCAATCCTATGCAACCAAACAATCTGCACTCTTGAAAACTCCTATGGAACATGGAACGACCGTAAAACATGTTATGCTCTCAATGTAACATACCCAACAACAGAACAACAGCTTCGTTTAGCAGTTTCCTATGTTGTTCAAAACAAACTTAAAGCCAAAATCGTCACCAAATTCTCACACACAATCCCAACACTCTCGTGTCCATTACAAAATAATCATGCTTTTTTTATAAGCACGGAGAAATACGATTCTGGAATCCAGATTGATGCAGAAAATTTGGCTGTGACGGTTGATTCAGGTGTGAGACTTCGTGAGTTGATTGATGAGGTTGAGAAAAATGGGTTTAGTTTGGTGAGTGCACCTTATTGGGAGGGGGTTACAATAGGGGGTGTTATTAGCACTGGTGCACATGGAAGTTCTTGGTGGGGTAAAGGTGGTGCTTTTCATGAACAAGTTTTGGAAATTACTGTTGTTGTTCCTGGTTCTAAATCTGAAGGGTATGCTAAGATTTTGAGATTGGATTCACATAATCCTCTCTTTAATGCTGCTAAAGTTTCTCTTGGTGTTTTGGGTGCTATCTCCAAGGTAAACATTATTTATTATTATTTTTTTAAAATGAGATATTATTATTTTTCTTTCTGACCTAAATTTCCATTGTTTATAATGTATACAGGTAAAGTTATCACTTGAGCATAGGTTCAAAAGAAGTGTGACATTCAATTTCACAGATGATAGTGATGTTGAAAATGAGTATATAGAGCATGCTAAGAAGTATGAGTTTGCAGACATAACTTGGTATCCATCAAGACATACAGCTGTTTACAGATATGATTTCAGGGTCCCCTTAAATGCTTCTGGTGATGGAGTTTTTGATTTCATTGGATTTCAAGCCAATTCCATTTTCATCCCTGAATCTGTCCGATCAGCAGGTAAATAATCATGGACATATTAGTACTATCCTTACTATAGATAATGTTTTGAATGCGCGGTTGCAATTACCTGTATTAATACTATTCTAGGAAATTTTTGACATATATGTCATAACATATAAACCTTGTGAATTGTGATGCAGAGAAATTGCTGGAAAACACAGGAAACTCGAAAGGAAAATGCTTAACAGCATCAGTTACATTGGAATTCAAGAAATTAACGGCCAATGGTTTAAAAAACAACGGTCAAATCTTCACTGGCTACCCTGTAATTGGTTACCAAGGAAAAATGCAAACTTCAGGTTCATGTTTATATTCATCAAGAATCGACACATCTTGTGCTTGGGATCCAAGAATCAAAGGATTGTTCTTCTATGAATCAACAGCGATTTTCCCTGCTTCAAAATTCGGAGACTTTATCAAAGATGTGAAAAAACTAAGAGACATAAACCCACAAAATTTCTGCGGCATAGACAACTATAATGGAATTTTCATACGTTACATTAAAGGCTCAGAAGCATATCTAGGACAATCCGAAGATTCTATAGTGATTGATTTCAACTATTATCGCGCAAATGACCAGTTTACGCCTAGATTAAACCAAGATGTTTGGGAGGAATTGGAACAAATGGCATTTTTTAAGTATGGTGCTAAGCCACATTGGGCTAAGAATAGGAACTTAGCATTTTTAAATGTGCAACAAAAGTATCCTAAGTTTAGTGCTTTTATTGATGCTAAAAAACAAATGGATCCTCAGAATGTGTTTTCTGGTGATTGGTCTGATGAGATATTGTATGGGAAGGAATTGGTGAAATTTGATGGATGTGGTTTGGAAGGAATGTGTATTTGTTCAGAAGATAGACATTGTAGTCCACAAAAAGGGTATCTTTGTACTCATGGACTTGTGTATAAGGAAGCTAGAGTTTGTAGGCTTTTATCAACTTCTGGGAACACTGATTCACTCCAATGAGATACTGATGTATAATGTATTCAAGCAGTTTGAAGCAGTTGAATAAAGATTTGATGACTCTAGAAAATCGAGTTTAATACACATTTGAAATTTGTGCAGCCAAGTTTTCATGTTTAGTTTGACATGTTTTAAGGATAGATCAAATTATAAGTTTTCATTGTAAAAAGTTTGATGAGTTAGTTGGATAGAATTTCTAAGGGAGGAAAATGTTTATAGAGATACATTCATATTTATGAGTAAAATAGATGATGAATCATTACTATGGGTTGGTAGTCGAAATTTATAAGCAAAAGCCTTATAATTTTTTTGGCCTTAAATATAAATATAAGTAAATGTGAATAAATCTACGTGCATTTAATGATTTTTGTTCCAAAAGTATCCCTGCCTTAATTATTAAATATTGTTAGTGGAAGACAATTTAATGGAGGGTATACTAGTAATTGTGTTATCTCTCACATGAAATCAATAAAATTAAATGCACTTGACTAGATTTTTTAATAAGCATGAAGTTTGTCTTTTTTGTTTATAAATCAGGCCGGAGTAGTATCATATATAAAAGTTTAATCAAATGGTAGGAAAACGAGAAAAGTTAAAAAATGAACTCTCAATTTAAACATTTAAGTATTAATATCTTATTAAAAATATATAGAAATAATGATTATCATAAAGATATATATTAGATGGACTAAACATTATCAATTCCTTAATCCAATAATGAAGACCCCCAATGTGGATACATTTTGTAAAAGGATTATGTGGCGTACAAGTTATTCTCGAAATCATACTAGAAAATAAGTACATCAACATATAACAAATAACAATCTTTGAAAGACCGAAGTGATTATACCGTTGAGCTACAACGCTGATTCTTGGATGGGGTTTGCCAGCGTGGCACCCTAGATTTCCCATTTTAATGAATCCAGCATGGCAAACGGTATAAAGGGAAACAATGTACAATGCCTTTTTTTTAATTGAAAACTAGTATCTTTTAAATTTCAAACTGGCAGCGGTAATAAATTATTAATTCCGTTTAACGGCTAGTTTTTTTTTTAAACTTTTTATTTTATTATAAATATAGTTTTTATCTAAAAAAATTACAAACACAAATTTTTTCTCACTTTTATTTTCTCTTCAATTTGAAATTTCTCTCACACTTTCATTATTTTATTCCTAAACTTTTAATTTTTTTCAACAATTTATTCTCAAATGGATCATAATCATTTTCATTATCAACAAGCTTTCTTCAATTACATGCAAAATTATCAAAATCATAATCCTCAAAATTCTCAAATTCCATCGGTGCCAACAAACCCCGCCTTATTTCTTTCGTCACCAAACAATCCAAATATGTATCCTAGACCTCAAATGAATTATAATAGTATGGAATTCTCAACTCAAGTTCCACCATTTTCTACTCAAGTTCCACCATTTTCTACTCAAGTTGGTACTGAAAAAAGAAGAAAGAGTTATCGTTAAAAAAAAATCTCGAGAGCAATTTACAAGGGATGGGGATATACTACTTATCCAATCATGGCTCAATGTTTCAAATGATCCAATTGTGAGAGTTGATCAAAAGGCTAAGAGTTTTTCTGTTAAGAATCACTACTAGTTATAACCAATAGCGTGGGTAATCGCGAGAAAAGTTAGGGGGACAATTAAAATGTCGATGACATCGAATAAATGACATGGCTCATAAATTTGTTGGGTGTTACAAAAATATTGTTAAAGGAAAGAAAAGTGGAACATCGGAGAACGATATCATAGTAGATGCACATGCTATTTTTGCTTAGGATCAAGGTACAACATTCAATCTTGAGTACGCATGGTGATTACTAAAAGATGAAGCTGAATGGCGCATCGTCGGAGAATCGATTGGAAGTTCTTCAAAAATAACAAAGACTTCTGCTAGTGGGGCATCATCGGAGAACCCAGATACAACTTCAAGTTATGAGTTTAACTCATCATCACCAATGGAGCGTCCAGTGGGAAAAAAAGCAGCAAAAATGAAGGGTAATGCAAACAAAATTCCAAATGCAACACAAGATGCAAAGAATAAATGGGCAATAACAATGGAAAGACTTGTGCAATCTAAAGAGGACGAGATAAAATTAAGGGTAATACAAATGATGATGAAAGACACTTCTACTATGAGCGATAGTCAACGAGATATTCATGAAAAATATTGTAATAAGATTAAAAAAATATGGAATGTAGTTAGTATCACTTATGTAAAATGGTCATTAGTACCACTTTAATTTGTCAATACCTATGTAAAATGGTCATTATTACCACTTTAATTTGTCAACACCTATGTAAAATGGTCATTAGTACCACTTTAATTTATAATAAATATTATGTTATTCAAACTAGCTATTATTCAAACCAGTCGTTATTCAAACCATTATATATACTACCACTTATGTCATTGTTTTCTCATTCTCATATTTACCACATATCTCTCATTTCTCTCTCATTCTTTACTGATTACAATGGATTCAGACAATTCAGATAATTACGATCAGAAAATTTGGGCGTTGGTTGAAGAAGAATTTATGGACGACAGGGATGAAGAACAACAACTTTAGAATTCTGGGAGTTCCTCTAGACGAAAGAGAAGAACAACTATAGATCGAGGTCGTGAAGAAGGGCACAATCGAACGATATTATACGAAGTTTGTGTTTGTTTTGCAGGTATTAAGATATACATGACTTGTGAAAGAAAAGAATGAAAATGAGACAGAAACGAGGCTTTTAGCAGAAGAAATGAAACAGATAGCAGAAAAAGAGTTTTTGCATTCTGAATGCCTGACGACCGTCACAACAAGCTGACGACCATCCCACATTGCCAAGCCTAGACGAATGCTACAATGCAAGATGACCGTCACATGTCTTATTTCAGAATCCTATTACGCGCGTATCAGTCAATTACAGAGAGTCGTTACACGCAATTCTCTCATTCAATAGAGATATTTTCTCACTCGTTCCAGTCTCAGTCCAACCCTACACAGTCAAGACCCAGCTAAAGAAGTTCCTACATATCCTCAACAACAATATTCCCAGAAGCTATAAATAAAAGCTGCTTTGAGTTCCAAAGGGAGCTTCGACCACCTTATAAAATTGTTGTCGTTTTACCATTCGAAGCCATTTTAATTAGTTCAGAGCTTTTTCATGTTTATTTCCTTTTCAGTATTTAATTTAGTTTTCATTACTGAACCTTAGTGATAGCTTCCTACTCTGGGAAGCTATTACTATTTATTTATTTTCAGCCATTGCCTTTGTTTAAGTTTAATTTTCTGCAAGAATTCTTTATTCAAGTGTACTTCAGACATGTTTCTTTATTGAATTATATGCTTTACTTTCCAATTATTATGTCTTATATTTTTATGCAATCCTTCTTCTACCTTTCTTTTTTCGATTTAATTGACATGTCTGGCTAAACCATTTAATCGGTATGTGATTGAATAACCGGAACAAATTCAATAGATCTAGGATAAAACCTTAAAATCAATTTACTTTTTGGTTTCAATTTCTTAATTTAAAACAACTTTTGTTACGAAAGTAAAAAGGTAAAAAAAATGTTAGAATGAAGACCACAAGAGTGTGAGATTGTAACCGGATAGCTAAAATTGAACATTGATTTTAAATACAGCGAAAGCGCTTTAAAACAAATTAGAATCTCAAGGTTTTCAAAAAGTACTTTTAACTTGAATTGACATAGCGAGAGCGCTCAATTGAACTTAGGAGTATAGTAATATGCAAGACCACGAGAGTGTGAGTTGACGACTTTCAAACCGACATTTTATACAGAAAGCTAATTTGATAAACCTTTATAAGCCGACTTTTTATTGAATCCGCGAAGGCATAACAATTACATACCAATATCCTTATCATAATTTAATTTAATTTAAAATTCTTACTTTCTCGCTCCTTAAAACTAAAACATCACTCGCCTGAGCTAAACATAGTAACATCCCGATAGCACTAGGTTGATTATCGAGTCTCTGTGGGATCAATATCTTTTATCACTATGCAATTAGGTTGTATACTTGCAGTTAGAATCTTAAGACTCGAAAAGTCACGATCAAGTTTTTGGCGTCGTTGCCAGAGACTTAGATTTAGTCAATAATACAATTCGTTTGTTGCGCCGTCTAGACTAAGGCAACAAATTTACCCTTTGTCGATTGTATGCCTAGTACATACTCCCGAGGCAAAGACTTAGAACCACAAATCGACGAAGTTGGGCGTTTCTTAAGTTGAGACGCCGAACCGAAACTAACAAAACCCTTTTACCTGAAGATCTTATACCCGAACCACTTGAAGAACAAATCATGGCCGAAAATGGAGGACCATAACAACGTCCACTCAAGTCCTATATAACTCCAACTCAACAAGAACCGCACAACAGTATTGTTGCGCTAGCCAATACCTGAAACGATTTTGAACCGAAACCTTCACTGCTGCAAGCTGTGCAACAAATCAGTTTCTGGAAATCCTATGGATGATCAAAACGAACATCTGAAGAAGTTTGTGCAATACACAGATATCGTAAAGGTAAATAGTGTAACTCAAGACGCAATAAGACTAAGACTTTTTCCGTTCTCTCTAAGAGATAAAGCTTGAGCATGGTTACAATTTCTACCAGCCAAATATGTTACAACATGGGCAGAACTGAAGAACGTCTTTTTATTACGTTATTCCCCACCAAGCAAGACAACTATGCTGAGAGCTCAGATTAACGGATTTCGATAGAATTAAGGGTAGTGCAAATGATGATGAAAGACACTTCTACTATGAGCGATAGTCAACGAGATATTTATGAAAAATATTGTAATAAGATGGAAAAAATGGAATGTAGTTAGTATCACTTATGTAAAATGGTCATTAGTACCACTTTAATTTGTCAATACCTATGTAAAATGGTCATTAGTACCACTTTAATTTGTCAACACCTATGTAAAATGGTCATTAGTACCACTTTAATTTATAATAAATATTATATTATTCAAACTAGCTATTATTCAAACTAATCATTATTCAAACCATTATATATACTATCGTCATTGTTTTCCCATTCTCATATTTACCACATATCTCTCATTTTTCTCTCATTCTTTACTAACTACAATGGATTCAGACAATTCAGATAATTACGGTCAAGAATTTTGGGCGTTGGTTGAAGAAGAATTTATGGACAACAGTGATGAAGAACAACAACTTCAGAATTCTGGGAGTTCCTCTAGGCGAAAGAGAAGAACAACTATAGATCAATGTCATGAAGAAGGGCACAATCGATTATTCAATGATTACTTCTCGGAAAACCCATTATACACTGATGTTGAACATCTTTTACAAATGGGAGAGTCACGTGGCTTTCTAGGTATATTGGGTTTTATTGATTGTATGCATTGGGTATGGAAAAATTATCCTATTACATGGAAGGGAGAATTTTGTCGAGGTGATCATGGTAAGCCCACAATCATACTTGAAGCAGACAAGACTTATAGATTTGACATGCTTTCTTTGGTATTGGAGGTTCAAACAATGGAATTAATGTGCTAAACCAATCCAACGTGTTTAACGATATTTTGAAAAGACATGCTCCCAATGTGCAATATACAACCAATGAGACATCATATAATATGAGATATTATTTAGCAGATGATATATATCCTGAGTGTGCTACATTTTTCAAGACCATTTCAATGCCACAGGGAGAAAAGAAAAAAAATTATTTGCTCAACATCAAGAATCGACTAGAAAAGATGTGGAGCGGACATTTGGAGTGATTCAATCTCGATTTGCAATTATACGTGGTCCAACGTGTGCTTGACATATGGACACCATCAAGCATACTATATATGCCTACATCACATTGCATAATATGATTATGGAAGACGAACGACATACATATTGAGGTAATTTTGATTACTCTTATGATAATGTGGATATCAACAACTCAACAACTGAAACATTTAGCGGTCCTCATCTGAATCTTGCAACAAGACTACAAAGAAGAGCAAATATTCATGAAAAACAAGTTCATCGCCAACTTCAAGGAGATCTAGTCGAGTATATTTGGGAATGTTTTGGACATGAAAATGATGAAATTTAAGTTTAATTAATTATGTGATGTTATTTATTTTTATTGTTTTTAATTATATATCATGTATTTGAGATTAATTTTAATTATCATTTTAGATTATAAGTTAAATTTGAATTTTATTTATTTTATATTAATTTTAATTTAAATAATTAAAAAAATTATTTTAATTAATATAAAACTTATTATGAATAAAATATTAATATATTAAAAAGTAAAGTTGTGAGATCCAATATGAGTTCTTCAGAGTTACACCATTGAAGTGAAAAACTAGTTGAGTTACTTCAAGCTGGCGTGATTTAATATATAGGTCTCACAAAGAATCCAAAAATGAGTTCACGGTTGGAGATGCATATATAAAATTATAAGTTTTCATGGTAAAAAGTTTGATGTGTTAGTTGGATAGAATTTCAAAGGGAGGAAAATGTTAATAGAGATACATACATATTTATGAGTTAAATAGATGATGAATCATTACTATGAGTTGATAGTCGAAATGTTAATAATATATCATATATAAAAGTTTAATCAAATGGTAGAAAAACGATAAAAAGTTAAAAAATGAACTCTCAATCTAAACACTTAAGTATTATATCTTATTAAAATGTATAGAAATAATGATTATCATAAATATCTATATTAGATGGACTAAACATTACCAATAATAAAGACCCCCCAATGTGGATACATAGTGTAAAAGGATTATGTGGCATATAAGTTATTCTCGAAATCATCTTAGAAAATAAGTACATCAATATATAACAAATAAAAATCTTCGAAGGACCAAAGTGATTATACAGTTGTGCTTATAAGGAATCATCTTAACTCAAAGAAGCGCTACTACTTATCTCGAGTTTCAAGTACACCAACGTGTAATTCCTATCTTGATATGATCTCATTAATGGTAGAACATACACAAATCTCTAATAGTGAATTAATGGAGAATTAAGTTAATTGGAGAAGATGAAGTTAAGAAATTGAGAGAGAGAGAGAGAGAGAGAGAGAGAGAATAATTGAGGGTGAAAATAATCATTGTCATCAACCATAATTTGGAGCTTACAAGGCTTTTATATAACTAATACAAATGATTGGGAAAAACTAGAAACAACTTATCCAAATAAGCTGAAACTAACAAAACTGAAAAAAACCAAAATAACATGTCGTAACTGGTTACGTTATATGCGGTAACCAATTATGAACCTGTGTTTTCAAATCTTCAGCTTTCTCCACTGCCGTAACTGATAACTGAAATGTTAAAAAATAGCTTTTCAACACACCACCTCATTTTAGTTGTTCCAAGTCCAACACGCTCAAGCTCTTCTTCAACCTATTGAACACCTCATTTGTTACCCTTGATCAACAAATCTACAACTTGGTCTTCACTTTGACAATATCTCAATCATAACTTACCCTCACCCACTAGCTCCATCAAATGATAAAACTGCATCTTTATGTGCTTGCTTCTTCCGTGTGCAATCAGATTCTTCACAAAATTTATTGCAGAAACATTATCATCCAGAAGTGTAGTAGCCTCACCCTCATTGCAACCCAACTTCTTCAATAGATTCATGAGCCATATAGCTTGATACGCACACAAAGAAGCCGCAATGTACTCAGCCTCACAAGACATGTGTGCTACCACCGGTTCCTTATTCGAACACCAAGATATTGGTGTCCTGCCAAACTTAAAGATGTATGCAGCCGTTGGCTTTCTATCATCTTTATCACCACACCAATTGGAATCGATGAAACCAAGTAAATCAAATTTTCGGTCTATATCCGATGTGGAAAAGAGAATTCTACAACCAAAAGTTCCTTTAACATATCCAAGTATTCTCTTGATTGTTGCCAAGTAAGACACCTTCAGTCTCTCCATGAATTTACTTGCAATACCGACACTAAATTCCAAGTCCGGTCGCATATTGCACAAAAACAACAATGATCTAATCAATTTGCTATATTAAGTTGGATCCAGATCTTACTCATCTTCACTATTGGATAGCTGCAACCTTGCCTCACATGGTGTAATGGCAGCATTACAATGCTCCATTTTACACCTCTTCAAGATCTTAAGAACATATCTTCTTTGATGGATGAGCAGTCCCATTTTTAACTTTTGGAACTTTATGCAAAGGAAATATGTCAGCATGCCAAGGTACGTCATCTCAAATTCATCCGTAAGTTCACTCTTGAACTTAAAGATACTCTTCTGACAGTTGTCAGTAATCAATAGATCATCCACATCCAAGCAAAGGATGACCACACCATTATTTGCATCCGATCTCACATAAACTTTGTGTTCGGACACACACCACTTGTAACCAATATCGATAAGAGAAGATTTTTCTTTGTTTAATCTCGATTTGGTTGGACTGTCCATCCTTTATGAGTCTTTTGATTCCATCTATTGTATGGTTTTATCCATTCCTTATTTTGTGTTCTTTTGTTGGTGGTTCATGGAGGTGGTCAGGATGCATAAGTTGTTAGAACTATTAATCATTGTGTTACAAAATTTGAAGCAAAGTTATACGATAAGAGAACATGGTAGTTGCAATCTACTTCGATAATATTATGTCAAGCTATATTAGTTTTCTACGATGGATCTTATCCTGATAATAAATTTTAGGTACAAGTTTTAAAGCAGTCCTTGGAAAATCAGAGAAAAGAGCTTCATGACAGTAGTGTTGGGATCAGTAATTTGAAAATGCATATTAAAGGATTTGGTTCTTGAAATAATGTGGCTATTAATGATGTTAATAATGTTCTGCCAGACTATTTAGTATTGTATCAATTATTTTGGCCTTCTCAATTTGTGTTTTGACTTCGAAGGTTTTAATGTGTTTTGACTTTATTTAATCATGCAGCAAATGGTTTTTGCAGAAGATTGGTCATGAAGGTTGTGAGTACTCCTCAAACGTTTGCATAGGTGTCAGAATATCTTACATTAATTTATTATTTTCTTTGATCATTTTACAGGTCTCAAATCTCTGTTTATAGCATATTATGATAAATCAGCTTATACATTATGTGTATTTTCCTTTGCAGTCGGTCCAAACAGTGAACCTATCACATTTTCAAAAAAAAAATACTTGTATCATTTTGAATCCTTTGTGTTGTTTACCATAAACACAATTATATATTGATCTATTTCCTTTGATTTGTTTGCATATTAATACTGCAATCTTCTATTTGTGGCATGGTAAGGTAATCATGTATTTGGTTATCAACATAAATAATATATTATAGTATGACATTCTGTTTCATACTTAATAGAAAATGTTTATTAATATTGAGGTACTTCAAAACTAAATTTTAATTTTTAGGTAAAATTTCATGAGAAATTAAGGGTGGGAATAAGTCAGACCGGCCTATAGGGCTTATAGCCTAACCTACTTAAGATCAGATCCGACTTTTTTAATAAAAATGTCAGGCTTAGACTTTTATAAAAACCTATTTAATTAAATTGGTCAGACTTAGACTATTAAAAAAGTCTATATATGAAGCCTTATAAATGGACCTATATTCCATATATATTAAAAATATACTAAATAGATTA
The DNA here is from genome assembly GCA_963966055.1 of Lathyrus aphaca. NCBI lineage: Eukaryota > Viridiplantae > Streptophyta > Magnoliopsida > Fabales > Fabaceae > Lathyrus > Lathyrus aphaca. Next base: position 579,099,739 of record OZ014520.1, on the reverse strand, counting down.
TAATATATATATATATATATATATATATATATATATATATATATATATATATATATATATATATATATATGTTGACCTATATATGTATATATATTAGAACAAAAGCTAAATAGGTCAGGCTATATATGAATATATAGGTCAGCCTATAAATTTTAAGTAATATGAAATAATTGAGAACCTTAATCAGAAAAAGATTTATAAATAGGCTTTCAGATCAGACCAAATAATGAAAATGAAACCTATAAAAGACCATAGACCAGACTCAGACCTTTTAAATTTATCGTAAGTCAGACTCAGATCTTATAAAATATAGTATATTTCTCCCTAACAGAAATATATTAATTACTCCTATTTTATGGTAGTACAAAAGTGGCATATGGTTTACTATCTTACAAATATTATGTTACTGGATTTATATATTTTTTTGGTTGCTTTTTAGTGTGATTAATTGTTTTTTGAAACATTTGATGTTTTTTTTTTAAAGAAATTATGTTGCTAAATCAGTTATAAAAATTGAAGGTAGTAAAAGGAATAACATGAATAGTTTCTGGCTGCAACACATTAATTTTATTGAAACCACAATAGTTGAGATTTATTGTAAAATAAATTTTTAGTCCCATAATTTTATTTTTATTTTTTTGATCTTCATTGATTAACATGTCATTTTTGCCTATATTTTACTTTGAATTGAATATTAGTTAATCATTCAATTTAGAATACATTAAATATACTATAATTACAAATTAAATATACATCATTTAAACTTTTTAATTTAAATTAAATAAGGCTACACATTGTTTTATTATAAATTAAATGTGTATATTTTCTTCAAAAAAAAAAATTAACAAAGATATTTTATATTTGAAGTGATATTAATAGTATTTTTTTTTGTCATAAATATAGCAAGTTTTTTAAATTCAGCTTATAATATATTATTATATTATTATTTAGTTTGTTAAATAAATAAATAAATAAATAAATAAATAAATATATATATATATATATATATATATATATATATATATATATATATATATATATATATATATATATATATATATACCAATTAATTTTTTAATATTAAATTAAATATACTTGCACCGTGAAATATAGTTCAATGTTATACATTTATTGGTATTTTAAATATATATATATATATATATATATATATATATATATATATATATATATATATATATATATATATATATATTAATTTTGTGTAAGATTTTTATTGATTATAAATATATTAAAATATAAAAAATTGTGAAGAGAAAAAATAAAAACAAGTATGTAATGTGAATAAGAAAATAACGTGATTTTGAAGTTTTTTTTATATACTTCCTATTACTATATTATTATGGGTTTGTATTTTCAAAATAGAACCGTAACAACAATTCTAAAAGTACTTTTCCTTCTTTCTTTTTTTTAACAAGGGAAAAATAATTACAAATGACATATTTAATCTCTGCAATTTTTTTCGTTAATAATTGCTATAATAGAAATTCTATAAACAACTAAACAAAATTAAAGAAAGTTTTCTATTTTGTCACTATTATCAAATTTCCATATTAGTTATTAGATGAAGTATATATGTGTGAGTTATCAAATTAAGTGTAGTTTTTAACTTTTGAAATCCAACATTTTTGTTTCAACGTAAAATGACTACTGTATAAAATATAATAGCAATAATATGAAATAATAAAATTACATTCAATGTAGATCTTCTTAATTTTATTTATTATTATTAATTTTTTTCTTATTTACGTATTAAGTATTATAAAAATATATAACAATAATATATTTTATTTTATTTTTTAAAAACATTAATGTGAGATATCAACGTAATTATTTTTTATTATTCATTTTTATGTGCATTTTAAAATGAATAGCATAAATAATAAGAAAAAACTGATATCCAAACTATGCTTTTGTTGAAAATAAAAATAAAACCTAAATAATTATTTATAAAAATTCAAAAAAATAATCAAACTAACTTTAAGATTTCGAAATTGAAAAAAAATAGTTTTATAATAAGTTAGTAATAAATGAATTATTAAAAAAATATTATTGTATATTTAAATACATTTAAAGATAATATTTCGTATAATTTATTCCAGTAAAAAAAGTATAAATAAATGTTGTTAATTAAAACATATGATTAAAGTAGATTTGACAAGTATTATTTTGCAACGTAGCGTGTGATTATAAATGGGTAGATGTGAACATATTTTTGAGATACCAATTGTATATTGATCAAATTAATATTCATTTACGATACCAATTATATTCTGATCATTTGAATTTATTTATTTTTTCACATATCGTGTATTAAATGATATTATTATATATTTTTGGAATATATATATATATATATATATATATATATATATATATATATATATATATATATATATATATATATATGGAAGTCTTAATTTTATATTTTGTAATTTATACGTATTATTGTTGTTAGATTTATTATTCTATTAAATTGGTTACGTTGTAAAAAATTTAAAGTCTGCAAAAAATAATTATAAATATTTTTTTAATAACGTAGCGCATGAATACAGACAAGATCGGTGCGATAATCCCACTGAATTTAATATTAAAGAATGTGTAGATTATGCATAGAGATGCTCCTTCACTTAAAAAAAGGACCATTTTCTCTCTCTTTATAATGATTGCTTATTTGATATTTATTCTTATTGATTAAGATCTTACCATTATGGACGGCCTAAAATACTTACAAGAATCTAGTTTTTTGGACCTTAGCGCAATTCATTTGATAAAGGTCGATGTTAAAATAATTTATGACATTAGACAATAAATTAGTGCAAATTAAATTTTCTTAACATAACCTAAAGCACGTGTAGAAACTTCCACGAAGCCAAGGTATGAAAATGATGTAGTCATAATAATCACAAGAAAATAATATAAAATATCTACAAAGTACAAACGCTGACAGAAAATTGACCTCAAATAATAAATAGGTTTTTGTAGGCATAATTTGGAAAAATTGAAACAAATGCACGTTTGATATATTATAAGATATTTAAAATAAAAATATTATCTGAGGCAAAAACTTTCAGATGGATTAGTTGGTACAGAAGAAAGAATATTTTATAAAAAAAATTGAAATATATTATGTGAATTAATATGTATAAGAATAGTATCTATTAATTTGATTTGGTGCATTCAAATTTAAATCATTTAAATTAAATGCATAAACTCCAAATATGTGATCAATTTTTAACAACTTAAGTAAGAAGAATAAAAATTTAATAATAATAAAAAAAATTGATGTTTAGTAAAAGTCACTTATTTGTCTATTGAAAAGGAAATATATGTATTAAAAATAATTTGGTTTGAAAATGCAACTCTCCATATATCTATTTGGACCTTGGCTGAAGACCACTTCATAAAGGTGGTAAATTATTAAATAATTTACTTCAAAAAGTAATCAACATAGACATAGAAAAACATGCATGAAGACGATTTATGAGAAATGATGAAATCATCCATAATGAGAAAAAATAAATAATTAAATACTATGAATACAAATTTGAACAAACCTTTATATAAATTTTAATTGACTATATGCATTTACCTTACCACTTTTTCTAAGGCCGCCCAACATAGATCTAAGACAAAATTTAAAGGTAAATCCTTTTAACTTAATAATAATATTTTAGTAAAATTTGGGAATTTTAATTTTTGGAACTAAATTTAAACTGAATTTAATATTTAAGAATTTTATAAGAAAATTTAAGCATGAAAAACAAAAACAAAAATCATCAATTGATTATTTAAGCCTTATATTTGAGATAATTTTTTATAGATAAAAGTTATTTATTTAAATTATTAAAGTGCATTTCTTGTTAACATTTATTTTTTATTGATAATAAATCAAATTCATTTATTCTGTTAAATCAACTCAATTAATAATTATGCAGAGACATCTAATACACGAGCGCAAGTCCCTATAACATCTTATTTGTAAATTTTTAAAAAGATGAATTATAGCCACTAAATATTTGAAAAAAAAATATATATTTCTTGTTATGCAATAAATCTTGTTCTAGATTGGGCATGAGAATGACCCACCGTCGGATACGATCAAACCTAGCTCATATCTAAAAAGGTACAATCCATTGAGTCGTTGGAGAAAATTTCTCCACGTTCTTCTCACCTGAGGATACATGACCAATTGATCATGCGTTTTTTGTAGAGACGGTTCACCCTACATAATAGACAAATCTCCACTCTATAAGAATGTGAAACAGTTGACCCAGGACAATGACCACATACGGGATGATCGCTACTATTAAAATTTTGTTGGTTTTGTTTTCGGACAAATCTGAATCTAACATATATTAAATAAAAAAAATTAATGATGTGAAAATTTGTTGTTAGGACAAAGTGACAAACTTTACTGCTTTCAAGGACAACGAAATGCAACAGATGTACGCAACTCGAAACATTTGACAAATCCACGTCATCAACAAACTTTCAAAAACAAAACCCGAAATTCCAAAATTAACCTCACCATATTTTCTAATCTCTTTTATCTCCTTCTCTTTTCTTCCTCGATATATACGAAACCAACTGAAGCAACAAACTCAGAAAGCAAAAGCTGATTTTTACGCTTTCTCTCTGTCTCTGGAAAATCATCCTCGTATTTTCCATTCTCATTGTCGCTTTCATGGAAAAAGTTGTTGGAGGAAAGTATAAAATTGGTCGCAAAATTGGAAGTGGATCATTCGGTGAAATTTATATTGGTTAGAATCATAAACTTATGATGTTTATTTTTTCTTTTCATCTGAAACATTTAAATTCATTGTTTATCATTTTCAGGTGCACATGTTGTGACTTCTGAGCTTGTGGCCATTAAGAAGGTGAGTCTATATGTGCATGTCAATGTCAATGTCGTGTCTGATGTATGTGTATCAGTGTCTACGTGTCAATGTCGTGTGTCAGAGTTGAGTATGTGTATGATGCATTGTTGTTTTTATAGGAGAACAAGAAAACTAAACAACCACAGCTACTATATGAAGCAAAGTTGTATAATATTCTTAAAGGAGGAAGTAAGTTATAAAAGCCGAAACTCGATTAATCTGAATTCCTTCACAGCATTTTCGCTTTTTTTATCAGTCCTTTCTAATTCATCATAGTCATGGAATTTAAGGTGGTATTCCAAGAATGAAATGGTTTGGTTCTGATGGAGACTATAATGTTCTAGTTCTTGAACTTATGGGACCGAGTCTCGAAGACCTTCTTTACTACTGTGAGGGGAAGTTTTCGCTAAAATCGGTTTTGATGTTGGCTGATCAGATGGTAATCTTTGGTTCACTTTTAGATTACTTGCTTAGTTATCATTGAATGCGTCTTTTCCATAATCTGCTTAACTAGTTTCTTATGGAAATTGCTTATAGCATGTTCATAAGCTGGTTTGATATCTTAAGAAAAAAACCATATAGCTTATACGAAATCAGTTATAGATATATCTTATACATAAGCACTTATGCTATAAGTGCTTAATTAAACTGTTTAATTTAACTATTTCTATGTCTGCAGCTTACGAGGATCGAGTATTTACATTCCAAGGGACTTCTGCATAGAGATATCAAACCAGATAACTTCCTTATGGGTCTTGGGAAGAAAGCAAATCAGGTAACTTCATTATTATTCTTTCATTTCTTAGCAAACTCAAATGAATAGTTTTTCTATTTTGTTATTCTTTTATACTTCCGAATTTTATTATAACGATGATTTATGAAATATGCAACACTCGCAGGTTTGTATGATCGATTTTGGACTCTCCAAAGGATATAGAGATCCTATCAGTTACAAGCACATTCCATACAGGTATAAGATTTTAAACAAACTCAGTTACAAAATATCTTAGCGACTTATGCCTTATCGCTTAGAATTTATCTAGCCATGTTAGTGTTGCTTAATATTTTGTGTTACCTTGATAAACTCATCCAGAGAGAACAAAAACTTAACAGGAACTGCGCGTTACGCAAGTTGCAATACTCATAAAGGAATTGGTTAGTACAAGAACGAGTTTCTCATTCTTTACTTTCTATATATGCAACTTACAATTTTCCATCACAATTTCGGTTTTACTTCTTCAGAACAAAGTCGCAGAGATGATTTGGAGTCTCTTGGTTATGTTCTTTTGTACTTTTTAAGAGGAAGGTAAGTCTCATCTTATTGATTCTACTCTCACAGGTGCTTATCAGTACCAATTGTTTAAGGCTTTTACGGTAAATGTAGGACTTAACTCTTTGGTTCTTGCATTTTAGCCTTCCTTGGCAGGGTCTACAAGCTGCCACGAGAACACAAAAATACGAAAAGATTTGTAAAACGAAGTTATCAATTCGCATCGAGGTATGCAGATTATGTTTTCCCCTTGTTACATACCCCTCCGGTATTTCACGTCTGACTACAATTTTCGTGTTCTTAGGTACTTTGTAAGTCATATCCCGTGGAGTTTGCTTCTTACTTTCATTATTGCCGTTCCTTGACCTTTGATCAACGACCAGATTATGGATATTTGAGACGCCTGTTTCGTGAATTGTTCACTTCAAAAGGTATTAGCTGTTTGCGGAGCCAATCATTTCGAAAACTAAATCGATACATGATTCTCTTCCTACTTATGTTATCTATTAATGTAATAATATTTTGTTTGGCAGGATATGATGCTGACTATTTATTCGACTGGACGATTCTAAAATATCAGGAGATACAACAAATAAAGGAACAAAACGAATCCATTGTAGGTGACTCCTTTGTAATAGCTTATGCATAAAATTTGTACTGATTTTATTTAATTTCTCACTGATAATTTGTAGGCACCAGTTGCTTTACCTACAATTATTGAACCCGTGGACGCGGACGAGCATACAGGTAATTTAAGTCTTATAGTTGAAGAGTTAAGGTAAAGCAAAAACTCATTCTAATGACTTTTGTTCCTTTTTCAGAAGTCAATGATTGTACTCAAACATCTGTGGCAAAACCGCCAATCTATTCCGATCGTCCACGTGTTTGTATGAACCTTAGAGTAGCTAATGTTGAAAGTCTTGATGATGAGATTGAATCAGAGAAACATGTATATATTCCTCTCTGCGAGATAGAGTTATTACTTAAACTATAGTGATTTTTTAGTTTCATTTATACTAGGGTGAAGTAACTGATTTAAATGAATGTGGTTTTTGCAGAATGTGAATACTGGTGTCACGCCTATAGTTTCTACGGAAAATGTTCCAAAACCAGAAAGGACGGTAGAAGCCTCAAATCCGGACGGTGTGTTAGGGAGTAAATGTGGTGATTCCGGTGATATTGTTCCTTCACTACGTCGAGTTTCATCCATCAATTAGACGGTAAGGGTGTTTGGTAAAGAAACTTGAACGGTTCAAGATGAAGAAATTTGCCATGACTTTGCTGTGAAGCTTCATTGAGGTTGAAAATTCTATTATAACGAAAAAGCATGATCTGAAGTTGATCATAGCATTTTGGCCTATTTTCGAAGAGATCTTGTTTGAGAGGTCTAAATGCACACTACTGATGGTGTAGAAGAAATTCGAGGAAAGTTGAAGACTGCTCTGACGATGTTATGTTGCGCCATTTCAAATGGCGCAGCTGATGATTTGAAGTTAGAGGACAGTTATCTATCCTTAAAAAAATGCAGGGAAAAGAGCTGAATTTCTCACACAAATGTTCATTTTCTTTGACTCCTATAATGTATGTAGATTTCCCCCCCTCATTTTTTCGCATTTTCTAGACTATTTTGTATGTTAGAATTAGATTACAGGTTAGTTATGATTCGATAGCTTAGTTAGGATTACTGTATAAAGTGTATCTTACACTCATTGTAATGTACTTTGCTCATTCTATCAATTCCAAATAATCAATCTTTCTAGCAAATTTTGTTTTGTTGAGTTTTACTATTCTTCTCAACATTGTACAGACACCACACTTTTCGAATTTTTGTTTCTGCATGTTGAGATTTAATATTGAATCTTGTTTTATCTTGAGTACTCTAACTTTCAGTGCAAATCTTATATTACCAAAAATAATCAATCTTGAATATTTTAAATTTGTCTTAGAATCTTGTTTCTGAACATTTTTTTCTAAGATATTTTAGTGTTGCCTTGCCTCGTTTTCAAACTCAGAATTTAAAAAAGACAGTAAGTAAGTTACAAGAAATTTGTGCTACCTTATCCAAATGTTCTTTGACAATCGAAACAAACCCATTAATAGAGAAAATGAGCATGTATTATTCGTTGACAAAGGAAGATATGATAGAGAAGATTTGATTATATATTTCTCTGACTCTGACTAACTCTAAACAATAGGATCAAATATACCTTCTCTATGCCTTCACATCGCATTCTTTCCTTCTCCTTACATATATTTTGATAACTCCCTCCCCACATAGTGGGTTTGTGCAACCAATAGTTAATTGTTTATTGGTTTAATATCTTTTTTGTTTCTCTAACTATAGGTCAAAGTCCATTTTGGTCCTCTTTCTTTTAAAAGTTTCAAATTAGTCACATACGTTTTTAAAATATTCCACGTTGGTCCAAACCGTCAAATAGATGCTAACGATGTTAAAAATACTGATGTGTATTCTGAGGTGCCATTGTGAAATGTACAGTCATCCTCTCCTTCTACACTGTGCTGTGTCTTTTTTTTTATAAAATCATGTCACATTTTCATTCCAATTCCAAAAGGTAGGGCACAAATTCCTCTTCTTCAAATTGAAACGAGAATCATGAGTTATGGGCGTGGTTCATCTTCTTCTTCAAGAACTGGGTTCGATCCACAAGTGTATACAAGTTTTGGGAAGCTTATGTGTGGTTGTGGAGACCTAGCTGTTCTTCGAAAAGCAAGAACATCCAACAACTACGGAAAGTTTTTTTGGGGTTGTCAACATTTTAAGGTAATGTTCTATCTTCACCACCTGGTTTGACATTCTTCTATTCAATGTTCTGATTGAAAATCATTGTTGTACAGGGAAGCACAAATTCTGGTTTTGGATTCTTTGAATGGTTCTATGATGTTGCTAATGGTGAAAATGAAGAAAGCATAAGGAATATGCAATGGAAAATAGAAATGCAATACAAAGAGATAGATGAAATCAAATAGAATTAGGTGAGGCAAAAAAAAAATAGTGAAAGTTTTAAAGGTGGAGAATTTGCAGTTAGAGGAAGGCTTGAAAAACACTAAGAAATGAAAGATTATATGGAAGTGCTTGTGTTATTCACTGTTCATTGTCTTGGTAGTTAGGATGTTATGAAAATTAGGTGTTGTAGTTGAGATGTATTTGTCACTTATGATGTACCAAGTTTATTATGAATGAAAAATTGTTGGTTTAATTGACATGTTTTGTTGACATAATTTGATAACAGTTTGTTGCCTTAATTTATAATGAATGAAATTTGTTGAACAATTTGTTGCCTTAATATGAGATTTAATATTGAATCTTGTTTTAAGTACTCTAACTTTGAGTGCAAATCTTATATTACCAGAAATAATCAATCTAAATATTTTAAATTTGACTTGAATCTTGTTTCTAAACATTCTTTTCTAAGATATTTTAGTGTTGCCTCATTTTCAAACTCAGAATTAAAAAAATGAGACAGTGAGTAAGTTACTAAGAAATTTGTGCTACCTTATCCAAATGTTCTTTGATAACTAAAACAAACCCATTAATAGAGAAAATGAGATTGTATTATTCGTTGACAAAGAAAGATATGGTAGAGAAGATTTGATTATGTCTCTGACTAACTCTAAACAATAAGATCAAATATACCTTTCTCTATGCCTTCACATCACATTTTTCCCTCTTCTTACCTATATTTTGATAACTCCCTCTCCACATAGTAGGTTTGTGCAACCAATAGTTAATTGTTTATTTGAAAATCAGAAAATCTCTCTGTGGCTAGAATTGGCGATTAAAAGAAAATTGATCTTGGATAAAAATATATGAAAATAGTTAACAGAAATACAAACTCCATTCGTTGTATTTTTTCTTCATAAAATTGATTAATGGATGAATACCAAGAGTAAGAAAATCATTTAACGGAAAGAAAGGACAATGTTCAAGCTTGAATCAAGTGGCACCGTGCTAAGTAGCTTGTTAGCAGGCCCACACAGATCAAAATTCAGCCAAAATGGATAGGAGACTATGTGCCAAAATAGTTCCTTTATTTTCATTATTTTAGTGTTTTGGGCCTGACCTATTAGTTATGTATCTTAGGGTTTTTACTTGTATTTAAAGATGGTTGACTCTTGTTGTGGGGAAGAAATGATTATGCAAAATTTTAATTCCCTCTTTCATTAGTTTTGAGTTGTCTTTAGAAGTAAACCCTAGATTTAAAAGAATAGTTGTGGAACCATTCCTATCAATTGGTGCTTTCATTCTATTGTTTTCATGGCCCCTCCCTAACCACCAAACCCTGGAGATATCATTGATGAAGTTTTCCAAACCGCCCATACCCATTTTGATAATGCAAGGACCCAAAATCAGTAGCTTATGGATGAGAGATTTGATAAAACAAATGATGGTTTGCAACTGATACATTCTCGTATGGACAATGAGAAACAAATTTCAAACTCATGATATGAAAACCTCGTCAGAATGCTTACTAAAATCACAACTCAAAGGGAACAACAACCATCAAATATTGTTCAACCGTTCGACACTGATCACCCATCTGACATTGTTCACTCGTCAGGTACTGTTCACGCATCTGGCATGATTCATAATGCAACCAACTACGGTATTACTCACTCCTTTCCTATGTCTACAACCCAATTAGCCCTTATTTCACTACTCCATACACCACTCATGTTTCCCCTCAATTGCAACATGCTTATACAAACCCTATACACTCCATAACCCACTCCAATATCCCAACATCACCTTTACTTAGTATCGCACCTTTCTGACCAACCCCAACCTATATACCTAGATTTTTATCCTCTCCATATCCCACACAACCCACCACCTTTCCTTTCACAAACAACTATAATATCCCAATGTTTTCCCAACTTCCACAAACCACACCTTTACCACCCTTCCGTACTCCCAAATTGGAATTGCCAATGTTTGATGGATCCAATTCCTTGGAATGGTTATTTCAATCTGAACAATATTTTGATTTTTATCAACTTCCTCCTGAAAATAGACTTTCTATGATGTTTTTTTTATATGAAAGGTGATGCTTTATGTTGGTTTAAGTGGATGCACCAACATCATTTATTAATTGATTGGGTCTCTTTTACGAAGGCATTGGAATTACGATTTGGTCCATCTACATACGCTAATCACCAAGTTGAATTGTTTAAATTGAAGCAAGTGGGATCTGTTGTGGATTATCAAGCTGATTTTGAAAATTTGGAAACTCAAGTTGTCGGTTTATCTCAAGATGCCATCTTAAACTGTTTTATTTCTGGTTTAACACCAGACATACATAATGACATTCTCAATTCTCAACCTCTTAAGCTTTCTTCCAGTTTGAGTTTCGACCAGAACCTTCCAACTCTTGAAATTCTCAAAAGTTTCATCCTTCGTCTTCTGAATGAATACCCATAACTTTCTGGAATAATCATCAACTATGAATAGAAAATATCTTGCACCTGAATGTGAAAGATTCCTTGCAAGCCCCCAAAGATCAACATGGATGTAATCAAGGGATCCATGTGTTCTTTGTTTACCTTTGTTAAACTTTACCCTACAGGATTTACCAAATACACAAGGTTCACAAAACTCCAACTTCTCGACTTTGTCAACACCTAGCTGGTTCTGTTTCCCTAGTTCGACCAGGCCTCTCTCGTTGACATGGCCTAATCTCATGTGCCATAATTTTGTCTTCGAAAACAGTTTCGTGGATGCAACATTTGTCGAACCACTTACAACTTCAGCCTCAAGGGTATACAAGCCTTGTTTCTTCACACCTCTCAAGACTTCCTTCGACCCCTTCATGACTCTTAGGATACTTTTCTCTCCTTGAAAGACACATCCCTTTCTTGTCGAATTCACCAAGAGAAATCAAATTTCTCTTCAAGTCAGGTACATACCTAACTTCAGTCAATAGTCTTATTGACTCATCATGGAGCTTGAATCTCACAAATCCAATACCTGCAATTTTGCAAGCTTTGTTGTTTCCCAGCAGCATTGGTCCACCATCTTGATCACATAATTCCTCGAACAAGTATTTATTTAGAGTCATGTGCCAAATGCAACTTGAATCCATAATCCACTCTTTTCTTGAGTCGCCGCTCGAAACCACAAGAACATCAGATGAGTCGAAATCATCTTGAACAATGGTAACATTGTCATTATCATTACCTCCATGATCTTTCAGGCGTTAATGGCACGCCTTTCAAATGTGACCCTCCTTCTTACAATGATAGCATCAAACACCTAATGCTTCACCACTATAAAAATTCTGCTGACTTTTGTCCTTATTCTTGTCGAACTTACCATCCTTTCGCAAGAATTTCGCCTTAACGACCAAACCTTCACCAACCGTCGAAGTTTTATGCTCCCTTAGTCCATTCAAGTCCTTAGAGTACAAGGCAGATTTAACATCTTCAAAGGTCAGAGACTTTCTTCCATACAAGAGAGTTTCTTTGAAGTGAACATGTGTTCTGGGCAAAACGCATAACATCAACAGCGCTTGATCTTCGTCATCGATCTTCACATCAATATTTTCAAGATCAAGAATCAACATTTTGAACATATTCAACTGCTCAGCCATCACTTTGTCTTCACCCATCTTGAATGAATACAAGGCTTGCTTCAGGCAGAGTCGATTCACCAACGATTTGGTAATGTACAAACCTTCAAGTTTCAACTATAACTCTGACGTCGTTGTCTCCTTTGATACCTGTCGAAGAACCTTATCACCAAGGCTCAACAATAGTGCGTTATGTGATTTCTCAATCATGGTCGTCTTTTTCATCTACCATTAACGCAACATTCATGGTCGTTTCTCCCTTTAACGCTTCCAAACAATCTTGCTGAACAAGTAGGGCTTTCATCTTCAAGCGCCACAAACCGAAATCATTCACTCCGATGAACTTTCAATCTCATACTTTGTTGAAGGCATCTTCTCCACGCTCACCACATCAATTTTTTGTTAATAGGATACCTTAGAAAACAAAGTATAATAGGTTTCTCAAGAAACCCACAAGAGTTAGGGTTTAGGGTTACCAAAGATAACAACAACTGCTAGTCTTTCCTTTCTCTTAAAACAAGATTACAAGTATACATGAATAACACATAACCTCTCTCACTTTTGAATTAGGGTTTTATATTCCTATTTTCAATTATACCAAATATGAGAGACTAGTATGCTTTTTATAATAAAACTAACACACGAACCTAATGGGATTTTTAACAATTACTCATTACAAGCTAACTTAGGGTACAAACTAACTTAAATAATTGGATCCATAACACAAGGCCCAATTAAACAATAACATGTGAGCAGACTTCGACGTCATGTTATTCGTACTAGGGTTTGTTCCAATATTCCACATTAATATATATTAAAAATATGCTAAATATGTTGTCCTATATATGCATATTAAAAAAATTGATACATATATTGACTTATATATGCATATATATTAGAATAAAGACTAAATAGGTCGACCTATATATGCATATATAGGTCAACCTATAAAGCTTCTTAAGTAATATGAAATAATTGAGAGCCTTAATGAGAAAAAGGCTTGTAAATAGGTATTGTACCCCAAAATTTTCCCTTACATATTCAAGAAAATATGTCTCAGGAAGTCTCCTAATAGTCACAAGGTTCTCAATTGCTCAAAGGGATTCAAGGTTTTATCAGACAAAGCCTCATCCTAAGCAATGGATCTTAAATTAGGGTTTTGAGTTTCCCAAGGTAAATTGGACTTCTAAAGCCTCAAGTGGACTTCATGTTGTCCCATATACTTCAAAGGATCCTCATGTCAAGTTTTAAGACTTCCCCTACAAGTTTGGTCAGTCAGATGCTCAGATGATAAAAAATCAGTTAACTTGGTCAAAAAGTCAATTGTGGTCAACATACAGTCAAATTTCAAGATTTTTGGTCAATATCAAGATTATAAGGTCAAATTCATCATTTTATCAAGGATTGATCATGATTCATCAAGGAAACCTCAAAGTCATCAAGAACCAGAAGTTACTAAATTAGGGATTTTGTAGGAAAAGTCAATTGTAATTTGACCCGCCATAACTTTCACACGCTTCATCAATAATTTCCCATCCAAAGCTAATTTTGAAGTAAATTCAATTCCCTACAACTTTGTGTATCACAAGCCAAGTCCAGAAATGCTTCAGTTGAGAGATATGAGCCAAGACATTACAGGTCCTTTTAAAAGTCAACAAAAGTAACTTTTTCAAAAGCTCATAACTTAAACATGGAAGATCAAATGGACATGGGACCAAAAGTAATAGTTATAGTACACTCTAAGATTTCTTAAAAGTCCAAGAACACATACATGAGATAAAAATTGAGAGAGTTATCCATTGTTGAAGTTGGGTGAATTTAAGGAGGTGTATAAAGCAAGTAATGACCAAAACTCAAGTTTTTTTCCAAATGGGCCCATATTTTTCTAACCCAAACTTAATCACAAGATAATTCACGATCCATAAGTCATAATATATGATTTTTAATATTTATTTTATATTATATTGGATTTAATTTATTTAAAATCAATTTTAATTAAAATAAATATTGAAAATTCAAATATTTGATCTTAGGATTATTTTGGGATTAGATTTTGATGTTTATGATCATAATTTGGATCCCAAATTCGTTCAAACCAAAAGAGAAAGTCATAACACCAAATTTTCACCAAAATAGAAACCTCCTTTCTTCATTCCAAAGCAAACTCAAATCTAACACCCAAGCCCAATTTTTTTAAACCTAATTTGCTTCTCTACAAATACACAACAAGGCCATAAAGACAAGGGACGAAAATTCTTATACAAAAAAACCTAAAATATTTTTTCAAAAAAGGCATATTAGTGCAAAATCCAAAGAGACTCCATAGCAAGTTTTCAGTCTCCCTCTTCATCTAATTATCATCAAGAAGTTTCTAGGAGTTCATCCCAATCATTATTGGAGGTTAAGAATGCGTGAAACCTAGCCTATGAGAACATGCCGCCATGGTCATTTTTCTTGAATTCGAAACTCTTAGTTCTTGATGTTTTAATGTATTTTCTTTGCATAATATTGTTCATAATCATGTATTGATGTGTTTTGACCATTTATTTATGAGTTATCATGCAGGATATGAGAAACACCATTACTAGGGCATAACAAATTGCACCATTGAATTCCTAAGACCGAATTTAGTAGGAATGAATGGCTTAAAATTATTAAAACTTGCATTTTTTGATGTTTAATTTCAGGTTTAATTCGCTGCGAAAATCGTAGGAAAAATCGAAGGTGAAATCGCAGGAAAAATCGCAGGTACTGAGGTTGAAGATGATGAATAGTGGCTGAACCGAATTTGCTTACTAGTTTTATTATATAATTAATTTTTCCTGTATCCTAACACACGCATGTGTGTAGCGCAGTTGGTAAGGAAAAGGTGTTGGTATCCTTAGGGGGGTGAGTTTGATTCCCAGCGCCCCCTTTCCACTTTTTTAATTATTTGTTTTGTTTTACTATTTCCTAACCTTTTTTTATTATTTTTTTTTTAAAACTAATTAACCAGATAAATATCTTAACCTTTTAAACATATATAAAAATCATAAAAAAAATTCTAACTAACTTGATTATATTTTTCAATCAATTTATTTTTCACAAAATAATTAGTTTTAGGTTATTTTATTAATTAATTTTATAATTAAGTTTTTTATATTTAACTTAGTAATTAGGGTTTAACCAATCTTAATTTTAATGTTTAACCCTAATTCATCTAATTTCTTGACATAATCTTAAATAATTAATATTCTGACACAAAATTATTTGCTTAAATAATTTTTTTAATTAATTTCTCTTAATTAGTTAATTTCTTTCATATTAAAATTAATCACCATAATTTTTTTTATTAATTTAGATTTTAGGACTTAAAAAAATATTTTCATAATCTTTTCTTTATTTTTATTAGGCTTAAATAGTCTTTTAGTCCCTGTAAGTTAACAAGTTTTTGGTTTTCGTCCCTGAAAGTTTTATTTTTCGGTTTAAGTCCCCACATTTCCAAAACGCTTTGGTTTTAGTCCCTACTGTGAGTTAGACGTTAAAAAAAAAGGGATGTGGCAGACGGTGCTTATGTGGCAGGTCGTTTGGTATTTCTCAATAATCCAAGTGGCATTTTCATTTACACATGTGGATTTGTCATTTTCCTATTTATTCTAGAGGGACCAAATCCAAAATATAGAATCACATTGTGGTCTTTCTTCTTCAAGCTTTCTTCTTTCTTCTTTCTTCCCTATCGTCTCCAATGGCATCTTCTTCTTCTGCACAATCTCATCACGTTCAATGCTTTGATTATAATGCTTTGATTATATAAAACATAAAGTGTGCCGTAAATTCAAGAGACTAAGCATTGACCAACAAGATAATCTTCAATGAATTTGTTTTGCTGATACTACCATCACATAGCATGGAAACAGAACAAGAACAACCAAGTAAAGCAATTTCCACAAGAACACCAAAGTATAGCAATTTCCACAAGAACACCCAAGTATAGCAATTTCAACAAGAACAACCAAGTATAGCAATTTCAACGAGGGAACAAGTTGTGAGAGAAAAGAGAAAATGGATAAAAGCATGCACACAATAACATGCTTGGATATATTAAACATAAACAGCTTGGATATATTAAACATAAACAGTCTTAGTAAAATAAAATCAAACAAAGTGATAAACCAATCCAACTACAATATAAAAGTTGTAATATTCAAAGTCACTTAATTATCTTAACTAGGCACAAAACAATGGTAGTAACTTATTAAATCAGAGCTGTTTTACTAGTAGAGTTGTTAAAGCAAGACTGCATTGTGCCTCAGGAAAAAAAATCATGTGGTAACTTACTTCTTATGGTACTTCTGAAATTAGCTTAGAATTGCATATGCTTTATTGTGGCTTGCAAGATGGTGAATGTGGCATGAATTGTATCCAATTATCTAATAAAATGTTGGCCATAAAATTAAGTATTTTTTTTTCTTAAATCAATATGAGATTACCAACCATGATTTAAGTTGAAATGAAGAAATTTTGTTTTTCGAATAAATTCTCACTCTTCCTAACAAAGTAATCACTAGCATTTATTATTGAAATATAGATACTTAGATCCATTAGTTAGTTAGTATATCAAGTAGAGGATGGACTCTGTAAACCCACTCTAAAAAATCTCTAAAAACATATATACTGTCAATTGGTGTACATTTAAACACATATATACTGTCAAAATACATTAATTTTACAGGGACTAAAAACCAAAAACAAAAATACAGACACAAACAAATGGGATTCATCACCATTTGTGATAAGTAAGGAAGAACCCCCATGACCCAAACAACAAAAACTTCAACAATGTCACTTTTCTTTTTTCCTTCTCCAACTTAATCTTCACTTTTTCCTTTTTTTTAACCTCAATATCCTTAACAAACTCCTTCAACATTTCAGAACACTCACAACCACTTGAAATTTTAAGATCACTGGCTGGATTTCGTTCTATTTCATCATCCCAAATGAACAACTTGCATCCAGACATTAACCCTGAGTTTTGACACTTCCAAAATCTTCTATTAGGGTTATCAACAGTGTTTGACATAAACAATTTCATTCTTCTATTGCAACCACAAACTGGTGCTTGAACGTGATGAGATTGTGCAGAAGAAGAAGATGCCATTGGAGACGATAGGGAAGAAAGAAGAAAGAAGAAAGCTTGAAGAAGAAAGACCACAATGTGATTCTATATTTTGGATTTGGTCCCTCTAGAATAAATAGGAAAATGACAAATCCACATGTGTAAATGAGAATGCCACTTGGATTATTGAGAAATGCCAAACGACCTGCCACATAAGCACCGTCTGCCACATCCCTTTTTTTTTAACGTCTAACTCACAGTAGGGACTAAAACCAAAGCGTTTTGGAAATGTGGGGACTTAAACCGAAAAAAAAACTTTCAGGGACGAAAACCAAAAACTTGCTAAATTACAGGGACTAAAACATTATTTAAGCCTTTTTATTATTATTCTTTAGAAAATTGTATAGGATATACAACTTATGTAATAGCGTAGATTTATTTTCTCGCATTTTTTCCGATTATGTATCTGCTCCTGGATTGTAATAGCTTAATTAGGGTTTAATTTTCCGCACTTTTATTTTCCGCATTCCCCTAATTTCAAACATGTACCCCCCATGATGTAATAGTCTATGTTTACTTTCCGCTTTTAAATTTCGTAAATTATTAATTGCGCGGTTAGTAAACGCAGGGTGTGAAAAGAATATATGTGAATAAAAATAAACGGACTTAGATAACCCTAATTTCTAAGACTAAAATAATTGTAATTAACACACTTCTCACACACTCACCCCTAGGGTTTCCCCTCTTGTTACCTTACTAAAATGGTCAAGTCCCTTGAATATATGGGTATCTTAGCAAGGTTGCCTATGAATAAAAATCACCAAGTCCCTACGATATAAAGATCATAGTCCCTCGTTGTCTCTTCGAGTTGCCTACGAATAAATGATCTCGTTCCTCGATGATCCTACGGAAAAATGATGATAGTCCCTTTGAGTTGCTAAGACACCCTTACATGTTACCTTCTATGACCATACGACGACCCTACATCCAAAGATAAGATTACTTACTAACTAATAGTAATGACAATCTTATCTCTAAGGAACGAAAAATAACATGAAAGACCTTGAGTAGGTAGGAAGCCCTTAACTGCTTGCTCACCATTTCAAAAGCAAAAAAATAGTCTTTACACCTCACATTTTCAAAAACTTTCCAAGAAAACCCCTTTTGTATACATTCATACGAGAATCATTACAAAGGTGATTTTTTTCTAAATACACCACCACTATTTTTCAAACAAAATTAAAGTGAGTTAAGCAGTTAAGAGCCCATGGATAACCATGGATACAAAGGGTGTTAACACCTTCCCTTTGTATAACTTACCCCCCAAACTCAAAAAAATTCAAAGGTCTTTCATGTTCTTTTATGCCTTTCTTTATTGGATAAAATAAAAGTCGGTGGCGACTCTTGTTATCCACAACATAGTTTTTGTGAAAACAAAAACGACCAAGTCAGTTCTCCCACCGTGTTAGAGAACTGGCGACTCTGTTGGAAAGTTCTTAAAACGACCAAGTCATAAGTCATTTAATTATTTGAGTGTTGTCCATTAAATTAAAAAACTATAAATATTAGATGGAAATGAGGATAGTTCGCCTTTCATACTCATTTTTTTCTACTACCGAGTCTTAAAAAAGGTATGTTATTCATGATCTAAATCTTGTTTTAAATATATGCTATAATTTATATCTATTATATTAGATAAATATTTCATCGTGTTATGTAGGCTTGTATTAGACTCATTCTAAATTCTAAGGAGTATCATAGATTCACAGTGTTTCTAAAATTTGTGAAATTGTCTTCTATTAGATTTGTTATCGGGTCACTCAAGTCATGATTCAGATGTTCACTTTTAAGCAAGAAAGATGTGTTCGAGTCTTATATTAAAAATAATGTAGTTTGAAGATTAATTTTTGAGTATTTCTTAACACACCCCATAAAATTTTTAGGCACATTGTGTGCTTACAAAAATATCCTTTTGTTTTGGATGTGCAAATCAGGATACATTTCTTGTTTGTTTTGAATTTTCTAGTTTTTTACGGATGCACACATCCGGTATAAGTTTGCATTTGCAAATACGGAAGAAAACCAGATGCAGAATACCAAAAATCCAACATTGTTTCTCTGTTAACAAACTGATACCAAACTCTGTTAACATACTAATATAAAACTTTTGCAATAACACTAAAACTTCTTCAATAACACCAAACTTTTGCAATAATAATACACTTGGAACATTAGTATTGACAAATACAAGTTGTTATCAACAACTCTTACAATAAAGTAGAAACTACAACAAACCTAACATTCACAACAACTTAACTACTAAGACAAATAACACAATATAACACAAACACTTTCAGATCATCTTCCATTTGCTTGTGTTCTTCAAGGCTTCACCTAGCTGCAAGTTCTTGAGCCTCAAAAGTTCCACCTTTTTTTTTGCGTCAATCAACTCTTTTTTGGCTTCTTCCATCTCTTTGAAATACATTTCAATCTTCCATTGCAGATTCCTAATGCTTTCATCCTTTTCATCTTTAGAATCATCATAAAACCATTCAAAAAACCACACCGAACATTCGTGTGTTCCTGTACAAAAATGAAGTGCATTCAGAAGAATGAAGATGAACACCATTGGAAGGAATGTGTTATCAGAGATGAGAGAGGATTACCTTAAAATATTGACAACCCCAAAAAAGTTTCCCGTAATTGTTGACGATTCTTGCCTTACGAAGTACAACAAGGTCTCCACAACCACACATAAGTTTCCCAAAACTGATATACACTTGCAAATCGATGCGGGTTCTTGAAGAAGATGAAGATCCGCGCCCAAAACTCATGATTGAAAGACAAATTTTCGTTGCAATTTGGATAATTATGAAAGAATCAAGGAATACATGACCTAGGGTCTGTAATATTGAGGCTGATTTTATAACAGACACATAATCAAGGAAGAAGGAGATGTTGATTTTATAACAATTATGGATGTGCACATCCAGACAAGTTCATGCTAAATAAGTTTCAGATTTACACATTCAGAAATCACGTAACTTGTTTTCCAAAAAGTTGATTGATAATGTGAATAATATATCAATGAAATTGAATATTTACCTGATCTACATATACAAAGACATTCGACATATATACATCTGATTTTTTTTTTTATGTTATGGCGTGTTCTAATTTACACATGTAAAATCAAGGGACATATGTCTCTTAAAAAAAACTTATGGCATGTACTAAGAAATTCTCAAAGTTTTTTAGTGATGAACAATTCTCATCCGCTAAATTCTGAAAAAGCATGCATTGGTTTGACCTAGTCACTTCGATGTTACTTTCACATATAAAGTTGATTGGAGACGGCACAAGTAAAATGGTGGACTCGACCATCATCATCATCATTCTAGTACACGATAAAGTAAAGAATGAAATGAAGAACACGTTGATGTTACTTTTACATGGATCTCAAACCGCTAATAAGTTACAGTATAATGAAAAATTCATAAAAGTGTAACATAATACTACATCGTATACTGTACACATTTATATCTTTGTTTTCATCTTAGAAATTGATTGGTCACCAACCATCATCATAATTATAGCACGTGAACGTGAAGAGTGGAATGAAAAACACAATGATAATCCATTTCTCTAATACTGTAAATGTTGTCCAGATAACATGAAAGGTGAAACTTATGTATCGCTGAGCATAATCAATGGTGGCTAATAAAGAAACACAGTGTTGTGATGTGTATGTGCATAGAAATATGACAATGTATGATTATGCATATTTGGTGTGACAAGAAAACTACTCACTATTTTTTTGTTAGGATTCATGACTTGAACCTTATACATTTTAAGGCATGGAGTTCAATTATTTCAATTTTTTTTTTCTCTATCTCTAATTTAACCGATCATTCACTCTCATCAAAACAATTTCTTTTACTTATTGATCTCTCTTAAATACACCAAGTCATATATTATGAAAGCATGATAATCATTTTTTTTTTATTAAATGATACTCGCTGCCTCTTATAATAAATGATTTATTTAAGTTATGTGTGATTTTAAGAAAATAATTAGACTTGTTGATTTTATTGATAAAATAGATCATTTACTAAAATATTATTTATTAATTATAATTAGTAGAGTAGTTGAATAGAGTGAAAATTAATAAATTAGGGTCTATTAGTCGAAAATAATAATAAATATTGTATTAATATTTAAAGAGACAATTATTTTGAAATAGAGGAAAGATGGAAATGAGATACTTTTTATGAGACTATGTTGAAGTGTAATCCAAATTAATTCATAATCAATTTGCATTTAGTTTTAATTTGAATTTCGTCTGTGATTCTGATGATATAAATACTGAGTTCAAGTTTAGTTTGTAAAAATGAATTTTTTGTAACCGCTTTGCATCTTAGAGTAAAATTTAGTTATATATTCTCTCTCTTTCATCTTTTTGCATCTTCAATATTGTGCTCCAACAATTGATATTTAGAGTTCCGATTCAGATTCAGGAATGGGAAACACGGGTGTATATGAGGAGTGTGTGATTGATTCTGCTAATTCAATTCATAGTGAATTGAAGATCTGAATCGAAAAATAATCATATTTCTTAATTTCGAGGGATTGGGAAACACGAGTGTTGGTGATATCTGAGTGAATTTGCACAAGAACGAAGATGAACGACACAGATGGTAGCTTGAACACAAAGCTTCCAATATTTGATGGAAAGAATCGTGTAAGTTCTGCATTTATAGGATTGACATTAATTTTGCAAAACAAATATAGCAGCAATAAAAATGTACATGTTCTTGCAAAATAAAGAACAGGTTAAGCAAGGAAGTCCTATTATGCGCCTAAACATGTTGTGTTGAAGTGTTTCAACATCTGGAACAACATGACGAAGAAGATGTCAAGACAGTTCATTCGACATCATGAACTGACAAAAGTGGATTGGAGATTCTGTTATGATTTAACAAAAACAAAATATTCAGAGGATATGAAGCAATCCAATGTGGCGCTGATTTAAAGATCTTGAAGATTCAAATTTATATTGAAGACAAATATTGAAATAAATATAGACTTTCTATATTTAGAGATATTTTAGGAAGTTGTTAATTTGAAGATCTTTTTTTAGCAGATTTTTCTGCATTATTGTAGCAGCTGCTATGCTGCGTGTTTTAGGCCCAAAATTCAGTTGGGATTAGGTTATAAAAAGAAACCTTGTAACCTAGGTTTAGTAACCAAC
Source organism: Lathyrus aphaca (assembly GCA_963966055.1). Lineage (NCBI taxonomy): Eukaryota > Viridiplantae > Streptophyta > Magnoliopsida > Fabales > Fabaceae > Lathyrus > Lathyrus aphaca. The sequence goes on along the minus strand of OZ014520.1, from coordinate 579,076,638 downwards.
CAAAGATGTAAAATCATATCATTAGAGTTTAGTTCTTGTAGCATCCGTATGCCAAAAGGTTTATTCAGCAGGGTTGTTTTTCTTTGTAATCCTCGAAGCTTTTAAGCAAGATGTATTTTGTTCTTAACTGAAGCTTTGAAGCAAGGTTAAGTTGTTGTCATGGAAGTGTGTCTTCTGACTTTGAATTGTTAAGTTTATCACTGGTGTGATTGTGAGGGAGTGAGATGGGTGTATCATATTTAGGAGTTCCTAAGTAGAAGTTGCATTGGTAGTGATTAAGTGAAAAAACTGTAAATTGTAGGTGTTTGCTGAGAAGTCTTTGAATTGATACTACATAGTGGATTTTCTTCCTGGCTTGGTAGCCCGTAGAGTAGATGAATTTGCATCGAACTAGGTTAACAATTCTGATGCGTTCTTTACAGCTTTTCTGTTTTATACTTTATGCAGTGTTCTTGTTGGATGTCAAACCAGATGTTTAAATATCCTGTAGGATTGTTAATATCTGGTATATCAGAATATTTAATGCTACTTTTTGTACCTTGCCATGTTTATCAGTAACACATCAGATGTCTTAACATCGTATTTGACATCTGAGTCTGTCATACCAGAATTTTAATTGGTATCAGAGTAGGCATCCTAGTCTGTTTCTGGGGTAGATCCAAGGAATTGCTAGGTCTAATTTGTGACACTTGAAGTTCATGAGGAGTTTGTATTCGCTGCTTATCTATCTGATAACTCCTGATATAAGAGATCTAAAGATTATTTTTAGCAGACCTTTCTCTAGTCTGTAGATCTCTTGGTGTGCTTCTTGGAATGATATCATATCCCAAGATAGGATATCACATCAGAATTTTGCATAATTATGTTGTCTAAAGGAATTGTTGAATTAATGCTTTGAGAGCTGAGCTAATGTGGATGAATCACATGTGTTTAGAACCTACTCCTGATCTAGAAGAGGAGGCATCTGTGTGGTGTATCTGAGAAGTTTATATCAATGGAACGTATCTCAGTTGTGTGTGTTGGTCAAGGAGGGATCAACATGTTATGTTCTCCCGTAGGACAGTTTATTTCTGGTCCTTGCTGCAAGAGTGAAGTACCTGAGCTTCAAGGAGTATTACCCCTAAGAGACTCCTTGTACATTAAGGTCAAGTTGTGGGAAGTATCAACTTGTGTAGTTGATTGATATGGATATAGCTGGTCAGTTGCTATATTGGGTGTGAAGACATCTCAACTCAGACAATATGAATACTGAGTCTAAAGGAGAAGTTTGTTGAGAAGGTTCTGCTGCTACATATGTTCATTTGTTGGCCTGAAAGCTTGATCTTCTACTGATGGATGATTCCCTTGTGTTCCCCTGTGTGTGCATTACTATAAAGTGTGTCTTCAAATCCATAGTAATTTGTGAATCTCTTTATGACTGAAACTAATGTCTGAAAAGATGTTAGAACTTCATGTCAATATATGTCAGACACATGTAGAAGAAGAAGAAGAAGTCAGACTACTTGTCCTACCTTGTGTGAGAAGGTAATCTTATCTGACTAATATTAGATACCTTGACGGGAGACTTGATATTTGTCTATTATTGTTGTGATGCATATGATTGAAGATGGATACTTTGATGGGATACTTAATATTTATCTGGAAGTTATGCATATCTGCAGTCTGAACATTATGTTTCAGAAAGTGTGCTGAGAATCTAGTGCTCATCTTCAGAAATAGTTTTTATTGTTCTTGTAAGGAGGAGTTAAGAGTGTTATTTATGGTCGTTTGGTGAAAGGGTGCAGTTTGTTGCTGAGGCTGATCATAATAACTATTGTGCAGAATCATAAAGGGTTCCTATATCATCTCAAAGATGGAGATGATAGATTGTGTATACATCATGATTTTAATGACTACTTGGTATGATCTATTTCTGGTTCAGGTACATACCAGAATAATTATCATAAGGTTAGAATAGATAACATTATCATAACTTTATGAAGAATACTTTACTCAAGGAAAGATGTCATCCTTGGTATTATTGTGAGGTGTAGTTCTTAACTATTCCTTCTGAAGTTTCAGACAGTGGCAGGTTTGATGTATTTAGAGAAAAATTGGCAGGTTCTCATCAATGTGTGATATTGGTAGGGACTACTGCAAAATCAACAGAATGGAGGTTTTCTACTCAAACATGGTTGGTGAATCAAGTCTATGAGAGCATGGAACTCTTGTTCTGTTAAGGGAGGAGGTTCTTTCAAGTGGCAAAAAAAGGAGCTGAGTTCAACAGCTGGATGTGGAATGATAATGTTCAAACATCTAGTTCAACATCAAAATATTAGTTGGTGAAGTCGCACATCAATTAAAGATAGGATGATTTACAAAATAAGTAGATCAAAATATTTTTGAGAGAATTCAGACAAACGTGAAGAAGACAAAGTGTGTCAGTTGGCTTTTTCATACGAGGGTTCCTAAATTAGGTGATCAAATTGTGGATATTGGTTGATATCTTTAGTGGATTCGAAGAATCAAGATACTCTTGGGCAGAAGGGTGATGAATTGAAGATTCAAGGAGATTTGCTCTTATTGAAGGTGGATGAGAGTTTATCTCTCTTTCTGGATTTCTGATTCAAGATGGTGGCACAACATTGTTGAAGGTATTCAGTTCTTGGATTACTATGTTATAGTAAGTCTAGTTGGTGGAACATATCAAGAATCATATGATGATGTCTTGATGTATGGAAGATCTTCTAACTGGTGTTAGGAATTATTTGGGGTGGCTGTCTTCTTTGTATCTAATTTTAGTCTACCTAATCATATGGGAGAATGATGAAGTAGATGATTTGTCTTGAGAGAAGATATGTATTGTAGACTGAAGTAGATTAGGTATTGATTGCCTGTTAGTCTTAATGTGGATACTCATAAATTGATTCTAATAGTTTAGACAAGTATTGTCTGAAGTGTATGGGAAAAAGACTATGAAGGTAATGAAAGCCTAGTGTCAGGACCTGCTTGCAAGAATATGTTCAACATTTGTAGCTTGGGATAACAACAAACCAATAAGGGATCATGTGTTTTGGTACACGGGGTGATTGTGTTCAATTGTGGATTGAACAGAGAGTGAGCTCTTGAAGACATGAAGATACGTCTTATGTTTTATATTAATCAAAGTACAGAGAATCATGTGTTATCCTTGATAGGGGAGAGCATTACATTCTTGTGCAACTGGACTTGTGAAGTTAAGGGGGAGTAGTACCTTAATAAGGTTCTGTAATGTCACACAACATGTTGTAACATGTTCTACTAAGTATGCTAAATTAATTCTCAGGATAATATATATTACTCAGTTGTTGTGTGTTTTCCTATGTGATCCAAATAAGGATTGGCCTGTGTGTCCAAAAGGTTGTATGAGATAAAGTTATTAGCTGCAGATTAATTTGGATCTTGAAGGGGTTCTGAACCATGTTATAGTATTGCTAGAAGACAGTATGTGGTTGGATGTCAGAACATGTTTCAAAACATGTATATACTGAGCCTAGCTAGGATGGTTGTTTGGAAGGTGCTGGTGTGAAACACGAGTTTTATTCATGCATGTTTGTTATTGGTCCGTTTGTTTTGAGAGAGAAGAGTCAGTTGGTCAAGGTTCGTTTTAGATGGACCGTGTTTAATGGTGCAAAAGTTTTTTCTCATATAATAAAGATCTTGGACCAAGAACGCCTCTTTATTCAAAGATAGTTTGTTACTATCTATGTCATAGCTGTAAACACCCCAAATTTGCCCTCACCCATTCACACCATGGCTTGTGATCATTTCATATGCATAAACACAATCATACCATCTCATAGTACATTTTTTGATTCATTGCATTGGTTCTAAGTCATCTGCACCTAGGGTTTGTGATCTGAGCAATCCAAGAGCTTCTTGAGCCACTCCAAAGGCCACCAATCACTTCAAAGGGGTTCATGTGTGTTCTTATATCACATTACATCCTCCCAAAGTCAAGAATGCCAAAGAATCACAAGAACTGGGATTGGTATGGATGCAGAGCCAGTTTTGACTGCACAGTTGACCTAAAATTAGGGTTTTGGTTTCAGAGGCCATAACTCCAAATTTTTTGGTCATTCTTGTTTCTATTGGTCTCTATATGGTATAGGGAGTATGCACATCAATTTTCATGAAGAAATTCCATGGGGAAGTCATCTAATCAAGGGTTGACTTTCTGGACAAGTCAGTGCAAAATCAGGGCATCTGAGGCCCCCAATGACCCAACCAAGGGTTGATCTTCATCATTTTGGGTGTATATGATCTTTATTTGATCATGGAAGAAGGTTTAAGTTCACAAAATTCAAGAATTACAAGTTTTTGCAAAGTTGACTTTTTAGGGCATGGTGGACTTTTCATGAAATGTCATTTTATGCCACTTTTTCAACCCTTGCTTTTTGATCCAAAAATGCTTCAAATGGAAAAACTTTGGTCATGAAAGTTGTAGATTAGATCTTTCCCTTTTCAAAAAGTACAAGAACATGATCTAATTCATTTTGGATCAAAAGTTATGGTGTGTCAAAGTTGGCAAAAATCACTAATTTTCAAGATATGCCTCAAATGAGAAACTTGCAAAAAACTTTGTACCAAGGCATTTGTAACTTCTAATCCATGTCTAACCATCACACAAACATCACATGTGACCAAAAATTCAGAATGGACTAAAAACTTCTCATGTTTCATGGCCTTGGGAGCAAGAAAGTTTCATGTGAACCAAAAGTGATCAAGTTGCAAAATCATCATCACACTTACATCCACTTGTTGCCTTGGCTGCTGAACCAACCATAGCCTTTCCCCTCACCATGCTGCACCAGCCCACACACTTGTACTAGCCTAGAACACAACCCATGCCTCTCTTACATAAAGGTTGACAATTTGCAAAAGTTAACTTACCTATCACAGCAGGCCAAGTCACATCATCTGACCAATGGGAGTTTTTTATGTGGAACAAATGCTAGCCATTTCACATAACAAGCCAGGCTGAAACACACAAGATCATCACATTCACAAACTTACTCCCTCAAGCAAAACTCTTCGAATCTGTTTCCACAGGCCATAAACACAAAAACAAACTCCATTGATCAACTCACCTTGCTTCACTGAGCCAAAACCAGTAAGACCTAGGCCTGAACCAAGCAAGAACTGAGCTTCACCATTTTTCATTCTCAAAGCCAGAACTTTCGAATCTCATTTTCCAGCCATAAAACACCCCATTTCTCTTCACCAACAAGTTAAACACACTCAAAGGAGCAAGAATCCACCATTGGAGTGGCCTGAAACCTCACAATTCCTGACTGTGAAACCTGCTACACCAGAACACTTCTCTTCAAACCAGCCATCCACAAGAAGTTTGAAGCTTCTCTTTGAGTTCAAGGGAGTCAAAGAAGTTCATTTGCACACAAAGGAGGCTCTGAAAGCTCAGTATTGAAGCTTTCCAGCTCAGGTATGACCATGGATTCTTTTTCTCAGAGCTTACATTTTAAGTTATAAATTGATTGCTCATGTCTTGCTGGTCATGGGGTTGTTCTTAGAATCGAAAATGAGTAAGAAATGAGTTTGTATTTGTAATACCTCAAAATTTGCCCTCTCATTTCCTCAACATTTTGCATAGCATTTTTGCATATATGGATTCATAAAATAACCAAAACATTGCATCATATATAGCATAGTCGAGGCATGGGTATGTGATTAGTGATCGGAGCAACCGAAAGTTTTGAAGAGGCTACCGAAGGGCCACAAAGCCTCTCAACCTTGTGCAAAGGGTTCATAATATCCCACAAGTCTTCACTTGAAGCCACAAGTCATGGAAAGTTTTGGTTTGATTGAAGGAGGCAAGCAGTGCAATACTTCTTGAGGGAAAAGAGCCGAATTAGGGTTTCATTTCTACGGGGTTTCCGCATAAATTCTTGAGTCGAAGTGGATTTCTTGGACTTATATATGATGTCAAGTGCCTAGGGTTCAAATCTCATCCACAAATTCATTTTGGAAGGGATTCGACTGGCCGGACGACGGAAAATCGGAGAATCGGAGAAACGGCAACCGAGCTAGGTAAAAAGGGATCGACTCCGGACTTTTAAGATCGAAATCATGAAATTAGGGTTACAATTATCCTATGGTTCATATTTGGTCAAGAAACGATGGAGGAATCATGAAAAAAATCAAAGAAAAATCATTTGAAAGTTAGTTGGTTTTGCATTTCCCTCCACCTTTCCTTCCACTTTCTTTCCACACTTCCTTTCATTCTTTCCATCTCATTTTTCCACTTCAATTCCACTCCATTTCCCTTGGAAACTTCCACCACCTTCCACCATGTTCTAGAGTGTTCCAAGGAATATTCCAAGGAATATTCCAAGGAATATTCCAAGGAATATTCCCTTTTCCAACCCTAACCCTAACTAACTTCCAAACCTAATTTTGGATCCCAAACCTAATTTTTGGGCCCCAAACCCAAACCTAGCTCCAAGCCTAAGCCCTATTTAAGTCATTTTCATCCAAACCAAGAGGGTCCCCACCATTTTTTTCTAATTTCACTCTTTGAGAAGCACTTTTTCTCTCTCACTTTTCCTCTTCCTTTCACCAAAGCTTTTTCAAATAAGCTCTTCAAGTTTCACATTGAAACTTGAAGATCTTGAAGCTTAAGCCTCAACCTCCATTAATTGTGGATCATAGAAGAAGAAGCTACTGAATTTTGTGAAGATTATCGACTTATCGGAAGCACACGAAGATTCAAGCTCAAGAACGCATTTATTTTGCGGTTTTCGGTTTTCGGTTTTCTCTTCGATTCAAGCTTCGATACTTGCGACAATCACCGAAGCACTTCTCCGCTTCGTAGGTTGGTGATCTTAATCACTTCTTCTTTAAGTTATTCTCTTCATCTCGCCGTTTCGGCATTCTTTAAGTGCTTTTCGCTTTGTTTGAATTAATTCCGTTCGATTATGTGTTGTTTGCATTTTTGTGATTTTTGTTGAATTAGTTTTTTTAAGGTGTTAATAGATATAGGTGTTAGCATGTGTAGATAAACTCAAAATAAGTCGAAATTAGTGTTAGCATGTTCCTAGGTAGGTTAGGGATCCCAAGAAGTGAGTTGGTGGCCAAAAGCACTTATTTTAAAAGCTTTTTTTTCAATTCTGTGCAGTGTTAACCGGTTAACGCATGTGGTTAACCGGTTAACGCATGCGTTTTTGGCCAATTTGCTTCTGTTTTAGGTCCGTTAACCGGTTAACCTATATGGTTAACCGGTTAACGCTGATGATTTTTGTGTTTTTGGTTTCTTTGATTGCTCATCCCTAAGTCCTAGTGCCTTTAATGTTCATACTTGTTTAGGTAGTGATTTTAGGGAATTTTTGAATCCATTTCCAGTAGCTAGTTCCCCCATTTCGAGTCGTTTCGACACGATTCCGTTTATGTTGCGTTTTATGCGGTTTTTGTGTGTTTCTTTGTGCATGCCTTGATTTCTTGCATTTTGTTGCTATGTTCATATATCATTAGGTATGTAATAATCATGTTGCATTCTGGTTTTTTTTATGTTTGCATTGCATTAAATCATTTTTGCATTTCATTATGTTGATGTATGTTGCATTTTGCATAATCATGTGAATGTGCATTTGGTGTTATTTTGTTGCATATTTGATCACATCACTCATGTCAATTTAGTGCTGAATTTTGTATTAAGTTTAGCATTATTTGTGTGCCATCATGTTGCATATTCATAATCAAGATCATCGTGTTCAAGTGCCATGTTCATATGCATGTTTAGATGCTATTTTTGCATTTACTTGTTGCATAATTCATGAGATGCATACTTGTAAAATCATTCCAAAATGTTCATGTTCTTGCATTTATGAATGTTGATCCATGTTTAAATGCATGTTTGTGATGTGTTTAGAACATTTTTAATTGAATTGGTGCATTAAAAAATGAAAATAATCAATTCTGGATTTTGCTTTTCATAGCTGTTGTTTTGCATAGGGGCTGTAAAATGCATGCTGTTTGTTGTAAATTCATGCTGTTTGTGACTTTTAACACCTGTTTTTGCATACATATAGGTGCTGTAAAAAGCTATTGCATTGTATATTGCATTTCATAGCTGATTGTGTATTTGAGTGCTGTAAATAGTTGCTGGATTTTGCATTGCATTAGATTTAGGTCCTTTAGGATTAAAGTAGGGTCTAGTTTAGGTCCAAGTTTAATTAGGATTTAATTAACGTGTGTTTGCCTTATTCTTTTTAATAAAAAAATGTGCACTAACCACTTGTTTTGTAGTGGGGAAGATTGAGGCAAGTTCACTTCACTTTACCTTTATTTTTTATGCATTTTTTTATGCATTTTAATTCATTTTTCCTTCCATATTTGTGTTTGGTAGGATTCCCCATTGTTAGGACCAACTTATCTTCCTTAGGAAGTAAGTTGCATCCTTTTTTTTTCCTTTTCTTTTCCTTTTTCTCATTAGGATTAGAAAACCTCATTAACCATAGGATCTCCCTTTTGTAAATACAATTAACTTAGGGTTGTGTCTTAGTTCCCCTTAGTTTTTGTCCCTTTTTGCAATTTGAGTCATTCTCTTCTTATCTTCAAACAAAATCCAAAAAAAACATTTAATAAATAAATGGAAGGATTCCTTGTGTATAGCCTTATTCCATGAAACACTTGCATTCATTCCATCTTGGAGTGGTGTAAGCTTGTTTATCATGATGCACAAGTCTCATCAAGGAATTGTTCACAAAGAAAAACTTAAAAGACACTTCTTCACAAAAGCAACAAAAACACTTAATAAAGTTCAACAAGCCAGTGAACTTAAACCCTAATCCTAGGAAACCAGTCTTGGATAAATTCTCCTTGCTGGGTATGCTTGTTCTATTATTCCATCTTGGAATGTAGAGTCAAGTGTACATTCCATGGAAAAGAGTTTGAATTCACTTCCTTGTGCCAAATTCATACAAAACTCATAAAAGCCAAAAACAAACAATAAGCGGCTATCCTGCGGGAACTTCTTTTCTCATCTCATTCACTCATAACGCGAACTTGCGACTACTTGTCTCGCATGCAAGACGGTTAACGCACTCGTACCAGACGAGCCTGCAACACCTGAGCATAGACATACGCAGTTCCAGCATAAAAAACACAAACAAATAGTTCCCGCCTAAGTTAGGCGAACTACGTCGACTCTGATCCTCATTATCCCGATGAGGTACGTAGGCAGCGGGGTAGGGCCCGTTCGAGCACACTCTTTATTTTCCCTACATTTTCCCCATTCTTTAGTTTAGTTTTCATTTCAGCTCATTTCTCATTCCCATTTCAGTTCCAGTCAGCAGTTTTATTCAGCAGCATTCATTTTTTTTTTTTTTTTTTTTTTTTTTTTTTTTTTTTTTTTTTTTTTTTTTCTTCTCACCCTTTGAAACCAAACAAGCAAGCGTGGATCCCGTCGGGTACGACGGACGGATTGGGGTGCTAATACCTTCCCAATTCGTAACCGACTCCCGAACTCAGATCTTTGGTTCGCAAGGCCTCGTCCTTTTCCTTCTTCCTCAGGTTTGTGCAACATTACCTTTCCCATTCATTCGGGATAAAAATGTCTGGCTGGCGACTCTACCTTTCCGCGCCACTTTCGCGTTTGTACTAGGATGAAAATCCCGGGAGCGACAGCTGGCGACTCTGCTGGGGAATTAACCTGATTCTTCCGGTTTCCCTTGTAGAGTCAATCCTAGCGCCTGTTTGGTTTTGCTTCTTTGGGTGTTTGTTTGCTGTTGTTGCATGCTTTAGTTTAGCTTTATCTGTTTTTATTTACAGTTTTATTTACAGCTTTACTTTATCGTATTTATTTATCGCTTTCAGTATTTTATTTTCCATGCATCATATTATACTGGACTGTCTGGCTGTGCTGGTTTTCATTTTTTCTGTGGGTGGGAGTTACTGCGAGATAAGCCAATTACCCGGCTTGAGTGCACCCTAGGACTTAGAGTGGTTCCACTTTGGCTTCATGGCATCTTGCTATGTTGGTAGTAGTGAGTTCCACACCTTGACTTGCGACCTTCTCGGGAATGTATTAATATCGGAATCTTTCTGGGTTGATGCGCTACCTTGATAGTTATGTGCAGTCAGGGGACCGATCATTGAGAACCTTTGTGGAAACATCCCTCTCCAGTGATGACAGTGGCAGACCACATTTGTTGGCAAACCCACTCGCATCCGAGGGCCCACTGGGAACTCGCATAGGATGGCCTGGTTCTCTCATAGGAATTCAGTTAAAGCAAACTGTTCGTATGACGATAGTATTGTACCCTTCGGGATGAATGTACTATTGTTTCTCGACTCAGTGCTTGAAGCTGGGAACTTGTGAGGGATGCTTGTTTTTCCGGACTCAACTGAGACCTCCCTGAGTAGTACATAATGCCAAACCGATTCCCTGATTTGGTCATGAGCCATTTCTCGGAAATGGTGAACGTATTATTGCTATTCGGCTTTGAGAGTCCGTGATGTTGACCCGAGTAGCACACCCGTGAGATTGGGAGGGGTTTACAGGTTTGCAGGAACCCTGGTACCTTCAGCATACACACTTTGCCTTTTGTTCAGTTTTGTGATCTGGATTTGTGTTCTTAAGTTATGGACCCCGGATCAGAGGAATGATTATTGTGATATCTGGATTTTGAGACCGTGCACCGACACTTGATTATATGATTGGCACACCACAGACACTTCACTGATCACATGCCTTGTCTTGCATAAGCATCATATCATCATTAGTCATTTTGTGTTCCTTTTTATTCCCAGGGTTCATTACTTCCTAGGTCCTGGTCATATTTTCTACTTCAGCATGGAGATTCCGAGGAAGAGAAATGTTCATTATACTTTCCCGCAGCCAGAGACAGAGAGTGTTCAGGGTTTGATTAGCTTGATGGGTGACCGAGTCCTTGATGATTTCAGGAGAGAGTATGGCAAGATACTGAATTACGTGAGCAAGCCCACAGTCGACCAGAAGGATAGCTTGCATTCTTTGTTGCAGTTCTATGATCCACAGCTGAGGGTTTTTGTTTTTCCTGATTATATTCTGGCACCTACATTGGAGGAGATTTCTAGCATGCTGAGTGTTCCTGTTAAGGAGGGTGTACCTTACTATGTTTCGGAGAGGATCCCATCTCATGAGGATATCACTATTGCCTGTCATTTGAGTATGCCTAGACTCAAGGTGGGATTAGAGGCTGGCCAAAGTAAAGGAATCCCTTTGGACTTTCTTGTTGCAGAGGCACGTGTTATGGCATCGGAAAAGAAGTGGGCAGATTTCAAAGCACTGTTGGCTATGGTAGTATATGGAGTCAGTTTGTTTCCCGGAGAGAAAGGACTAATTAACATGGAGGCCATTACCATCTTCGTCAAGGGAAATCCTGTTCCTACATTGCTAGCTGACTTTTATTATGGAGTTCACCACAGAAATAAAAAGAGGAAGGGGTTTGTAAATTGTTGTGCTCCCATATTCGCTGATTGGTTTGTAAGGCAACTCCCTAAATCAGGACCCTTTCAGGATTTGAAACAATCTTGGAAGTGGTCCAAAAGATTAATGGGCTTAACCTCAGCTGACATTGCTTGGGGATGCAACAGAGATTTGGTGGGCAAAGAAATGTTGGTTAGTTGTGGTAGTTTTCCAAATGTACCTTTGATGGGAAGGAAAGGTGGGATTAGCTACAATCCTATCTTGTCCAGGAAACAGTTCGGCTATCCTTTAAGAGACGTACCTTTGATCGACGATGCAAATGAGTCCTTATATTTTCCAGCAGAGGGAAACTCCAAAATGAGCATCCTGGCATCCCAAGCTTGGGAAATTAGGGTGATGAAAGGAAAGAAAGAATTTGGAAGAGTAGATCCTAATACCTATGACCCTTTTGCCAGCTGGTTGGAGGATCGTGTGAAGACTCACCTTCTACCATTTTCTAGAGAGACGCCTCTTTACCCTAAGGAGATAGCACCAAGAGCTACGGTACCTTTGGAGGAATATCAGAAGTTAGAGGCTTTGGTTAAGCAACTGAGGGTTGAAAATCAAGAGGCTCTTAATTCTTGTCAGACACTAATGATCCAGAACCGTCGATTGAAAGATAGAGCTGTGCAAGCCGAGGGAATAGTCCGTCTCAAGCAGAAGGACTTTGAAGATAGAGAGCTCTATTTCCGAAAGAAAGGTTTAGCTGAGACTCATATGACGGCCCAGCGCCGAAGAGAGAAGAAGGATCTTAGTGAAGCCAATGAAGCTGTTACTTTATGGCAGGAGAAATGGGACGAGAATCTGAAGAAACAAAAAGAGTTGAACGCCAAGCATAAACAGGAAGTCAAAAGCCTTCAGGATTCTGTGGATGGGCTGAAAGAACTTCTCAGGAAAGCCTATTATCAAGAGGAGGATCGTATCCGGCGCGTAACAGAAAGCCAGCAGGCGCTGAAGGAAGCTCAAAGGGAGATTGAAGACTTGAAGTTGCAAGCTGATGTGAAAAGGTCGAAGGTCAATTCGAGTCAAAGCAAGGATAATGAAGCGACATTTCTACAGCAGATCGAGGAGTTGCACGCTTCTTCTGATACGAGGGACCTCCTCATTCAGAAGCTTATCCAGGAGCCCGGTCATCTAGATGTGGGTCAGCTGTTCCAGAGCGTCAAATGCCTTGGCTGGAGATTGAAAGATATAGAGTTCCCTAGTGTTTAATTTCATAGTGATGTACTTGGATTACCCACAGGCTTGTTGTGGGATTCCTTATATGTGATGTACTTTTGTTATTGTGATTGGCACCCTTCGGGGACTCTGTATTTTCAAACTCCAGTTTATATGATTGAGCTGTTCCGGATTTCTTGTTGTTATTTGCACCGACACGGGGTAATGAGCACCGGTTCTTCACAACCGTTATTATGCCTGAATATCATTTGGGTCTTCTTCCCAATTCTTATCTTCCTAATGCCAGGACCGGATATAGTAAAATACTCGGGAATAAAAGGAACACATTGCATTGCATACGCATCATTTGCATTTTGTCTTTGTCTTTGCAGGTTTTTCTTCGAGGTGTCTAATTTATCTGTGTTCATCAGGCAAAGATTGCGAGGGCCGCCAAGACCCGGTACATTCGACAAAATATTCTTCATCGGTACGCGACCCGCAGTAATCAAAGAACAGCAATGGATGTCATGCAGACAAAACTCAATGATGTCCGTACCAAGATGGCAGAATTTATGACTCTGATGCAGGGGATGGCCCAAGGGCAACAGGAGCTGAGAAATGCAGTTCAAGGGTTAACTCCTCCTAACACTAATGTTCAGGCAACTACTCCCGGCGGACAAGGGGGTCCTCCCAACACTAACAATGGTGCAGGTGGACCTCAGGTTCCAGATCCATCTATGGCTGCGTTTGTTCCCGTGCAGGACAGGCAGGAAGACCAATTCCAGTACTTCAACAATGATATGGGTTTCGGCGGTGATGGAAATCTCAACGACTTCTTAGTGCTTGCAGAGAAGGTCAAGGCCTTAGAGTGCAAGGACACTTTGGGAATCGACGTGTCAGATATGGGTTTAGTACCTGGGGTGGTCATTCCACATAAGTTCAGGCCACCGGCATTTGATAAATACAACGGCAACTCTTGCCCGAAAACTCACCTACAGGCCTTCTACAGGAAGATTGCGGCTCACACGCGAGACGAGAAACTATGGATGTACTATTTCCAAGATAGCCTTTCTGGAGGATCCTTGGAGTGGTACATGAAGTTGGAAAGAAGTTCTATCAAAAGCTGGAAGGATTTGGGAGAGGCCTTCCTCAGACAATATCAATACAACATTGACATGGCACCTAGCCGTACTCAACTTCAAAGCTTGACACAGAAGAGCTCGGAGAGCTTCAAGGACTATGCACAGAGGTGGCGCGAGGTGGCCGCCCGAGTGCAGCCTCCTTTACTGGAAAGAGAGATGGTTGATCTTTTCTTGAATACCCTCCCAGGGCATTTCATGGAAAGGTTGGCTGGTTGTTCCTCAAGTGGTTTTTCGGACATTATCCTGACTGGAGAAAGAATCGAAAGCTGGCTCAAACAGGGGAAGATTCAAAATGGAAGCGCTTCAACGTCTGGTATCAAGAAACCCTTTGTGAAAAGGAGGGAAGGAGAAACAGGAGCAGTATACGCCCAGAGGGGAATGATGCACCAAGGATATTATCAGCAAGTGGCCCCCGTCACTATTTCAACTCCTCCAGTTCAACAACGGGTTCAGCCTCAACAGCCGCAACGCTCACAGGGGTATCAGCCAAGACCCCCTCGTCCATACTACCCTCAGAAGCCGAGAGATAGACATTTTGAAGCTCCACCAATGTCTTACTCCCAACTGTTGAAGAATCTCTTGCAGCTTCAAATGATTCAGCTCCGGACCTTGCAACCTCCGAAGCCAGGCCAAATTCCTGAAGGTTATGATTCGAATGCTAGATGCGAGTTTCATTCTGGAGCTCCCGGCCATAGTACTGAGAATTGTAAAGCATTGAAGCATGCTGTTCAGGACTTGCTGGATTCTAAAGCAATCAATTTCGCTCCTTCTCCTAATGTGCTGGAAAATCCCATGCCTCATCACAGGGGCACGGTTGGTGCAATTGGTGAAGGGGAGAAATTGAATCTGGTGGATGATGTAGATGACTTGAAGACTTCTTTGGTTGCTATCAAAGTCTGTTTGTTGAAGAAAGGCATTTTCCTGGGATGCGAAGATGATTGTTCAGAATGTACAGAAGCTACCAACGGTTGTAAGCGATTGAAGGCCGGTATTCAAGGAATGATTGATGAAGGAATGCTGCAATTTGACAAGATCGTGAAAGAAAGTGAAGTATCTACAGTGAC